>JAYESA010000008.1:165585072-166005072 GCA_036927795.1 Iris macrosiphon | reverse complement strand
TTGGAGAGGATTATTCATATATATATTGCGTGGTTGTCCTCCTTTTGGAGAGGTTATTGACAGATTTTTTGTGAGTTATATAGATAGATGGTTGACCTAGAACGGACCTTACAGCGTTCTACCACCGATTCTGCAGCGTAGGCTGGACGTACCCACGACTCATGCCCCATTTTTGGGTGCGGGTCGTGACACGTTTTTGGTGGTGGCCCATGCAGATCTAGTTTTTAGGTTTACCTGTAATAGGATATAAGATATAGGATATAGGCTGAGAGAGAGTGTGCTCAATCACAACTAGGACCCTTCCTGATTTCTTTTGCTATCTTTAATTTTCCTGAAATTGTTTTCTTTTGCAATATTATGGTCCTTCATTGATGATATCGTATCTTGTACCGTATTGACTTCTTTTGATCTATGTTCTTCTTGATTCCATTCCAGCACTTGCTTTATTTGATCCGGGGCTTCCCATAGCTTTGTGTCTGTATCTTTTGCTGTTAGACACCATCTTGTTGCTGAACCTTTAGCTAGACTCTGCAAGATCACGACCGGGGGTGGTATCATCCTAGTCAGTGATGTCTGCAGAGACCGAAGAGTTACCTTGGGAGGCCGGGAGTTGAGTGTGTGCCTACTCGTAATGCCACTTCCGAGCTACGATATTGTACTCGGGATGGATTTGTTGAGTATGCATTGTGCTAGTATAGATTGTCGTGGAGGCAGAGTGTTGTTTAGTCCGCCGGGTGAGCCAGAGTTTCAGTTTGCCAGAGGAGCAGCGGAGCAGACCGAGGGAGTCTTCTGCGGAGCCCTGGTGGTAGAGCCGAGGTTGCTACATCCACTGATAGAGGAGTACATGGATGTCTTTCCAGAGGAGTTGCCAGGGTTACCTCCGGACAGAGATGTGGAGTTCTCTATAGACTTGGTGCCAGGCGCGGAGCCGATATCCCAGCACGTCTATAGAGTCAGCAACAGTGAGTTGATAGAGTTGAAGAAGCAGGTGGATGAGCTTCAGGACAAGAGAATTATCAGATCTAGTTCTTCTCCGTGGGGTGCTTCGATCCTTTTTGTGCCGAAGAAGGATGGGTCGATACGGATGTGTATCGACTATAGGGCTCTGAACAACCTCACAATCAAGAACAAGTATCCGCTGCCGCGTATTGATGATCTTTTTGACCAGTTGAGCGGAGCGAGGGTGTTTTCCAGGATTGATCTGAGGACAGGCTACCACCAGGTGAAGGTCAGGAAGGAGGATATTCCGAATACAGCTTTTCGGACCAGATATGGACAGTATGAGTTCATGGTGATGCCGTTTGGGTTGACTAATGCCCCGGCAGTGTTCATGAATCTGATGAACAAGGTGTTCCATCAGCATCTGGACATGTTTGTAGTGGTGTTTATAGATGACATCTTGGTGTATTCGAAGACCCCAGAGGAGCATGAGGAGCATCTGAGGATAGTGCTGGAGACTCTCAGGAAGGAGAAGTTTTATGGAAAGCTTTCGAAGTGCGAGTTCTTCCTTGACAAGGTTGAATTCCTTGGTCATGTGGTGACTGGAAAGGGGATCTCGGTAGATCCGAGAAAGATCATGGCAGTTGAGGCATGGAGTGCTCCGAGTTCAGTAGTCGAGGTCAGGAGTTTCCTGGGACTGGCAGGTTACTACAGGAGATTTGTTCAGGATTTTTTTCGGATTGCAGAGCCGTTGTCCAGGCTGACTCGGAAGGACGTGGAGTTTGTTTGGTCAGAGGAGTGCCAGGTTGCCTTTGATGAGCTGAAGAGGAGGTTGACGACAGCTTCATTGTTGACGTTGCCATCAGGTTTTGGAGGATTCACTATCTATAGTGATGCATCGGGGAAGGGACTGGGTTGTGTGTTACAGCAGAATGGGAGGGTGATTGCCTATGCTTCTAGACAATTACGTCCTCATGAGAAGAACTACCCTACCCACGATTTGGAGTTGGCAGCGGTCATCTTTGCTCTGAAGTTGTAAGCCCCTGATTTTCAAAAAATATTAAAATTGGGATTTTTCGCAATTTTCTGGAATTTTTTGGGAATTTTCTGTAATTAAAATCAGGGTTCATAATTATTAAATAATTTTTATTTGATAATAAATAACATTAAAATATTATGAAAATAATATTTTTGGGTGTAAAATAAAAAACTGGACTTAGGGTAATTTTTCTGGAATTTATTGGACCCCGGACCTATTTTTAAATGCCTAAAAAGTATTTTATTATTTATTTAATTAATTAATTAATTTACTGATAATTATTTATTAATATTATTTTTCTATTTTTAATTCCCGCGGCCCATTGGGCCGACCCGGCCCAGCCCAACCGCTCTGGCCCGGCCCAGCCCGTTGGGCCGAGCCCAGCCCGCTCCCTTGCGGGTTGGGTTGGGTCTGCCCAGACCCGACCGCCGCCCACTAACCCGCAGACCCGTCTCCCCACTTCCCCTTCATCCCGAGTCTCCCGGCCGCCCGCGTCCCCCGCCGGCCACCCCGCGCCCGGCGCTGCGTGCGGCCACGCGCCCCGCCCCCGCGCTGGCCGGCGCCTTACCCGGAGCCCCTCGCCTCGCCGCCCCCTTTTAAAACCCCGCCCCCGCTGCTCCTCCGCCCCGTGCCAACTTCCCCGACCGCCGCTCTGCCGCCGGCTCACCCTGCTGCTCCGCCACCCTCGCCCCGATCTCGTCCCGCCGTCCTCTTTCCCCCACCGCCTCAGATCCCGCTCCGCCGCCTCCTCACTCCACGCACCACCACCGTCGAAGCCCCGCCCAGCTGCCGTCCCCAGCAGCTACGCCGCCGCCGCCCACCTCCGTCGGCTCCGCCGCCACCAGCCGACGCCCCAGCAGCCGTCGCAGCCGCCTCAGCCCTCCGTCGGCATGCCGCCGCCAGGAAACCCTAACCCTAACCCCTATTTCGGTCCCTGTGTCCGACACGAGTCGGACACGTGTCGGACACGGTTTGACCCTGATTTTTGGGTCCCCTTCAGGTGCGTGTAACTTTTTGCTCGTAGCTCCGTTTTCGATTCCGTAAATTGCGTTATGAAGCCTGTATGACCCTCTCGGTGCCCGGACAAACCGCTCGGGGCATCGCGTCCTGTGGTGATCGTACACCGCGATCCAAAAACAGGAAAAACCAGACCCTGTTTTACCCCGGAACTGAGTGCGCCCCGCCAAACGGGACGACTTGGTCGCGTGCGGTCTTCACAAATATGTACGCATCGTCGATACGGACGTGTGAGTTTTCGTGGAAGCTGATTCGGGTGTGCGTGCACACCAGAATCAACGCGTATCCGCGGACATCGCCCCGTATCCGACTTTTCTGCAATTTATCCTAACTCCGTGCACACTCGTCAGATCGAGACGAAACTTGCGCCATCGGACTCGTAGCGATACGCTGGTCCTGTGGGTCAAGTTTGGTTCGATTCTGAGAACGTTGACGAAATCGCGTGTCGTGGGCCCCATAGGCCCCGCTCGACGGGCGATTTTGTGTTTGGCTCATCGGAATCCAAATCTGGAAGTTCCGTTGGGTTCGTATCAGCGTTCCTGACCTGTTGACACTAAGTTTGGTGAATTTGGAGACCTTTGACCCGGACACGTTTTTCGGTGCAAAGCGGGCCCACCGGCGGACCCCGTTTTGACCCGAAACTGCCGTTTTTGTCCTTGTCTCCAAATTGGACCCAAGGATAGGCGTTTCTAGCTATTTGATATCTTCTGAGCATGATGGTAATGTTTATTTCAGCATCCGGACTCATTTCTAGAAATTTTCCTGAGACACCAAACTAATCAGATCTAAACAACATGCAAGTACCTGCACTTCAAGTTTAACCTTTATATTGTGATAAATAAATTCCCTGCTTTATTAGTACCATTGATGATTATATGTAGAGTTAGAACACTGGATTTCATGTCTTGAATAATGTATTTCGTGTCTTGCTTTTCGTGTCGGGCGGGAGAATACTAGGAGGCATGTAGTTTACCCTTTCCCCCTGTAATCACTGTGTGCCAGCTGTTGGTACGCGATTGTACCATCATCCTTATACTTGATTATTCCCGTAATCATTGTGTACTAGTCGTCTATGACGGCCCTATTAGCCTTATAAACCCCTATATGCCAACTAGGTATTCTAAATATACAAGTTCACGCACATAAGTTCCTGTCTTGTTACAGTTATATTTCTTGTCACATTTTATTCCTGTTTTACTCGGATTTCTGGTTTATAGCAATCAATCATATTTTACTTCTAGTCTTGTTTTATAGCATTATTTCTCAGTTAATTTCACTACTTACTTACGCATTTCTCAACATAATGCTTAGTCAGTTATTTTCTACCTGTCACAAATATTTAGTTTAAATCTTGTTGTGCATTGTGTACTTTGCTCCTTTCCTGACTGGATCCGTTGTTTAGGCGATAACGAGAACCTTGCCCCCACCTATTATGGACCCTCTGAGACAGCAGGTGATACAGTTGCAGAGCCGATTCCCACCCAGGAGACTACTCCTGCAGAGTAGTTAGCCTTAGTTATTTATTTCCTTTCATCTTAGTAATCGGGTTTGTCCCCGATATAATCTATGGTTCTGTAATAAATTCTGGATCTGATTATCATATTCTGGTTATAAAATCTTAGCATTCTTTTCCTGCTATTTTTCCTTGCCTATTTAATTATTGTGAATGAGCTAGATTTATCACCTGTGATCATGCCCTAGACAGCGTACTACCGCCGACACTGCGGCGTAGGCTGGACGTACCCACGCACTCGTACCCGAATTTCTGGGTGCAGGTCGTGACACATTTTTGTGGTGGCCCATGCAGGTCAAACGACTAAATTGTTCAGTTTTAACTTAGGGACCGAACAGGCCTGCAATAAGATTGAGGATTCTAGGAAAAGCTCATTCACAGTATAGGGTCCTTATTTCAATTCTTGATATCACTTCTGATCAATTTTTCTATCGCCCTTGATTTTCAAGTAATCTATTCTGATCTCCCTATCCCTTCATCTTTCAGAATGGTTCAGACAAGGAACACAGTAGGAGGCACATCAGAACCAGCTGAGCAGACTGTGCCCGAAACTCTTGCACTCCCTCCACCTCCATCTACTCCGGCAGTTACTTTAGATGAGGCACAACTACTTGGAGTATTCCAGGGACTAGTGGAATCCCAGAAAGAACAGACTGCACTTCTGCGGACCAGCCTCTCAGAAGCTATTAAGTCCCAGGAGTCGCCACTCAAGAGGCCAGGGAGTGCCAAAGACTTCAAAAACCTCAGACCCCTGAAATTTTACGGAACTGAAGGCATTCTCTATGCCGATGAATGGATAGAGAACGTAGAGAGACTCCTGAAGACTGCTCGGGTTCCTGATGATCTCAAAGTGGAGTCCGCAAGCCTGCAACTGTTCGACATTGCTCGAACCTGGTTCAGAGATGAACCCCAACTATCTGCTCCTGACCTCACCTGGGAGGACTTCAAGAGGCTATTTAAGGAGAAATTCTACCCCGAAGTGGCTCGGGAAGCTCTCGAAAGCCAATTCGAGAGACTGGAACAAGGTAACCTATCTGTTGATGAGTATACTGCTAAATTTAGCAGGTTAAGCCACTTTGCGGAGTACATGGTTCGTACCCCGGAGGACAGAGCCCGTAGATTCAAGAAGGGGCTGTCTCCGGATATTCGCCTTGCTGTCACCACCAGCCGAGCCCGCACCTATGAGGAAATCTTGAACGTGGCACAAGGCGTTGAGAGAGACATGGGGCATAAACTAAAGCGAGAGAGAGATACCGGAAATGCGGGACCCAACAAACGCCTTTTTCAACAACAACAACAGCAGAGGTCCCCGCAGCAAACCCAGCGTCCTCTCCCTCGAGCTACAGCACCCCAACACCAAGCTCAAGGACAGAATCAACGAGTTCCCACTTGTGGCTTTTGTAAAAAACAAGGTCACACCTGGCAAGTTTGTAGGAAGAGACTAGGTGCCTGTCTGTATTGTGGATCAACAGCACATCGAGTGAGGGACTGTGCCGCTGCTCCAGGACGCGGACAAGCTTACGTGATGACCGTGGAGAACGCGCAGACCTTGGGAGCAGCCAATGCGCGTAAGTGATTCGTAGATATCTTTTCTAGTATTGTTTTCGTGCCTATTGGTTCGTGACCTCAGCCCCAACCTAGTAAATTTTGAACTTGCTAAATAACCTAGTATGCTTTAAATTTGATAACTGTAGAGATTTTGAGGTTTTTGCTATTGTGCTTATTATATGTGTCTTGTGAACTTCAATAAATGTGTACCTCTTTTCATCATCATCTAGCGCACTTAATTTTGCTAAACTCGACTAATGCTGCTATTTTATAGCATAGTTTTGCAAGCTTCCTCTTTATCGGGCTTGTTCATGACACCTGTATTATTGAGGCATGATCAACCCCACTAATACAAGTGTCTACTCAGAATCAGTGTACTACGGTCTGATCAACCTTAGTGCATTTTGATTCGCACTTCGCACGACTACTTTACGTGGATTGAGATATATAGTTGACTAGTATACTTGCCCCCTAAATACGTTCGAGCATATCGTATCAGCATTACCAGAATAGAATCTCGATCCATAACCGCCTGACAATTCCCATTAGAATTCCTTAAACGCCTTGATCCCTATACCTCTGTTCTACCACCTCGCCCTTAAAACTCTTTATTATTGATCCTCGTCTTCCCTTATTTCGGAAAGAGAAAAAAAAAAACCTGTGGTTGGTATGAGTTGATTTGTAGTGCTAGACATACCCCTCAGACCGGACGAATTGATGATAACCCTTTATGACTAAGACAAGACCCTAGGTGCTGTGTTTTGTGTTGCAGACTTGAAGATTTAATACCATGATTTATTAAGTTGAGACCTAGCCTCACTAGTTGTACAGCCTTAGAGGATATGGGTAAAATTCTAAGTTGGGTAGCGACCGCAATGTTCACCTGAGAGAAATCCGTTAGACTGTAATCAAGTGAGTCTGGACAGAGAGAACCCTGCCATAATTTAAATTTCGAGGACAAAATTTTTTTTTTTTTAAGTTGGGTAGATTGTAAGCCCCTGATTTTCAAAAAATATTAAAATTGGGATTTTTCGCAATTTTCTGGAATTTTCTGGGAATTTTCTGTAATTAAAATCAGGGTTCCTAATTATTAAATGATTTTTATTTGATAATAAATAATATTAAAATATTATGAAAATAATATTTTTGGGTGTAAAATGAAAAACTGGACTTAGGGTAATTTTTCTGGAATTTATTGGACCCCGGACCTATTTTTAAATGCCTAAAAAGTATTTTATTATTTATTTAATTAATTAATTAATTTACTGATAATTATTTATTAATATTATTAATATTATTTTTCTATTTTTAATTCCCGCGGCCCGTTGGGCCGACCCGGCCCAGCCCAACCGCTCTGGCCCGGCCCAGCCCGTTGGGCCGAGCCCAGCACGTTGGGCCGAGCCCAGCCCGTTCCCTTGCGGGTCGGGTCGGGTCTGCCCAGACCCGACCGCCGCCCACTAACCCGCAGACCCGTCTCCCCACTTCCCCTTCATCCCGAGTCTCCCGGCCGCCCGCGTCCCCCGCCGGCCACCCCGCGCCCGGCGCTGCGCGCGGCCACGCGCCCCGCCCCCGCGCTGGCCGGCGCCTTACCCGGAGCCCCTCGCCTCGCCGCCCCCTTTTAAAACCCCGCCCCCGCTGCTCCTCCGCCCCGTGCCAACTTCCCCGACCGCCGCTCCGCCGCCGGCTCACCCTGCTGCTCCGCCACCCTCGCCCCGATCTCGTCCCGCCGTCCTCTTTCCCCCACCGCCTCAGATCCCGCTCCGCCGCCTCCTCACTCCACGCACCACCACCGTCGAAGCCCCGCCCAGCTGCCGTCCCCAGCAGCTACGCCGCCGCCACCAGCCGACGCCCCAGCAGCCGTCGCAGCCGCCTCAGCCCTCCGTCGGCCGGCCGCCGCCAGGAAACCCTAACCCTAACCCCTATTTCGGTCCCTGTGTCCGACACGAGTCGGACACGTGTCGGACACGGTTTGACCCTGATTTTCGGGTCCCCTTCAGGTGCGTGTAACTTTTTGCTCGTAGCTCCATTTTTGATTCCACAAATTGCGTTATGAAGCCTGTATGACCCTCTCGGTGCCCGGACAAACTGCTCGGGGCATCGCGTCCTGTGGTGATCGCACACCGCGATCCAAAAACAGAAAAACCAGACCCTGTTTCACCCCGGAACTGAGTGCGCCCCGCCAAACGGGACGACTTGGTCGCGTGCGGTCTTCACAGATATGTACGCATCGTCGATACGGACGTGTGAGTTTTCGTGGAAGCTGATTCGGGTGTGCGTGCACACCGGAATCAACGCGTATCCGCGGACATCGCCCCGTATCCGACTTTTCTGTAATTCACCCTAACTCTGTGCACACTCGTCAGATCGAGACGAAACTTGCGCCATCGGACTCGTAGCGATACGCTGGTTCTGTGGGTCAAGTTTGGTTCGATTCTGAGAACGTTGACGAAATCGCGTGTCGTGGGCCCCATAGGCCCCGCTCGACGGGCGATTTTGTGTTCGGCTCATCGGAATCCAAATCTGGAAGTTCCGTTGGGTTCGTATCAGCGTTCCTGACCTGTTGACACTAAGTTTGGTGAATTTGGAGACCTTTGACCTTGACACAATTTTCGGTGCAAAGCGGGCCCACCGGCGGACCCCGTTTTGACCCGAAACTGCCGTTTTTGTCCTTGTCTCCAAATTGGACCCAAGGACAGGCGTTTCTAGCTATTTGATATCTTCTGAGCATGATGGTAATGTTTATTTCAGCATCCGTACTCATTTCTGGAAATTTTCCCGAGACACCAAACTAATCAGATCCAAACAACAGGCAAGTACCTGCACTTCAAGTTTAACCTTTATATTGTGATAAATAAATTCCCTGCTTTATTAGTACCATTGATGATTATATGTAGAGTTAGAACACTGGATTTCATGTCTTGAATAATGTATTTCGTGTCTTGCTTTTCGTGTCGGGCGGAAGAATACTAGGAGGCATGTAGTTTACCCTTTCCCCCTGTAATCACTGTGTGCCAGCTGTTGGTACGCGATTGTACCATCAGCCTTATACTTGATTATTCCCGTAATCATTGTGTACTAGTCGTCTATGACGGCCCTATTAGCCTTATAAACCCCTACATGCCAACTAGGTATTCTAAATATACAAGTTCACGCACATAAGTTCCTGTCTTGTTACAGTTATATTTCTTGTCACATTTTATTCCTGTTTTACTCGGATTTTTGGTTTATAGCAATCAATCATATTTTACTTCTAGTCTTATTTTATAGCATTATTTCTCAGTTAATTTTACTACTTACTTACGCATTTCTCAACATAATGCTTAGTCAGTTATTTTCTACCTGTCACAAATATTTAGTTTAAATCTTGTTGTGCATTGTGTACTTTGCTCCTTTCCTGACTGGATCCGTTGTTTAGGCGATGACGAGAACCTTGCCCCCACCTATTATGGACCCTCTGAGACAGCAGGTGATACAGTTGCAGAGCCGGTTCCCACCCAGGAGACTACTCCTGCAGAGTAGTTAGCCTTAGTTATTTATTTCCTTTCATCTTAGTAATCGGGTTTGTCCCCGATATAATCTATGGTTCTGTAATAAACTCTGGATCTGATTATCATATTCTGGTTATAAAATCTTAGCATTCTTTTCCTGCTATTTTTCCTTGCCTATTTAATTATTGTGAATGAGCTAGATTTATCACCTGTGATCATGCTCTAGACAGAGTACTACCGCCGATACTGCGGCGTAGGCTGGACGTACCCACGCACTCGTGCCCGAATTTTCGGGTGCGGGTCATGACAGAAGTTATGAAAATACTATTTATATGGAGAGCGTGTGGAGATCTTCACAGACCACAAGAGCTTGAAGTATGTGTTTACCCAAAAAGGGCTGAACATGAGGCAGAGGAGATGGTTGGAGTTGATGAAAGACTTTGACATATTATTGCAGTACCATCCAGGAAAGGCGAACGTAGTTGAAGATGCGTTGAGCAGGTATCCGGTAGCTATGTGCCTGACTACAGATCGTTATCTTCTGGAAGATCTAGAGAGCTTGGGCATTGAGGTGATAGTGCCTGGAGTTGAGATGCAGATGTGGGGACTGCATATTCAGTCAGAGTTGGTAGACCGGATCAGGGCTACACAGTTTGAGGATGAGTCCCTGAGGAGCATCAGGGCGCAGGTTCAGATGAGTTTATTAGATGACTTCACCATTGCTGATGATGGTTCTTTGCGGCATGGTACCAGGTTGTGTGTGCCGAGTGGGTCATTGCGCGAGGAGGTTCTTCAGGAGGCGCATCGATCCCAGTATTCTATGCATCCAGGTGCCAACAAGATGTATAGAGATCTGAGACAACATGTATGGTGGTACGGGATGAAGCAGGAGGTAGCACGCTTCGTATCCCGATGCTTAGTGTGCCATCAGATGAAGGCGGAGAGGCAGAGGCCAGGAGGTTTGCTCCAGCCGTTACCCATTCCAGAGTGAAAATGGGAGCATGTGACCATGGATTTTGTTTTTAGACTTCCCCGTTCTCCAGGCGGGAAGGATGCGATTTGGGTCATCGTGGACAGGTTGACCAAATCGGCCTACTTTTTACTATTCAAAGTGGGTACGTCTACAGAGAGACTAGCAGAGATGTATGTGCGCCAGATAGTCAGACTGCATGGAGTTCCTGTGAGCATAGTATCAGATTGGGACATTCGCTTTACTTCGTATTTTTGGAGGAGTCTGCAGGCTAGCTTGGGCACCCAGCTCAAATTTAGTACTGCATATCACCCACAGACAGATGGTCAGTCAGAGAAGACCATTCAGACACTTGAGGACATGCTTCACACTTGTGTTTTGGATTTCAGAGGCTCTTGGGAGGATCACTTGCACTTGGTAGAGTTTGCTTACAACAACAGCTACCAAGCCAGTATCGAGATGTCACCTTTTGAGGCGTTGTATGGACGGAGATGTCGCACTCCGTTATCATGGGATAATGTAGGCGAGAGAGCTTTGCTTGGCCCGGAGATGGTGGTTGATGCAGCGGAGAAGGTCAAGCTCATTAGAGATAGACTTTGGGTAGCGCAGGACAGGCAGCGGTATTGGGCCGATAGCCACCGGAGACCTTTGGAGTTCGAGGTATAGCTTAGAATCTAGATTTTGTTCTTGTGTTTGCTTGTGATTGCTTGTTTTAGACTAAGTGCAGAGACCTTGTTTGTGCTAGGTTGAAGATCTGGTGTTCCTGAGGATTTTTCCGACGCGGGGCACTATTTGCTTCGGTGGAGGCGGGAAACTTAGCCCACGTTTCGTCGGACCCTTCCGTATCCTTGAGAGGGTCGGCGCCGTGGCGTATAGGCTTGAGTTGACGCCTACGCTGGAGGGAGTTCATGATGTGTTCCACGTGTCACAGTTGAGACGGTACGTGGCGGATCCCAGTCACGTATTGGATCACTTGGAGATCGTGGTGGGCCCTACTCTTAGCTATCCAGAGCAGCCGATGGAGATTCTGGATCGGCGGAAGAAGGTGTTGAGGAACCAGACTATTCCTTTGGTTCGCGTCGCGTGGAGGTATCACTCTCCAGGTGAGTCGACCTGGAAGAGGGAGGATGAAATGCGCGAGCGATACCCCTATCTCTTCGAGCCCTGAGGTATGGTTCTTTTCTTTGCATTCCTGTCCTAGTTTCGTCTTTTAATTTCGAGGACAAAATTATTTTAAGGAGGGTAGGCTTGTCACTACCCAATTCTAGAAAATAGGATTATTTTTTTATATTTTTATTTGGTAAATTGTGTATTGTATTTAATTAATTAAATTTATATTTAAATAGTGATTATATTATTTTTTATTTGATTGTTTTAGGGTTTTGGCTAGTCTGGACCCGTGTCAGACCCTAGTGGACCCATGTCCGACCCAGCCCACACTCTTGTGAGACCTATTTTTGGGGTTTAAAATATTTATTATATTTTTAGTGGGTTAGTTGGAGAGATTTGAGTTAGTTTGAGTGCTTTTGGAACCCGAAATCCAAAACCAAGTGAGAGGGGGGGCATTTTGGGCATTTGGAGACTTAGGTAAACCCTTTTATTGCTTGGCCGACCCCTATTCCCAGCCCACATCCGACCACAGCAGCCATTCCCCCCATTCCTTCTTCCTCTTTACTTCTTCTTCTTCTTCTTCACTCATTTTTCTTCTTCCTTTCTACTTCCCACTTCAAGTAAGTACTCATTTTCCTCTTTTTTCTTCTTCTATTCTCCATGGTTGCTAATCCTAACCCTACATTTTTTCTCAACCTAGGTGTGTAGAGCCTAGACTTGTGTGGAGGCTAGATTTGGTGGCTTGGAGATTGAGGGAGGTGATTTCAAGTAGATCGGAGACTTTGGCCTTGGATTCCAACTCCCAAGAGGTAAACTCTAACTTTTCCCTTGCTAATTACTTTTATGTAGTGTAATTAGTGGTTTAGAACCTTTCTAGACCCTAAGCCTACCCGTGGGAGGAAGTTGGAACTAGTTTGGTTGAGTTAGAGACTTTGACACTAGGTTGTGTCAATTTTGGGTGAAATCCAAAATTGGCCCAATTTTGGGTGATGCTCTAGGTTAGACGGACCTAGGTAGACGTTGTCGGGTGTCTTGAGGGTGAGTGCGTGTCTCCGTTCGGACACGGGAAGTCGTGTCGCGGAGAAACGGGCGTTTCGGGCAAATTTAGGGTTTTCGTCGTCGCCGATTCTAAATGCGTGCGCGTTTTTGCCACGGGCCTAGAATCGACGGGGTAGTATTTTTTCTAGGATCTAGGCATTGTTTAGAACCCGTGGATAAATTTTGGGCCGATTCCGAGTTGGTTTGATATGCGTTTCAGGAGGTTTTCCGAACCGCACACCGCGTGTTTGTCGAAATGACCGAACGGCCATTTCGACTTGGTTTCCTAGTTTCGGGCTTGTGCGCGCGTTGGGTTAGCTTCGGGGAGTGTGTGCTAGAATTCTCGGTTATATTTTATATATTTATAGGTGTTTGTGCGTGTGGGTCATTGGGCGCGCGTTGGTGGGCGTTGTGTGCGTTGCTGTGTGTTGTGTTGTGTTGTTGAGTGTTTATATATATATAGTTATGTATATATATATATATATATATATATATATATATATATATATATATATATATATATATATATATATATATATATATATATATATATGTATATGTTTTTGAATATCTATATATGTGTGTGTATATATATATACGCTTGTATATATATATACTAGTGTGAGTGTGTATATATATATATATGTATATGTAAGAGTGTGTGTGTGTTGATATGTATATATATATATATATATATATCTGTGTGTGTGTGCATATATATATAAATAGGTGTGTTTATATATATATATAACTATGTGCGTATTTATGCATAAGTGTGTGTGTGTGTATTTATATATGTTAGTGTGTGTGTGTATATATATATATATATATATATATATATATATATATATATATATATATATATATATAGAGAGAGAGAGAGAGAGAGAGAGAGAGAGTTATATATATGTATATACGTGTGTGTGTGTGTTTGTGTGTTTGTGTGTTTATAGTGGTGTGTTTGTGTGTGTGCGTGCTCTTGTGTGTGTGTGGGGCTGTGTGTGCAGCGAGGGCCAGCAAGTGAGGCTGCAGCAGACAGCAGCTAAGCAGCAGCAGCAGCAGGACAATGCAGCAGCAGCAGCAAAAGGCAGCAGCAGCTGCAGCAGCAAGCAGCAGCAGCTCAGCAGCAATTCAGCAGCAGCAGCACAACAACAATGCAAGGCAGCAGCAGCAGTACAAGCATGCAGCGCGTTGCATAGCACCGGGTAGTAGAGGGAGTGATAGGTTAATAGATTGGTTGATAAATAGATTATAAGATAGATAGATAGTTAGATTGCTAGATAGATAGATAGTTAGATTGTTAGATAGATAGATAGGTAAATAGCTAGATAGATAGATATATAGATAACTAGATAGGTAGATAGATAGGTAGATGGATAATTAGATATGTATATCTATATGCATAGATATATATATGCCTATAGCTAGATAGATAGTTTTATATATATATATATATATATAGGTAAGGTAAGGTATGTATGGGTATATGTGTATGTTTGAATAGGTATATATATATATATATATATATATATATATATATATATATATATATATATATATATATATATATATATATATATATATATATATATATACATTGTCACCACCCCATTTCCAGAGCCGGGTATTTTTTTTTTTATTTTTAATTTGGTTAATTGTGTATTATTTATAATTAATTGTATTTATATTTAATTAGTGATTGTATTATTTTTTATTATTTTTATTTTGATTGTTTTAGGATTTTGGCTAGCCTGGACCCATGTCAGACCCTAGTGGACCCATGTCCGACCCAGCCCACACCCCTGTGAGACTTATTTTGGGGCTTAGAATATTTATTTTATTTTTAGGAGGTTAGTGGGAGAGATTTGGAACTAGTTTGAGTGATTTTGGAACCCGGAACCCAAAACCGAGTGAGTAGGGGCATTTTGGGAATGTGGAACTTAGTGTAACCCTTATATTTAGCATGGCCGGCCCCAAACCCTTCCCAGACCCGTGTGAACCAGCAGGAGCTTCTTCCCCACTTCCTCTTCTTCTTTATTCTTCATTCTTCTTCTTCTTCTTCTCCATTTTCCACTCTTCCTTCTTCTTTTCTTCTTCCCACTTTCAAGTAAGCTTCCATTTCTCTTCTTTCTTCCTCTATTCTTCTTTATGATTAACCCTAACCCTAGATCTTTTCCTAACCTAGGTGGGTAGAGCCTAGATTTGGTGTTGGAGCTTGGATTTGAGGCTTGGAAGCTTGGATTGGAGGATTTGGAGCATTTTGGGGATTTTTGCTTGGGATTCCAACTCCCAAGAGGTAAACCCTAAATTTCCCCTTGTAATTACTCTTTTATAGTGTAATTAATATTTTAGAACCTTCCTAGACCCTTAGGCTACCCGTGGGAGGAAGTTGGAACTAGTTTGGTTGGGTTTAGAGACTTTAACACTAGGTTTTGTGTCAATTTTGGGTGAAATCCGAATTTGGTCCAATTTTGGGTGATGCCCTAGGTTAGATGGACCTAGGTAGACGTTGTCGGGTGTCTTGAGGGTGAGTGCGTGTCTCCGTTCGGACACGGGAAGCCGCGTCGCGGAGAAACGGGCGTTTCGGGCGAAATTGGGGCTTTTCGTCGTCGCCGATTCTAAGTGCGTGTGCGTTTCCGCCACGGGCCTAGAATCGACGCGAGAGCGCATTTTCTAGGATCTAGGCATCGTGTAGAGCGCGTGGATAAATTTTGGGCCGATTCCGAGTTCGTTTGGTGTGCGTTTCAGGAGGTTTTTCGAACCGCGCACCACGTGTTCGTCGAAATGACCGAACGGCCATTTCGACTTGGTTTCCTCGTTTCGGGCTTGTGCGCGCGTTGGGTTAGTATCGGAGAGTGTGTGCTAGAGTTTTCGAGTTATATTTTATATATTTATAGGTGTTTGGGCGTGTCGGGGTCGTTGGGCGTGCGTAGGTGGGGCGTTGTGAGCGTTGTGTGCATCGTTGTGGTGGTGTTGTGTTTGTGTATATATGTCTCTATATATATATTTATTTGTGTGTGTGTTCCTATATATATATATATATTTCTATTTATATATTTATGTGTGGTTATGTGTTTGTGAGTGTGTTAGTGAGTGCTAGTGTATGTGTGTAGGTGAGTGCTTGTGTGAGTGTGTGCTAGTGTGTAGGTGAGTGTGTGTGAGGGTGAGTGAGTGCCTATATATATATATATATGAGTTTGAGTGAGTGTATATATATGTATTTATATATATATGTAGGAGTGTTTGTGTGTGGGGTTGTGTGTTTGCGAGAGTGTGTGTGAGGGTGTGTGAGTGTGAGAGTGTGTGAGGATATATATTTACATATGTTTGAGTGTGTGTGTGTATACATATATATATTAGTGTGTATATATATATAGATATATGTGTGTATATATATATAGATATGTATATATATTTATGTGTGTGTGTTGATAGTGTTGTGAGTGTGTGTGTGTATTAGTGTGTGAGTGTGCTAGTGTGTGTGTGTTAGAGTGTGTAGATGAGAGTTATATATATATATAGATATTTAGTTATATATATATAGATATAGATGTATGTATATATATATATATATATAGATATATATATATATATGTGTATATATAGGAGTGTGTGTGTGTGTATGAGAGAAGAGAGGGGGGGGGGGGGCAGATTCTGGAACAGCAGCAGCTTCAACAGCAGGAAGCTGCAGCAGCAGCAGCAAAGCTGCAGTAGCAGCAGCTAGCAGCAGCATAGCAGCCACAGCAGCAGTTTGCAGCAGCAGCAGCATGGGCAGTAGCAGCTAGCAAGAGCAGTGTGCGAGGGAGAGAGAGAGGGGTATGCTTATAAATAAATAGATAGATAGATAGATTAGTAGTTTGATAGGTAACTAGATAGCTAAATAGATATATAGTTACCTAGATAAATAGGTAGATAGTAAGATATCTAGATAGGTATTAGTATATAGATAGATAAATAGATTAGATAGATCTAGATATTAGATATATGGATCTATATATAGATAAAGATAGATAGTTAGATTATTAGATGGATAGGTAAGTTATTAGATAGTTAGATAGTTAGGTAGGTAAATACTAGATATTAGATATCTAGTTAGATAGATAACTAGATAGGTTGACAATAGATAGGTAGATAGATAGTTATATCTATCTAGGATATAGATGTATATACATATAGTTATATACATATCTATAGATATCTAGATAGTTATACATAGATATTTATGAGTTGGGTAAGGTAAGGTAATATATATATATTTATGCGTAGGGTAAGATAATGGGTAAATGTATATATGTGTGGATATATATATATATATAGGTAGATACCTACTTAGACATATATAAATATGGTAGATATCTATATTACCTAGCCTAGATTAATATCTAGGTATGTAATTAATAGCTAGGTAGCTAGTTAGAGGGTTTGAGAGCGGTATCTCAATACCTTGAGATACCAAGGTATTTCAATACCTTAAGATAACCAAGGTATTGGGTTTCGAGCGGGGTTTTTGAGCAATAGCCTAGGAATAGTATTGGAGTGATTTTTATAGGTATATGTGTATATATTTACGCGTGCTAGCATAGGTTTTAGCGGGTTTAGACGGGGTGCGTAGCCTAGGTTGAGGTATCGGATACCGAGGGTATCCCGGTATCTCAAGGAGGCGAGTTTGAGAGTTTTCTAGCTTAATGAGCTCGGTTTGACCTAGAATTTCAGGAGCACCCTAGTTTGACCCAGACTTGACCGTAGTTGACTCGGTTGACCGCCAAAGTCAACTTTTGACCTAGTTTTGACCTAGAGTTGACTTTTTGGACCCAGAGTTGACTTTTTGACCCAGATTTCACCGGTTTGACCCGTTTGACCTAGAACGATCCTAGAAGCCTATTTTTAGTTATTTTATGTCTGTTTAACTCTTTAGAATCCTGTTTAACCTTGCTTTTTGCATTAGGTCCTTGCGACACCAGTTTGGATCGCCAGTTGCTCAGGACGTCAGGCGAGTACATTCTCTGATAGTTTTCATTATTTGATGATTATTATGATTCAGCTTCTAGTGTAGTATCATCTGATTATTCTGGCACAACACGGGACACTGATTGATATTTCTGGATTCATTTACTTGCGACACGTACATTTCATGTTTCTGGCCTCTATTTTGGAATCACTACAGGCATCACTACAGGCATCATTCATGTTCAGGCTGGACTCATCTTGATTTGCGTGTCGGGTCTTGGATCCACTTGTATTAGTCGGGGCGGGGAAATACTCGAGTAGACATGTAAACATTTCTATCTGGCATCATCAGGAATCACTCCCTCTGGTCTAATCTGGAATGATAGCAGCCGCGCACCCAGTGCGCGGTGAGTCGTACTTACCCCTAGCCGTTTACATGTCGAAACAAGTATTTCAAAGACACCGAGTTCATTCTTTATAGTCTGGACTCTCATGCATTTCTTGACTTGTCTCACTTACATGTTTCTGGACTTGACTCACTACATGTTTTTCATGCTGGACTCACTACACGTTCATGTGCACGGACTTGATCTTAGCTTAGATTTTCTGTATATTACAGTTATTACTATCTTGCTCTGATACCCATGCATCTTTACCTTTATGCACCAGTGATTTATATATTTCTTGTTTCATACTTGCTTCATTCTTCTTGCTACTTGCTATGACTGTTTTATAGTTTTTATCATTTAAATGGAACTGCTGTTAGAGATGTACTTGCTCCAGTCCTGACTGGACATATTTTTCAGAGTATCCGGAGGATTGGTGTCCGACGTTTTATGGACCTGAGCCTGTCGATGGTGCAGACAGGGACCCTCTAGTTTAGAGGTGATTTCCGGGTTGGTAGTCGGGATTACTAGGATCTTGTTGTTGTTTTTATTAGCTTTTAGCACCGGATTTGTCTCCGGTTTTGGATTGAGACCTTGTTTGTATATTATTTTGGATGATGTATTGTTGTATTATTATTGATGTTGTGGTTGTTGTAGTAGTAGTTGGTGGTTAGACTTTATAGTTGTTAGTCTTCTTTGTTATCTTATCGTGCTTAGATTCGTGATTGAGTACTTGATTATCATTGTGATATTTGCTCCTCCGTTTGGAGTTGAGATCTTGACAGGTTTATATATTGTTTGTGTGGTTGCCCTCCTTTTGGAGAGGTCATGCCCGATTTTTGTGTGAGATTATTATTTAGTTAGTTGACCTAGACAGCGTTCTACCGCCGATGCTGCGGCGTAGGCTGGACGTACCCACGACTCATGCCCGATTTTCCGGGTGCGGGTCGTGACACGTTTTTGGTGGCGGCCCCATGCAGGTCTCGATTCGCAATTAGTGCGATATCGTGGTGGTACAACAAATTAGTTGTACTGCTGCGAGCCTGCTATAGGATCTAGGATCTAGGATGAGAGTGTACTCAATCACGACTAGGAACAATTCCAATCAAATTATTCTGAAATTGTTTTCTTTTGAAATATTACTGTCATTCTTTGATGATATCGTATCTTGCGCCGTATTGACTTCTTTTGATCCGTGTTCAGGATGCCTCCGAAGACACGATCTCATCGTACCGCCCCAGCAGTTGCCACTGAGAGGTCTGCTACCTCTCGTCCAGCTCGTATTCAGGCAGCTTCTACCGCTCCACTCACCACTCCTGCGGTTGAGGGAGCATCTGCTTCTCTCGGGGATTCTCCTTCACCTATCGATCCGAGGACTACCCCAGTCGTTCCGGTGGTTCCTCCACCACTTCCTGCTCCAGTAGATGCCGTGCAGTTGTTTGCGTTCTTCAGGGAGATGATGGACGCGCAGCACCCAGGTGGCCATGACGGCAGTGGATAGGGTGGCACAGAATCAGCCACAGGCAGATCAGATTCAGTGCCCGAGGTAGGGCAGTATCATTGACTTTCAGAGGATGCGGCCCAAGGAGTTCCGTGGTACAGAAGGGATCCTGTACGCGGATGACTGGATAGAGCAGATCGAGGGCATCTTCAGGCTGGTGCAGATTCCAGACAGCATACAGATAGAGGCAGCGGGCAGTCGGATGTTCGACCTTGCCTTGACGTGGTATCGCACAGATACGAGGATTGCAGTGCCAGGGCTTACTTGGGAGGCTTTCAAGAGGCTTTTTAAGGAGAAGTTTTTCCCAGATGTGGCGCTTAGTGCTTTGGAGAGCCAGTTTGAGGCACTCGTCCAAGGGAGCATGACAGTGGACGAGTACGCAGCGGAGTTCTGCCGTCTGGGCAGATTCGTGGATGGCTTGAGTGAGGCAGCCAAGGCGAGAAAGTTTCGCAAGGGCTTGGTCATGGCGGTCAAGTCTTTGACCAGGAGCGACCGCGAGGCAACTTTTGAGCAGATAGTAGGAGATGCTCAGAGAGCAGAGGATGACTTGGAGCTCAAGTCCAAGAGAGGCAGGGATGATTCAGGCAGTGCCAGTGGTAGTGCGGGACCAGCTAAGCGTCCCTATGTACAGAAGGCAGCACAACAGGGTCAGGATCAGAGAGTACCCATTTGTGCCTACTGCAGGAAGGCAGGACACACCTGGGATGTTTGTAGGAGGAGGCTGAAGGTGTGTTTGTTCTGTGGATCCGCTGCTCACCAGATGAGAGGTTGCCCCACTGCACCTCTATTGGGTGGAGCACAGGATCAGAGAGTTGGAGCTAGGCCATCTGTGGCACAGCATCATGCCCCGCACCAGCAGAGGGATACACCCCAGCAGGGCAGGGCTTATGCGTTGACGGTCGAGGAGGCCGATGCTACGGATGTCGGGTTAGCAGGTCTGTCTCTTGTTTCTTCTTCCTGTCCTTTTCCATTCCTGTGGTGTGCTTCATTAGTACCTGTTAGACTTTTTTTTTTTGTGCTGTGGTAGATAGTGTAGTGACCCCGATTAAGACTGTAATAACACGACCAGTAGGATCCTGATCTTGTATGTTGTTTAGGTAGAATTTCTTGACTGTGATTGTTGGGGGTTTGACCTAGAGGAGTGTGATTGACTTTAAATTTCGAGGACGAAATTTTCTAAGGAGGATAGGCTTGTCACCACCCCATTTCCAGAGCCGGGTATTTTTTTTTTATTTTTAATTTGGTTAATTGTGTATTATTTATAATTAATTGTATTTATATTTAATTAGTGATTGCATTATTTTTTATTATTTTTATTTTGATTGTTTTAGGATTTTGGCTAGCTTGGACCCATGTCAGACCCTAGTGGACCCATGTCCGACCCAGCCCATACCCCTGTGAGACTTATTTTGGGGCTTAGAATATTTATTTTATTTTTAGGAGGTTAGTGGGAGAGATTTGGAACTAGTTTGAGTGATTTTGGAACCCGGAACCCAAAACCGAGTGAGTAGGGACGTTTTGGGAATGTGGAACTTAGTGTAACCCTTATATTTAGTATGGCCAGCCCCAAACCCTTCCCAGACCCGTGTGAACCAGCAGGAGCTTCTTCCCCACTTCCTCTTCTTCTTCATTCTTCATTCTTCTTCTCCATTTTCCACTCTTCCTTCTTCTTTTCTTCTTCCCACTTTCAAGTAAGCTTCCATTTCTCTTCTTTCTTCCTCTATTCTTCTTTATGATTAACCCTAACCCTAGATCTTTCCCTAACCTAGGTGGGTAGAGCCTAGATTTGGTGTTGGAGCTTGGATTTGAGGCTTGGAAGCTTGGATTGGAGGATTTGGAGCATTTTGGGGATTTTTGCTTGGGATTCCAACTCCCAAGAGGTAAACCCTAAATTTCTCCTTGTAATTACTCTTTTATAGTGTAATTAATATTTTAGAACCTTCCTAGACCCTTAGGCTACCCGTGGGAGGAAGTTGGAACTAGTTTGGTTGGGTTTAGAGACTTTAACACTAGGTTTTGTGTCAATTTCGGGTGAAATCCGAATTTGGCCCAATTTTGGGTGATGCCCTAGGTTAGATGGACCTAGGTAGACGTTGTCGGGTGTCTTGAGGGTGAGTGCGTGTCTCCGTTCGGACACGGGAAGCCGCGTCGCGGAGAAACGGGCGTTTCGGGCGAAATTGGGGCTTTTCATCGTCGCCGATTCTAAGTGCGTGTGCGTTTCCGCCACGGGCCTAGAATCGACGCGGGAGCACATTTTCTAGGATCTAGGCATCGTGTAGAGCGCGTGGATAAATTTTGGGCCGATTCCGAGTTCGTTTGGTGTGCGTTTCAGGAGGTTTTTTGAACCGCGCACCACGTGTTCGTCGAAATGACCGAACGGCCATTTCGACTTGGTTTCCTCGTTTCGGGCTTGTGCGCGCGTTGGGTTAGTATCGGGGAGTGTGTGCTAGAGTTTTCGAGTTATATTTTATATATTTATAGGTGTTTGGGCGTGTCGGGGTCGTTGGGCGTGCGTAGGTGGGGCGTTGTGAGCGTTGTGTGCATCGTTGTGGTGGTGTTGTGTTTGTGTATATATGTCTCTATATATATATTTATTTGTGTGTGTGTTCCTATATATATATATATATATATTTCTATTTATATATTTATGTGTGGTTATGTGTTTGTGAGTGTGTTAGTGAGTGCTAGTGTATGTGTGTAGGTGAGTGCTTGTGTGAGTGTGTGCTAGTGTGTAGGTGAGTGTGTGTGAGGGTGAGTGAGTGCCTATATATATATATATATATATATGAGTTTGAGTGAGTGTATATATATGTATTTATATATATATGTAGGAGTGTTTGTGTGTGGGGTTGTGTGTTTGCGAGAGTGTGTGTGAGGGTGTGTGAGTGTGAGAGTGTGTGAGGATATATATTTACATATGTTTGAGTGTGTGTGTGTATACATATATATATTAGTGTGTATATATATATAGATATATGTGTGTATATATATATAGATATGTATATATATTTATGTGTGTGTGTTGATAGTGTTGTGAGTGTGTGTGTGTATTAGTGTGTGAGTATGCTAGTGTGTGTGTGTTAGAGTGTGTAGATGAGAGTTATATATATATAGATATTTAGTTATATATATATAGATATAGATGTATGTATATATATATATATATATAGATATATATATATATGTGTATATATAGGAGTGTGTGTGTGTGTATGAGAGAAGAGAGGGGGGGGGGGCAGATTCTGGAACAGCAGCAGCTTCAGCAGCAGGAAGCTGCAGCAGCAGCAGCAAAGCTGCAGTAGCAGCAGCTAGCAGCAGCATAGCAGCCACAGCAGCAGTTTGCAGCAGCAGCAGCATGGGCAGTAGCAGCTAGCAAGAGCAGTGTGCGAGGGAGAGGGAGAGGGGTATGCTTATAAATAAATAGATAGATAGATAGATTAGTAGTTTGATAGGTAACTAGATAGCTAAATAGATATATAGTTACCTAGATAAATAGGTAGATAGTAAGATATCTAGATAGGTATTAGTATATAGATAGATAAATAGATTAGATAGATCTAGATATTAGATATATGGATCTATATATAGATAAAGATAGATAGTTAGATTATTAGATGGATAGGTAAGTTATTAGATAGTTAGATAGTTAGGTAGGTAAATACTAGATATTAGATATCTAGTTAGATAGATAACTAGATAGGTTGACAATAGATAGGTAGATAGATAGTTATATCTATCTAGGATATAGATGTATATACATATAGTTATATACATATCTATAGATATCTAGATAGTTATACATAGATATTTATGAGTTGGGTAAGGTAAGGTAATATATATATATTTATGCGTAGGGTAAGATAATGGGTAAATGTATATATGTGTGGATATATATATATATATATATATAGGTAGATACCTACTTAGACATATATAAATATGGTAGATATCTATATTACCTAACCTAGATTAATATCTAGGTATGTAATTAATAGCTAGGTAGCTAGTTAGAGGGTTTGAGAGCGGTATCTCAATACCTTGAGATACCAAGGTATTTCAATACCTTAAGATAACCAAGGTATTGGGTTTCGAGCGGGGTTTTTGAGCAATAGCCTAGGAATAGTATTGGAGTGATTTTTATAGGTATATGTGTATATATTTACGCGTGCTAGCATAGGTTTTAGCGGGTTTAGGCGGGGTGCGTAGCCTAGGTTGAGGTATCGGATACCGAGGGTATCTCGGTATCTCAAGGAGGCGAGTTTGAGAGTTTTCTAGCTTAATGAGCTCGGTTTGACCTAGAATTTTAGGAGCACCCTAGTTTGACCCAGACTTGACCGTAGTTGACTCGGTTGACCGCCAAAGTCAACTTTTGACCTAGTTTTGACATAGAGTTGACTTTTTGGACCCAGAGTTGACTTTTTGACCCAGATTTCACCGGTTTGACCCGTTTGACCTAGAACGACCCTAGAAGCCTATTTTTAGTTATTTTATGTCTGTTTAACTCTTTAGAACCCTGTTTAACCTTACTTTTCGCATTAGGTCCTTGCGACACCAGTTCGGATCGCCAGTTGCTCAGGACGTCAGGCGAGTACATTCTCTGATAGTTTTCATTATTTGATGATTATTATGATTCAGCTTCTAGTGTAGTATCATCTGATTATTCTGGCACAACACGGGACACTGATTGATATTTCTGGATTTATTTACTTGCGACACGTACATTTCATGTTTCTGGCCTCTATTCTGGAATCACTACAGGCATCACTACAGGCATCATTCATGTTCAGGCTAGACTCATCTTGATTTGCGTGTCGGGTCTTGGATCCACTTGTATTAGTCGGGGCGGGGAAATACTCGAGTAGACATGTAAACATTCCTATCTGGCATCATCAGGAATCACTCCCTCTGGTCTAATCTAGAATGATAGCAGCCGCGCACCCAGTGCGCGGTGAGCCGTACTTACCCCTAGCCGTTTACATGTCGAAACAAGTATTTCAAAGACACTGAGTTCATTCTTTATAGTCTGGACTCTCATGCATTTCTTGACTTGTCTCACTTACATGTTTCTGGACTTGACTCACTACATGTTTTTCATGCTGGACTCACTACACGTTCATGTGCACGGACTTGATCTTAGCTTAGATTTCCTGTATATTGCAGTTATTACTATCTTGCTCTGATATCCATGCATCTTTACCTTTATGCACCAGTGATTTATATATTTCTTGTTTCATACTTGCTTCATTCTTCTTGCTACTTGCTATGACTGTTTTATAGTTTTTATCATTTAAATGGAACTGCTGTTAGAGATGTACTTGCTCCAGTCCTGACTGGACATATTTTTCAGAGTATCCGGAGGATTGGTGTCCGACGTTTTATGGACCTGAGCCTGTCGATGGTGCAGACAGGGACCCTCTAGTTTAGAGGTGATTTCCGGGTTGGTAGCCGGGATCACTAGGATCTTGTTGTTGTTTTTATTAGCTTTTAGCACCGGATTTGTCTCCGGTTTTGGATTGAGACCTTGTTTGTATATTATTTTGGATGATGTATTGTTGTATTATTATTGATGTTGTGGTTGTTGTAGTAGTAGTTGGTGGTTAGACTTTATAGTTGTTAGTCTTCTTTGTTATCTTATCGTGCTTAGATTCGTGATTGAGTACTTGATTATCATTGTGATATTTGCTCCTCCGTTTGGAGTTGAGATCTTGACAGGTTTATATATTGTTTGTGTGGTTGCCCTCCTTTTGGAGAGGTCATGCCCAATTTTTGTGTGAGATTATTATTTAGTTAGTTGACCTAGACATCGTTCTACCGCCGATGCTGCGGCGTAGGCTGGACGTACCCACGACTCATGCCCGATTTTCCGGGTGCGGGTCGTGACATACATACATAGATACTTAGATATGTATAATATATGATAGAGATATATTTTCTAGCCTAGATTAATAACTAGAAATATATTTATAAACCTAGATAGCTAACTAGAGGGGTAGTTAGAGGGGTATTGGAGAGTATCCCAATACCTTGAGATATCAAGGTATCTCACCAAGGTATTGAGTTTCGAGCGGGGTATTTGAGCAATAGCCTAGGAATAGTATTGGAGTGATTTTTATATGAATATGTGTATATATTTACGTGTGCTAGCATAGGTTTTAGCGAGTTTAGGCGGGGTGCGTGGCCTAGGGCGAGGTATCGGATACCGAGGGTATCCCGGTATCTCGAGGAGGTGAGTTTGCTAGCTTAATGAGCTCAGTTTGACCTAGAATTTCAGGGGCACCCTAGTTTGACCTAGCTTTGACCATAATTGTCCTCGTTGATCGTAAAAGTCAACGTTTGACCTAGTTTTGACCTAGAGTTGACTTTTTGGACCCCGGTTGACTTTTTGACCCGAATTTCACCGGTTTGACCCGTTCGACCTAGAATAGCCCTAGAAGCCTGTTTTTAATTATTTTATATCAGTTTAACTCCTTAGAACCCTGTTTAATTCTGCTTTTCGTAATAGGTTCTTGCGACACCGGTCCGCATCTCGATCCTCATCAGTTGCTCAGGATATCAGGCGAGTACCTACCTCTGATAGTTTCTATTTCATGATAGCGTTTATATCACCTGTTCTAGAACTGTAATACTTGATTCTGACACATTGTTATACGAGCTGGTACTAGTGGATCCCTTTATGAGATGCTATCCCCCTTACCGTGTTCAGCGGGTACTCTACCACGTGTATTTCATCATGTGCTTCGGGTATTGATTCTCATGTGCTATCATGTGCTTCTTGTGCTCTCGCCTTCGTGTGCGTGAGCTATTATCATGTACGTAGCGTGTTGTGGTTGGATCCAAGAGTATTAGTGGGGGAGGAGAGTAGGAGTTGGTTATGTGATCAAAGCCAAATAATATTCATGTGTATATCGGTTATGCAACTCACGCATAACGGAGTTATCATAGTGTTTTTCATGTGCAACCTAAGCCGATCACATAACAAACTTGTGCTCAAGGCACTTAGCTAGTATTCATGTTTTCTCACGTGCAGTTACTTCTCTACTTGTATTGTTCTCCAGTTTACCTTGCAGCTACTTATTCTGCTCCAGCATGTATTTATTTTCTGTGCATCTTGTATATTTTTCTATTGCTCTTCATATACACCTTACCATGTATTTGGAGTTGCTTTCAGAGTTATGTACTTTGCTCCAGTCCTGACTGGGCATATTTGTTCCAGAGGATCCTGAGGACTATTGTCCGATGTTCTACGGGCCGGGTGTTGACGAGTGCTGTGACCCCGAGACCGAGGAGGAGCCCTGCGAGGAGACGCCTTTAGCCCCCTAGTTAGCTAGGTGGATTTTCTGGGTTGTTCCTAGTTGATTATTTTGGATGATTGTACTTATTCTTTTGATGCTGTGAGATATTGTAGACTATTATAGACTTGGACTGTATTTTGGATATTATCTTGCTCTCTTTGGTTCTGGTTTCCTTTTGATATCATATCGTGCTTTTATTTCTTCCCCTAGTTATTGTGATTGAGAGATTATATATATTGCGTAGTTGCCCTCCTTTTAGAGAGGATTATTCATATATATATTGCGTGGTTGTCCTCCTTTTGGAGAGGTTATTGACAGATTTTTTGTGAGTTATATAGATAGATGGTTGACCTAGAATGGACCTTACAGCGTTCTACCGCCGATTCTGCGGTGTAGGCTGGACGTACCCATGACTCATGCCCGATTTTTGGGTGCGGGTCGTGACACTAGGAGCAGATCGTGTGGGACAAATCTTGCTTTGAGCAACGGTGATCTTCATCATCCCAGCAAGCAGAGTTTATTCTTCTTCGTTCTCTTATCTTTTGTAAGTTGTAAACTATGTTCTGTCCGTTTGTAACTGTATTTGCAAGGAAGAACGAGAAGATAGTTTTCTCCGATTATTTTGTTATCTTGTTTCTAGTTTCTATATATAATCTTATTGTTGGATCGAGAGATATCAGAAAGGGAACTCTTGTGTGAACTCCTGATCTCGACTTCAACTCAGGTTCTACCATCTTTAATTAAGCCTCGGGACTAACAGAACATGACCACATAAAAAAAGAAAAGAAAAAAGTTCAAATACAATATGATCTTTATATCTATAGTGACAGAATCAATTAACTCAAGTCCTCTCTTTACGGATCCGATGAGCAACATGGACGTTCTTGGAGTTCGGCAATCATCTGGTACTTCCAGATCTTGCGGAGGATGATGGTGTTGGAAGGAAAGCGATAGGGCTTCTTCACGCCGTCGGTCGTCGGAGCAGACTTTTGAATGCTTTGGTGGCCAATTGCTTGCACAAAATTTTGCTGCCAGTGGACTTGTGGATGGTTTGCTTAGTACATGTCATTGGTGTAGAATAAAGTTTTCTTTTAGATGATGATGATAAATTTGTAAACATAGAAAGGTTGTTTTTTATAGTGGAGGAAGGATCCTAAGAACAAGAGGAGATAAAAGGAGGTTACAAACGATTTTAGATTAGTTTCAAATAAGAACATGAGTAGATATAAGGGGAGGTTACGAATAGGTTTATATTAGCTTTTAAACTTGAATTAGTAGATGATAAATTTACTTTTTTATCCCTGAATATTATATTTTATGTAAGAAAGTATTACATAAAAATATTATTAATATTCCTGGTATTTTGGTTATATATTAATATAGATTTAGATATCATATAAGGAAAAAAAAATTAAGCAGACAAAAAGAATTAGAATGAGTATGCTGGAATTATGTTCAGAATTGATCTTATATATATTAAATAGTATTAAAAAATTGATGACGTCTAAAATTTTGGTTCGGAGGCAGCCGCCTCAGACCTCATATCTAAGTCCAAGTCTGATTATAGACCACCAAAGAGTGGTCTAATATGGTAATACTAGTAAGTGAGGGAAGGAGTGAACTTAGGATCAAATTCCAGTTTGAACAATAATTAAAGGCTAGTAACTAGGGACATATACGGATTAATGATTGCATAAAAATATATTTCTATGACTAATTGAAGACCCAAAAGAAAGAAATCTCTCATGAAATATCAAAAAAAAAATTCTACAGATTAAATTTTATTTTTCATGTTCATTTCTTGACTATTACAAGTAATTTGTTCTATTGATTTCTTATATGGATCGTTTATCATCATGAGGGTAAAGTGAAAAAAATTTTCTCTTTAGATTTGCTTTGTTAGCAAAATAAGACTCACTAAACAAATGTAGCAATTAAACCCTCTCGCAATAGTTGAATTGCTTAAAAGTTTCCTCCCGTCTACTAACCGTTTGAAGTAGTCTTTAGTTGCACTTTAAAAAAAAAAAACATAGAATACCCACAATACTTCCGTTACAAGTGAACGTTGTTGGCTACTACTTTTGCCATTATATATATATAGGTCATAACAAAATTCAAGTTTATTGTTCCCTAAATTTTCTACATGTTGGTTCAAAACACTCCCAATTTGACCATTATAATTTTTTTTTCCTTCCTTGTTTAACTTTTTCACTCAATTTATATATTGAAGAAAGGATATACTTGGAAAAAAAAATACACAATGGTCCATCTAACACACATGACTTTTTCTGTATTTTTTTCTCACCTTTTAAATATGTACTTACATGATAATCTATTAAAATAGATTAAAAATACTTTATCTTTCAAAATTAATATTAACATTAACATTAATATTGAGATCTAAACAAATCTAAGATTAAAATTAAAATTAAAATTAAAATTAAAATTAAAATTAATTTTAATGTTAATTTTACTTTTATTATTAATGAAAATATCATTTAATATTAATATTAATGTTAATATTAATATTAATGTTAATGTTAACTCTTTTAATTTTAATTTTAATTTTAATTTAGTGTTAATTTTAATATTAATTTTAGTGTTAGTTTTAATTTTGAGAATGGTCAATTCCTCCTGTACCATTAGATCTTTGTTTAGAGGATTCAGTTGAATCTGCTCATGTACCCTGCCAAGTATAAGATTGTTATTGCTAACCATAGTGGGGGTTTTATCCT
Organism: Iris macrosiphon; assembly: GCA_036927795.1. Classification (NCBI taxonomy): domain Eukaryota; kingdom Viridiplantae; phylum Streptophyta; class Magnoliopsida; order Asparagales; family Iridaceae; genus Iris; species Iris macrosiphon. Next base: position 165,975,549 of record JAYESA010000008.1, on the reverse strand, counting down.
GCTTCCATTCTTTTAATACTACTTTAATACTTTTTGAGTTTAAAAACCAATCTGTACATGGGGGAACCTCTGACCTCTGTCCTGAGACCAACATCAATACAATCCTGGTAGCCTTGCTTATAAGACCAATAGTTAGCATGTCTGAAGGGTGAGGCTAGTGGTCTATGATCAAGGTTTAAAAAGTCTTACTAGTATAGGACTATGATCACTAGATGTTGTGCTAAGTAGTGGGCATATACAACTGGAAGGTGATTTGTCCAGAGTATATTACCAAAAGCATCTATCCAGTTGACATAGTATCCTATTGCCAGTAGCCCTATTTGACCATGACCATGTGTTACCAATAGCAACCAACTCCATGAGTCCAGCATTCAGCCGACAATCATTAAAATCATCCAAGATCCTATCTAGAATAAACTTTCCCCCAATCTTCTCTGTGTTATACTTCACACAGTTCAAGTCACTCAAGATTAACCAAGGTATGTGTATCCCACTAGCAAGGGTATCAAGTTCAGCCCACAACTTTTTCCTAGTGGAATGTAAATTAGATCCATTGACCACTGAGATAGCAACTTCACCCCACCAACGTTCTTCAAAGTAAGTGAGATACATTGAGAATTATTATGAACCACATCAGCTTCCCATTGACTTATATTCCATTCTACACTTTCCATTTTCATTGTAAGCTAAAGCATATTTCCAAGTATCTGAAAATTTATGTTTGAACTTCTCTTCCTTATCCTCTAATCATCTTAATTTCAGCCAGACCCATAATAGAAATTTAGTTGCATTTCAAATTGTCTCTTACATCTCTCCATATAATAATGGAGTTCAGCCCTCTGGCATTCCAAACCAATATCTTCATTTAAAATTTGCGGAGGGGTTGTTGCGTCACCCTTCATCTTCCTCCTATTAAAATGTCGGGTGACCGGAGATTTTTAAGGCTTCTTAGCAGTGTTCTTTTGTTGCTTTGATGCTGCAAGGACTTCCAGTTATGGTTCAACACTGTTAGGCCTTCAGGACCTTCTTGAGGAGTACTTAAGGCTCCACTATGTAGTCCTTCCTCGTGAGAAGAGGTGATGCTGACTGATGTTGCTTCTCCATCTTTGGCATTAGAGTGCCCTTGCTGCACTGTTGAAGGGAGCTCCTGAGTTTGCTTAGTACTATCTTGTTCATCTGCAAGGTTCAAGTTATGGGCCTCACCCTTATTGCTAGATTGGTAGTGACTTGAATGTTTTCTAAGTGGATGTCCTTATTTCCTGTGCATAAGATCATCCTCTCTCTGTGGTGGCCCAGGGACTAGGGGCCTTGTTGCAGTGAAGAACATTGCACCACTGGGCTTTGACTGGCCTCGGTCTCACTCGGCTACCATGCTTGGTCTATGCAAGGCCGCTGATGTAGTGTTTCCTTGTTAGAAGTAAGAGGTGGTGGAGGGGATATTACATTAGTATGTATACCCTGTCCTACATCTTCCGAGGCCACATGCAGTTGTTTTTCTCTTGCCCGTGAGGGATCCTCATTACTAGAAGCACCAGTAATGGTCTCCTTGGTTGGGCACACATTAATATGAATATCCTGTCCCACACTGGGATTGTTGGCTGTATTCAGATCTTCTTCTTTATATCGGTCTCCAGACTTGCACTGTGGGGCACTGGGCCTCCAAGTGCCCAAAGCATGGGCACTCTTACAGATTGGGGGTAGCCATTCATAGACTACCTCTTCCTTCGAACTTCCACCTTCTTCAAGTTCAATGTCAATCTCTGTTTGGCATCTCCTCCTTGGCAATAATCTCAACTTGCACCCTGGCATATGCTAGTCTCGAGAAAGTGCTAGTCGCTCTATCCATCTTCATAGGCTTGCCTATGGTGCTAGCAAGTCTTGTGAGAATTGATTTACTCCATAGTTTCAGATTCAGTTCTGTATATCTGATCCACACAGGAAGAGTTGTAAGTAGGTCTCCATCCAGATCAATCGCTGGACTCCATCTTCTCGTGATGATAGTCTGCCATGAAAGAGCCATGGCCCAGCATCAAGTAATCTATCGCGCTCGTCTTTGCCTCCAAAATTGAAAAAAATATCCATTCTCCCTTGTAAAAATCTTCAGGGAGCAAGTAGGCTTCCAAACTCTTGTAACGTAGGCCTTCATACGAATGCAGTGACATTTGTTACTATGATCTTAGATATCTAAGTATGTCCCCTCGTGGTAAATTTGAAGAATTCCAGTCCATCAAAGTTGGAACCTTTTCCTTATAATGACAACCCTTTATGTTTCGCTCTTGTGCAGCGTGCAACTAGACATTTGCGTCAATCATGATATGTTTCAATGGTAAGGTAGCATCGTCATGTTTGTTGCGCACAACGGAGTGTCCTAGAGTGTCATAAAATGTTGTACATCGTAAAATCTGAACAGAGTGGGTAATACTGACTGTACGCACAAGTTATAAGTTGAGCAAGTATAGTACACCAACCTGCCACATATATAGGATCTATCTTCAATCCGTTGAATACAACAAGAACATGGCCTTTCACCCAAATTTTTTGGTCGGCCATTTAAATCTTTTTCTTTCATTATTTCTCTTAAGGGTCATGTCTGCCGTAACATTAACAGAACATATCCTTGCTACAGACTCGATCCAAGTTCTTTAGACTTACCACAAGCTCTAGCATCTCCTTTCACTAATATATTCTAACTCCTAGCTAGTGGCATCTATTGGTCTATGTTGCGCATGCCCAACCCACCTTGAGACAATTTTTCTCATCTATTTTTAGTTGGCGTCACCACCAACTTCCCACCATACACTCATTTTGTAGAAAAGACTCGATTGATTTATTTCTCAGAGATGGGGTACATATATATAGGAAGAAGCTAGCCATCTCCTTATTTTCTATCAGATGTGGGACTAAATAAGTCTACATAACTCAACACTCCCCCTTAAGATGGACGATAGATATCAATCATCCCCATCTTGTTACAAAAGATATCAAACTATCTGGGACCTAAACTTTTAGTTAAACAATCAGCTAATAGCTCCGCTGATTTTACATACCTCAAAGTCAAAATTCCTCTATTCAACTTCTCCTTAATGAAGAAATGATCAATCTCCACATGTTTGGTGCGATCATGCTGAACTAGATTGTTTGCAATATCAATTGTTGATTTGTTGTCATACCAAAGTTGCAAGAAGTCTCCTCTAAACCACCGCATCTCAGACAACAAGCTCTTTACCCACTTCATCTTGCACATGCTAACTGCCATAGTCATGTACTCGGCCTCAGCTGTAAACCTAGCCACTACATCTTGCTTATTGTTGCGCCAAGATACAAGATTGTCTCCTACAAAAATACAGTAACCTGTAGTGGACATGCAATCGTCCATACAACCTACCCAATTGGCATCACAGTAGCTTTCAACTCTCAGATGTCCAGAACTTCTGAACCATAATATCTTTCCTGGACTTCCTTTAATATACCTGAGAATTGTACGAACTGCCTCCATATGTTGCTCCCTAAGATCATGCATATATCTACTCACCACACTCACGGCCTGAGTAATATTAGGTCTCGTATGGCATAGATATATAAGCCGACCAACTAATCTTTGATATTGCTCCTTACTCATCGGATCATCACCCTTAGCACACAACTTGTGATTCTGCTCGATAGGAATAGAAGCAACTCTGCAGCCCAGTATCCCTGTCTCTAAAAGAATGTCTAAAGCATACTTTCGCTGAGAATACTATACACTTTCGTGACCTTGCAATTTCAATTCCAAGAAAGTATTTCAAATGTACCACATCTTTGACTTCAAATTTCTCTCCAAATTTTTTCTTCAACCGTAGGATCTTCTCAGTAACATCTCCAGTAATAATAATAATATCATCAACATAGAATGCAAGGACAATGATACGAGTCTTGGAGTGTCTGTAAAACATAATATGATCTCCATTGCACTGCCTATACCTTAGACCATAGACTACAAGCCTGAATCTATCAGACTGCAAGCCCGAATCTATCAAACCACTCTCTCGGAGACTGCTTTAGCCCATACAAAGACTTCTTCAATTTGCATACATTTTTAGTTGTTTGTGAAGTAGCAAAACCTGGTAGAATCTCCATATACACTATAGTGCCCCGTCCCCCTATTCGGGGAGCGCGACTAAGAAATACTTGGTATCGTTCGATCATGACAGATTGAATCAAGATCCTTTCCTCGTTATGGATTGGTTTCTTCGGAATTAGGTCCCACATTCAACAGATCGTGCCTCAAGGAAGGACTCGACGGCAGAGTCGAGAGGGACCTTTCCGTTGCGCTGGTTTCCTTGCCCGTTTTTTATGCCGCTTGGTTGCTTTCTTGTTAGTTTTGTGCCTTACATTTTCTTGAACGATTTTGATGGATTTAATTATCTTCGTTCTTTAGATTTCGTATTTCGTATCGAATCATTGGAGATCGAAGCAGGAGATATTGATCATCTGTTGGTGCGTGCAGGTGATCGTGTAGGCGACGCGCAAGCAGAGTCGTGAAGATCTTCCTTTTCTCTCTTTTTCGAATCACCAACTTGTGAGTGGCTTTACTATGATTAGCGCCCTTCGTCCAAGTCTTTATTCCTAATAAATTGACTCATTTGTGCATCTCGATCAACGATACCAAAAGAATAAGATTGAGTCAAGATAAAAGAAGAAGTAGACTTGAAACACTTATAATGCTTGTCATATAAAGTCTCAACGATTATATTGTTGCATGCTTGTCCGCTATGCATACAGCTATTTTATGTTCAGTTGTAGTTAGAACTTATTCATCTATAACTGTTCAATGAGTAGTACATAACTTGTGAATTGATCATATTAGCTAGTAGACTATGCCATCGTACTGTGCTAAAGTAGTTATGTTCATGTTGATGTATTGAAATATTTCGTATGTTAACTTAGTGTTTAGATCGTCAATGGTCATGGATAACTTGTGCACAAGGTATATGGTTCATGCGAACGGTCACCGGGGCACCGGGGCCGATTCGTCCTGGGCGGAACATCAGTTAGTCGTGCTAGCAACTTAGCACGGGTGAGACAAAAGTTTGTATCGGGGCTCGCTACTTGTGTTGCAAGCATCGTCGTCTACCCAGACTATGGTCCATGACGGCTAGTCAAGACAGTGATCTTTATGTATATTTAAACTGTGCAGACTAACTATGTCTTCATGGCAGGAAAGTTTATGGTAAGTTTTGTACATGTGGTTCAAACGGTACAGCTAAAGTCACCGAACGGTAGCGCATTTTGTTATGTCATTATATTCTATCGTATATAAAGAATTAAATTAAGGAAGATAGAAAGATCACATAATAATAATATTGCATGTTCACATGAATACGATATCGATTTGGTATGTTGGGTTAGCTCACCCTCACAGGTACCTTTCAAAGTACTGACCCTCGTTGCAACAGGTTCCCCGAGCCGAGGCGACGCGGCGAGGAGCTGAAGCTTTCTCTAACCCTTTCCTGATCAGGCGTGTTCGTGTTGTGACTTTTGGAGCCCAAGTACATAATCAATAAAGGAGCTCACACTTTCCTTTTCGAAGCTTCTAGGCGATGGTGCTAACTCGCACCCAAAGTATTTTGTGCTTTTAAAATATTAGTAAGGGATGTAATGTATGGATCGGCTATCTCATTTTGTGTCTAAGTTGTAAGTCCGTGCGGCATCTTTATTACTTTTGGGTCAAGAGTCTGTAATCAGATGTTCATTATCAATAAAAGAGAACTTTTCTATATCTCATTGTGCGATATCTTATTTGCGTACTCTACTGCATTTGTTCTAAAGTATATCATTATGCCTAGGACTTATGCACGCGCGCCTTATGCGTGCACGCCATTACGTCCGGGGGACGATTATTGATTTAGCGAAAATCGGGACGTGACATACACCTCTTCCTGGAGATCCCTATACAAAAAAAATGTTCTTGACATCTCGCTGATGTAGTTTCCAATTGAAGTTGGCAACACAAGACACCAACACTCGCACAATGCTCATCTTTGCTACTGGAGCAAAGGTCTTATCATAGTCTATATCATAAGTTTGGCTGTAGCCTTTAGTAACCAATATGACCTTATACCTGTCAATCTTGTCCTCTGGAGTCTTCTTAACAGTATAAACCTATTTACATCCAACAACACGCTTTTTCAGCTGGCAGTGGTACCAGCTCCCATGTGTCGTTCTTTTTCAAGGCATGACACTCAACCACCTAGGATCTTGCTTAGCTACCTGCCAGTTCTTAGGTACAAGCACTGAATGCAATGATACAATAAAGGACTTATATGCATGTGAAATAGATGCATATGAAATATAATGTGCAATGTCAGTATCCCAATTGCTATACTTAGCTGGAGATTTTTCAGCATTGACTCTAGAAGTTCTACGAAGTAAGACTGGAGTATTAGAAGTATCGGAGGAAATTGTTACCAGGTGACTCAGGTAGAAGGGCTGAAGAAGGTCCTGGAGAAAAGGGACTTGGAACATCAACATTTGTGGGTATTGACATAGGCACAGAAGGAGGAGGCTGAGGGAGGCGGGGTGGTGGGGGGAGAGGTTGAGGGTGGGGAGATGGGCCTTCCACTCACAGAGAGAGCAGAGGGGGGGGGGGGGGGGGAGTGGAGGGGTCGTCCACTCACAGAGGGAGGCTGGGGGCATCCACTCACAGAGGGAGGCGGGTGGGGGGGGGGGGGGGGGGGGGAGATGAGAGATAGAAGGAAAAGGAATAAAAAAAAATTGTGGAGAAATGATTCACAGATTTAGCTCTAATACCATGTAAAAAAGACTTGATTGATTTATTTCTCAAAGAGGGGGTACATATATATAGGAAGAGACTAGCCTCATCCTTATTTTCTATCCGATGTGGGACTAAATAAGTCCCCATAATTCAACACATTTCTTATCCCATCTTTCAATGCATTTACAATGTCATCCATCCAAGAATTCTCATTTCAGCTATACACTAATTATCTAGACATATTTTTTAATTGTCCAACACTGACACACAAAGCATGATTGGTCTTAATATTATCTTACATAATCTTCAAGCCATTGAACAAGGAGTCAAAATAAAGATTCCATGCAAAGAGTATCCTCCTGGAAGCAGACAGCTTCGAAACAAAGTTAGTGCTCGATGATACAGACCTGCAATAGTTGCAATACCTGAGTTTGCATGACAGAATTGAAAGGATAGTCTGCTACTACTATCGAGTCCCCTGCATTTGAGGGTAGGCTTGATATTACAAAAATTCATGAGGAAGACAATACATTAAATTTGAGTAACAAATGGTTATGTTCATTTAACCCCCCATATCAAGATGTTTGTTCTAGTCAGTGTTTAAAATTATCAACATATAACGCTGAACAACAAAACATCATTCGACTATTTTAGGTTGAAGTGTCTTCCTTAAGCTTGCTTCTATGATGGAAGCCGTGGCCTAGTCCTCTAGGTCCAAGCCTAGACTTTAACCACAACTCCTCATTCTAGCAGTTGGTTAGTTTATAGGACAGGACAATGACTTAAATTTTGTTTGTAGGTATTGCAATATCTCTTCTAAGCATCATGTCTGATTAATTTACTTTGTGGACCAGACAATTGCAGAGGCGGTTGGAGGCTGGTACTTTGGCAGAAGTGGGTCAAGTTAATCGATTGCAAACCTACCTGTTATATCAAGGATTTTATTTAAAGTTTGATTTTAAGACAAAATTGGAGTTGTGCAGTGCAGTCCAGTGCAGTGTAGCATCTGTCGAAATGCCTTGTGCCAGCTCTTCTGGTAGATCCATGCATCATTGAATGATTTTTTCTTATGGGATGATGTGCTGGGAAATGGTAAAATAAAAAAGGCCTACTTCTCTCTGTTGCATATTTGTACACCATAATGACACTCATAGGTGAGACTGAAGGCAGGTTAGTTAGCTAAAAGGAAAAGAAAAAAAAATGGTTTACTTTTTTTGTATACTCATTAAGCTCTATGACAATGATATTACTTGATGATTGCTTACAAGAATTTTGTGTGGATGATGTACTCGTAATATTAATCTACTATTTCAATGTTCTTGGTATAATGTGTGCGTTTTCTGACACTCAAAATGCTATTTATTTAGTTTTCCTCAGAACTTGATGTAGTTACCTGAATGAGAACTTGGAAGCTAACACAAAATGCATAATTCAGCGAAAAGACTTGGTGTGGAAATTATTAAGAGTTATCAGTGCCACCTTCTTGCTTGTTTTGCATTTCTTCTCTAGCCGCCATTGCATTGGTGTATACTTTCTTGTTACAAAAGGTTCAAATTGGTTTGTTGCAATTAGTAGTAACTCAGGGACCATCACTTTACTTCAGTCTTCAGCGATAGATGCCGCCTACTAGCTTTCTGATCCTAGTCTCAATAAGCAGTCTACAGTTTCTGCTGCATCATCCAGGTACATGCCTTTGTTTGTTCTTATCTATAATTAGCATGAGTGGTTTACTAAGCCAATTTTTGCTTCAGCTTTCTGCTTATTTGTTTAAAAGCAACACAACCGTGCGTTCACTTAACTGTCCACTTTTCAAATTTGTTGCTACGCTACTTTTGAGAGTACGAAATGGGTTGCTTATATTGCTTTCATAAGCTGATGTTGTCTTCTTAGAGCATCATTAGTAGCTGAGACCACTATGTCACGACTCGATTCCGTAGAATCGTTGGGGCGTCCCCCGAATCGTGATGCCGTGCGGGCCTGGGGTTATGGGCTTATTGCATGAACGTATCTCATTTTGGCCTAGCGAGTTCAAGAGTTCGTACATGAATTTTTGATCGTTAAAGGAACTTTTCCAGCACGAAAGTCTAAGGAACTTGAATCTGTGCTCTGATACCACTATGTCAGGTAAATAGGCCCTAGCGAATTTGGAGAGTCGGTTGAATTCGACGGAATACTGCTTAACTGTCAGGCTGCCTTGCCTCAGTTGCACGAACTCGTTCTCCATTTGACGTTGTACTGGAGGGGGTATAAACTCCTCTTCGAACGCGGCACGAAAAGTCGTCCACGAGATTGCCTCCTCTCCGTGATCAAATTGAAAAGATCGTCGATGCACGTTCCACCAATCGTGCGCGTTGAGGCGGAGCTGTAGTTGCGCGCAGGCGACGCGCTTCTCTTCGGGGACCTCTAGCAGAGCGAAGTAATCTTCAAGTTCGGCCAACCAATCTAGAGCTACGACTGGGTCCTCAGTCCCGTTGAATGGGGTGTTGCAGACTCGCTTGAAGTAGAGACGCCGACTCTCAAATACAATTTGAAATCCAAAATTAAAAAAAAAATAGAGAATGGGTCTTGATTTTGTATGGAAATAGTATGAAATGATAAAGTGAGCTCTGGTCCAAAAGATTGTGTGGTCAAAAATTGATGTGAGAAAAAAATAATGTAAAATCTAGAATCTAGAAAGTTAGGCTCCAAGTTGGGACTTACTATTCTACAAAATGAGTTCCTACAATTTAGAATCTAGAAATTGGGAGGCTCAACCCTTAGCACCTATGGGTGGGATGAGACCGAAAATCTAGAAATTGGAACTAGGGATGGAACTTACTATTCTACAAAATGAGCTCCGACATTTTGAATCTTTAATCTAGAATGTGGGATGGACCTTACTAATGATTCTCTTACAGAACTACCATTTACCTTTATCAAACATGTTTCTATCAACAGCTTATGACTGACTTTGAGCAACATCTTGAGAAAGAGCTGGGTCGCACAAGAAATCTTGCATGTATTTCCTCCGACAGGTTCGTCTGTATTTTGTTTGCTGGGGGTGTTGTGTCATGCATGCGTAGGATTGATATTAATTAGGCCTCATTTGGTTCGCAGAAAGAAATGAAAAGGAAATTAATTCCTTGTTATTTTCTTTCTTTTAGAAATTATAATTCCTAATAATTCCTATCAATTTACTTTTTTGTCAAGAAAAGTAAGAGAAAAATTGAATCCTTAAGGTAGAAAAATAAATCATTGGTTGGGTGGGAGAACCATTTTTTTTTCTTCTTGTTTTTTTTTCCTTTGAAAATTATTTTCTTTTCCTCCTCTTTTTCTTTTGCATCCAAACATTAAAAAAATTGAATGAATTTTATTTTTCTAAGGTCATGATTATGTGAAGCAAACGAGACTTACAAGTAGAGTTTCTGGGAATCTATTTGTGGTGCTTGGGTGACCTATAATCTCGTGAAGATCACTCGGACAGCTACAAGGATGGGCCAAGGGAGGGAGGTCCAAAAAGTTGTATGCCAATTAAGTATCTGCTATCCCAACAGTGTGGTCCATTGTAGGTTATTTCCCTTTAGGGCCATGCCCTAAAAAATTGTGGCCCAAAAGGAGGAGGACCCACCCATCCCATGCCCCATGGGATGGGCAACTTTTGCTTGCTTGCTTGCTTGCAGAATTAAAGTAGAGATGCGCCTGGACTCCAAAGGCGCTTGATGCATGATTAGCATTGAGATGGGTGAAGAGGAGTGAGAGAGAGGAGAGGAGAGAAAAAAGGGATTAGGGGCCCATTTAGGAAACGAAATGAGATGATTACTTAGACATGGAAGAGTGGGGGTGGGGTTGATGATGATGATGGCTTAAGATGGGGGCAGAATTATGAATAAGTATGTGTGATGTCCTCAAAGTGTAGATGTGTGTTTCTTTCTTTTCTCTCTCCATAAAGTTATTCAAGTCTAGGCCCACTGATTGGAAAACATGCACACTCCCTGGCTGGCTGAACCATGTTTGTCCCCACAGACTTTCCACAATTTGGTAAGAGCTAAGGTGGTGGTAAAACGACGATATGACCTAACTTGCGAATATGAGAAATATTGCATTTTGAACGTACGATTAAGTATCCCGTATCGCACCATGGGAACCCACATTCATGTAGGTCAAGGATGAGGTCCAAGCCCAACAGGCTCGCAGAATGCACGGACTCCGGGTGCGTATCTTCCTATTCATGTTCATGTCGCAAAAGTATGTGGTCCTAAGTATACAGTAATTAATTAATTAATACCATTAAAGAAGGATTTCATGCAGGCATGTGGGACTTATTCGGGAGAAAAGAAGTGGTCACCAATCTCACAATCTCTCCTCTTTCGCATCGCATGTGATGTGATGGATCCGAGAGAAATGGCAAAGACTGGAGAGGAGGAAAGAGTGACGAGGCATTCAGCTCATGATATGCCTAATGCATGTCTCACTAGGATGACCCCCAGTTAAATAGATTGGTTGATCGGTTTTGTTATATGGATTTTTTTATTTCATGCAGTTAGCTCATGATATGTTATTTGTTTAGTACCTTCAATTTAAGAGAGATGATTTCCTCTCTCATTGTATATACACAATATCTAGATTAATGCTAAATATATTAAAACCCAGCAAAGAATTTCTTTTATTTTCATAAAATAATTGTCACATGTTCCAGATTTGGTGCGTGGCTTACCGAGTTGAATCTTATAGTGGTACACGAGTCAGCCATTTTCAGTATATATATATATATATATATATATATATATATATATATATATATATATGAAACGAATTTTTTGAGTTCCGTTCTATACCATTGGATCGAGAGATCCGTATGGAGACCACGCATGGAGCCTCCGTAATCCTTTGGTTGAAAACGATGAAACTTCCGTGGGACACCGGAACGGAACTCCGAATCCGCTCCCGGTGGTGTAAAGACAAAGAAACGTGCAGGTTTATAAGCTGATTGTGTTGACCTACCTCTCCCTTTCTCTTTCTCTTTCTCTTTCTCAGGTGTCAGAGGCCAAGGCAAAGAAAGGTGTAACGTGGGATTATATGGAGATGCCCCCCTGCCATCCGGCCCCCGGCAATTTTGTCCCTATCCATCTATCCGATACGACAAACTGGCCAAATCCATCCGGGTATCAATGTAATTCAATGACCCATTAAATGTAATTTTGCTAGTACGGATCTTGGAAGAATTTACTGCAAAAGCTAGTCGTTGGATTAGATAGTTCGAGATTATATTAACTAATATATATGTAAGTACATTCTACGTATTTTAACTATTTTTTAATTAATTTTTTTTTATTTGTAAAGAGTATAAGTGTGAAGAAATAATAGAAGATAATATTCTAGGTATTTCATTCATCATGATATTACATATATATACATCCACATGTCAACTTGGGACCTAAGTTACATGATCAATCACCATAAATACAATTTAATCTCAATGTCATGCCGTGTCTTGAGAGAGAGAGAGAAAGAGAGAGAGAGAGGGTTTACCTAGAGGAGGAGGAGGAGAGCGCTGGAGTAGCCCGTTGTGGAAGACGCCAGAGGTTGCAGTTCGCCGGAGGGGGGAGGGGGAAGAGGGGGGAGTTTTTGAAAAATTGGAAAAAGATTTTGACAGAAGGGGAAAATCGAAACCTATATTAAAATTTTAGCGACGTTTAGCGACGTCAACTTATGACGTCACTAATAAAAATATTTTGCGATGTTATAGACGTCGCTAAAAATGTCTCAAAATATCAAAAATACTAACGTTGCTAAATACGTCGCTAAACGTCGCTAAATCATAAAATTCAGCGACGTTTAGCGACCTTAAATAAGCTTATAGCGACTATTCTTTTAAAAAAACTGAATTACAGTCACTAAACGTCGCTATATGTCTCCAAACAACGACTTATAGCGACGTTTATTTTTAGAGTCGCTGAAATCTTTAATATTATGTCACGCCCCGGTCCCAAAATATCTAGGGACTAGACACGTGGCAATGGCCAGCAGCACACACCGATGGACAAACCCAATTTAATGGATCCATCGGGGCGTACTTAAGCTGTAGTACAACAATAAGTGTCTAGATATACTAATCTCATCCACAGAAATGAATACAACAATATCAGAATCATAAAGCAAGATCAATCTCAATAAAATATAAACTCGGAAAATAACCCGATAACGAGGCTGATACATCTGTCAAGATACAAGAATAAAGATAACCACAACAAATACTGAGTATGGAAACAGTATATACTCAGAAGATACCCTCGGTGATTACTCGTCTACTGGATCTGGTACTGCTCCAGTGCCTGCTCCTGTTCCTGCTTCTGCTAATGCTCCGGTCCCGTATACCTCGGGATAGATCTCGTCTGCTAATCCTGGGGACATAATCCGGATCCAGGTCCTCAGGGGACATAGCAAGGTACAGATAATACAAGCCAAAATAAATGCAGTGCAGCAATAAATGAAACAATAGGATAAACTATATAACCAACTAAGTGATATGCAAATGAGAGTTTTAGTCATACTTGGACTGAGACTACTATAGGATCAGTGTCGGAGAAACCCATAGCAGTATTCTCTCGAAGGGCCATTACGGTACCAAAGCTCTGTGTCAGAGTCTAAGGCACTTCCATTAAATTATTATATATATATAATCAGCCTTTTGTATGGTAAATCTCTCCCCACCCAATGTAATCTCACGTCACAGTTCACGACGTCTCATGTCCATGTCACGCAAAACCATATCTAATGCAACAAGTCAGAATAAAATCTAAGCATACAAAATGTATATGTCATAAACATGTATCCTATACTGAATCACCTTGAATATTTCAGGAAGATTCCGTTTCATGAATAGTGTCAAGTGTCCTGGGTAAAATGTACTTGATATGGCAAGTACGAGAATGTATAGGGTCTCGGTATCCATGTCTAGGTGACGTTACACAACTCCGCGTACGGTGTTGGCACCCGACTATTAATCGGACGCTAAGTAAGTCACACGGTCCTAGGTCAAGCATGTACAACAACATATAAATAAGTCAAGAAAATAAGTAACAAGAACTGCAATGTTGGCAAGGTACACTTGCCTGGGGTTTGAATACCAATAGCTGTCCCTGTATCAGTGGATCCTGTAGGTACTCCTCCAAAAGCTGAAATAAACATCACCAATAGGTTCAGAAAATATCAAATAGCTAGAACCGCCTGTCCTTAAGTCCAATTTGGACACAGGGGCAAAATGACAGTTTCTGGTCAAAGCGGGGTCCACATGTGGGCCGCTTCGCACTGAAAAACGTGTCAGGGTCAAAGGTCTCCAAATTCGTCAAACTTAGTGTCAACAAGTCCAGAACGATGATACGAACGCAATAAAACTTCCAAAATTGGATTCCGATGAGACGGTCACAAAATCGTCCGTCAAGTGGAGCCGCGGGGCCCACGATACGCGATTTTGTCAACGTTCTCAGAATCGAACCAAACTTGGGTCACAGGACCAGCGTATTGCTACGAGTCTGATGGCGTAAGTTTTATCTCGATCCGATGTGTGTACATAAAGTTATAACGAGTTCCAGAACAGGCAGATAAGGGGCGTTGTCGGCAGATACGCGTTGATTTCGGGGGGGGAGAAAGGGGATTTAATAGGTGCCTGAACAGTAAAGGCGGTAGGAATCCGATTAGGGTTAACGGGTTTGGGTAGTCGAGTTTCGGGTCGGGTTTAGATCCGATCCGACCCGCTAAGGGCTGGGTTTGGTTCGGTTCGGTTGAACCGGGTCTGGGTTGGTTTGTTTTGGTTTATTTCAAAATAAATCGGGTTTATTTCTAGGGTTTAATTCGGTTTATTTAAACTTAGTTTCTAGGGCTTTAAAAATGCTTACGGGGTCCAATAAATTTCCGGAAAATTATCATGTCTAATTTTTTATTTTACACCAGAAAATATTATTTTCATAATATTTTAATATTAATTAACATCATTTAAAAAATTATTTAATTATAAATACCTTAGTTTTAATTACAGAAAAATCCCAGAAAATCCCAGAAAATTACAGAAAATTTTAAAAAATTCAAATTAAAAATTCCTGAAAAATCAGGGGGTTTACATATTAGCGACGTTATACTTTGACGTCGCTAAAAACGTCGCTATTTCATCATATTTTGGTAGTGTTAGGATACAAACAAGCACCTTATCGTAAGATACGCAAGTTTTTAGATATAAAAATACTATAATATATATATACAAGGCAATATATATAGTACTCTTAGCTAACTAATGCAAAGTGGATACCTTGGCTTTGAACCAATGCAGTATCTCACCACCTACACACCCATCTTGATACTCAAACCCAATACCTTGAGTATCCACCAATACCTTGATATTACCTTGGTATCCATATACACTATCTTACACACACATATATATATATATATATATATATATATATATATATATAGAGAGAGAGAGAGAGAGAGAGAGAGAGAATAAGGGAGGTGAGATGGCACCTCACTCTAAAAACAAGGGTGGCGGTGACGTGGCACAATCTCAACCACACAAACGAGGGGAGGAAGTTAAGTACAAATTGCCAATTATAAAATGTGTGGTTGTGATTGTGCCACGTCACCGCCACCCTTGTTTTTAGAGTGAGGTGCCATCTCACCTCCCTTATTATATATATATATATATATATATATATATATATATATATATAGTATCCTAGTGTACTCATACAAGATACCTATTACTTGCTTATCACCAATATCTTAGTAATACTTACCCTTATATTAATATCGAGTATCTTGATACCCAATATTACCTTAACATGTGTTCTAATACTTTAGTATTAACTCTAATCTTAATACCTTGGTAATTGGTAGTACTTCAAGGTAACTAAAACTAATAGTAACTAATACTAATACCTAACTAACTATAGTGTACATATACTAAGATATATCAACTCACCACATAACACTTATACTAACATATACTAATCCAAACTTTAATCATACTAACCCCTCCTTAACCCATGGCTACTACTACTGATCCTTATTGCTCTAAAGCTGTTGGACATGCTATTGCTACTTGTTGTGGCTGCTCTTTGCTGTTGCTGCAGAATGTTGCTGATGCGGTTGCTGCAGCTTGCTTGCTGGGCAGTTGTTGCTGCAGGCTTTGCTGCTAATACTGCTGAAGCTGCTGCATCTTGCTGTTGTGCTGCAGCTGCTGCTCTTGCTTGCTGCTAATGCTGCTGAAGCTGCTGCATCTGCACAGTTGCTGTGCTGCAGTTGCACACTGCTCTAGCTCTGCTGAAAACTGCTATTCTCTCCTTCTTCATTGCACACCACACAACCCTCTCACTCACTCACCCATACTCACTCACTCACTCACTCACTCACTTAACCAATGCACCATAATAAGACACACACATACACAAAGTATATATATATATATATATATATATATATATATATATATATATATATATATATATATATATATATATATATATATATATATATATATATATATCACTAACCAACACATACACAGACATATATACATATATATAAACATACTCACATACATATATGCAACTCTTTATGTATATATAATCACATAAATACATATATATCTATGTATATATATACCTCCATATATATATATATATATATATATATATATATATATATATATATATATATCACTAAGTATATATGTATAACCAACTACACTAATGATGCACATACACTCTCATATTCTCATGACCACCAACACCTCCAAATGCAACATAAATATATCCATAATATACATATACATATATCATACACTCATAATAATATAACATTCTAATAACTATTACCATGGCAAATTGAATTGAGATACAATAAAACAAACACGTGGAGTGCACCGCACCCGTATCACACTCATTCTATGATACGCTTGAATACGGCTCCACCACACAACCAAACGTATCCCGAAGGACACGAGCAAGTCTAAAATCATAATTATGAACAATACGAAGAACTAAGTACTCAACTGCGTGCCCGTGTCAAAATATGACATGCTCAAATCTCCCGTGTCGGAAGAAAACCACCAAATCAACCCGTATATCCAAATTGACGGGATACGGCTTACACGTATCCAATTATGGACACGATACTAGTCACACACAATCAAACATATGTCAATTTGGTCTAATTGACCTATTGACAAACACAAGATGTGCCAATCTCGAAATTCTTTCAAAGTTGACACAAAATACCACATAACTTTCTCCATAGGCCTCCTATGAACCTAATTCCAATTCCTATGGGTAGCCTTAGCATATGGGGTAGTTCCTAATGATTAAATTAATATTTAGAGTCTAATTAGAGAGAGAAAAATGAATTTTACCTATTAGGAGATGGATTCCCAATAAAATTCTCAAATTGGGTGAAAAAAGCCTCCAACTTGTAGATCTTTGCTCCTCCTTATAGATCCTTGCTTTCTCCTTGTAGATCCTTGCTCTAATAGCCTCCAATGAATAATAGAAAAAGAATTGGGAAGAAATTTGAGTAAGAATTAGTGTAGGAATAAAAAAATTGGACGAGAGAAAATTCTAGATCTAGATTTGGAATGACAAATGAGAGGAGAGAGAGAAAGAGACCCTCATATACATGGCCGGCCCTTCATTCCTCCCCCTCCAAGCAATGTTCAATGACAACTATGCCCCTACATGCTAACATGAAAAATAATTAAGAAAGGATATTTTGGGAAGTCTCTAACTAATTTCAATTAAACTAATTTTCCTTAATTAATTAGTGAGAAATGGTTCATTGGGCTTAGTCCATGTTGGCTCACTATTTGTCATGACAAGTCTACTTTAGGTCCACTAATGTCAAGTCAAATTAAATAGGCTAGTCCACTAACTAAATTAAATGCTACAAGCCTCTAGTTAAATATGGCACTCTAATAATTAAATAACTAATACAAGCATTAAATAAATATACATGGCCCACAAATATTAATATTATATTCTAAAATTAAATAACTAGGCCAAATTATCAAATTACCCCTAGTTGAAAAAGTGGGGGTGACAATCCTACCCACCTTAGAAAAAGTTCGTCCTAGAAATTAAAAATGATCATACCCCAGTTAGGTCAACCCTAGTCCAAACTAAAACATACAACATACAATTTAAAAGAAATTACTAATTATGATCTTTATCCATCATGGTTTTACAGTCTCCGATGGGGTATACTAACTATATAATAACACATAAGCAGTCTATAAGGGACTAACTAAACACACAAACAACAGATGGAAAGAGAAGGAACAGAACAAGACAAAACAAGCTAACCTATCACCTGAAGTGTCGTCCTCTCCAACTGCCATCACAAATGCCCCGTCCTGCTGGGGTGGCTCCCTATATGGGTGCTGAGCAGTCTCCGGCGTCACATGTGGCCTAACTCCACATCTTTGACCGCGATCTGGTCCATACGGGTTGTTGGAACACTACTTCACCTGATGGTCAAGGGAACCACAATACAAGCATAGTCTGAGCCTCTTCCGACAGTTCTTCCAATCATGTCCATGCCTTCCACAATAGGCACAAGGGAAAGTCTGTTGAGTCTGCTATTGAGGCTGCTGTGGTGTCTGATAAACTGGCTTCTGAAACTGTTGTATCTGTTGAGCTGGTGCCCCAACTGGCACAAGATACTACTGATGCTGGTATACTCTCGGCTGCTAAAAGTGGGTGCGCTTCGCTGGGCCTGCACCACTACTCGCTCCTCCGGTGTCTCTCGGCCTCTTGGAGCCAAGCTCCAAATCATCCTCCGCCTGCTATGTCAGTCTCAGAATTTCCTTAAAAGTAGCAATACGGTCTACATTAGTATAAGATTTAATCTCACTATTCAGTCCCTTCCTGAACTTTTTAGTCTTGGTCCGAGGATTCTGCCCCTCAATAAATCGTCCCAAACGGTAATACTCCGCCGCATACTCGTCCACTGTCAAGTTCCCCTGGACAAGGTTCTGGAATTGGCTCTCTAAAGTACTCTGAGCCACATCCGGGAAGAACTTCTC
This sequence comes from Iris macrosiphon, assembly GCA_036927795.1. Taxonomy (NCBI): domain Eukaryota; kingdom Viridiplantae; phylum Streptophyta; class Magnoliopsida; order Asparagales; family Iridaceae; genus Iris; species Iris macrosiphon. Next base: position 165,956,746 of record JAYESA010000008.1, on the reverse strand, counting down.
TTTGAAAAGATCTTTAAAAGCTTCCCAAGTAAGTCCCAGCGCTGATATCCTGGGGTCTGTCGTGAACCATGTCAGACCAATATCGAACATCATACTACCCGCTGTCTCTACCTGCAAGCTCTCAGGAATCTGTGCCAATCGCAGGTCCCTCTCAATGTCCTCTATCCAGTCGTCTGCGTACAAGATTTCCTTGGTGCCCTTAAAGTCCTTAGGCTCCATCCTCTTGAAGTCAATGATAGTCCCTGGCCTCGGCTGCTGCAAATCGGGCTGAGGCGGTGTCGTCTGTGGCTGGACTAAGGCCACTCTCTCGACTGCTGCAAATGCAATCTGGTAAGCATTCTGAATGCTCAGCCGCATAACCTCTGACTGTCTTTACTGTGCCTCCATCATCTGCTGAAAGAGCACGAACTTCTGCGTCTGATCGACTGCGGGTGGTGGGGGTGAAAGATCTCCTGAAACTATTGGTGCAGCTCTCTGTACCGGAGGTAGAGCACCTCCGAAAGCTGCTGCAGAAATGTCCACCTGGATCAGTGAAGCGGACCTCTGGAATGTAGCTGCTAGAACATTGTCTGATGGTGCTGCCCTCATAGGCGACGAAGTGACTTACCTCGCTGACATTGCGCCTGAGCGCTGGAAACGCGTCTTCGGCGGCATCCTGAAGACAGATTCAGAAATAAGGAATCAATATTGAGCAAGATACGATATCATCAAAGAAGTACATAAATTTTTAAGGAAAGCAATATTCAGAATGATAAAGATGGCAAATTTAATTATGTTAGAATTATTTTCTAGTTGTGATTGAGTATACGCTCTCATCCTAGTATCCTATATCCTATCCTATCGCAGGCTCGCAGTAGTACAACTAAGCTGTTGCACTACCACGATATCGCACTATTGCGAAGCCTGACCTGCATGGGCCACCACAAAAATGTGTCATGATCCGCACCCGGTGTAGGGGCATGAGTACGTGGGTACGTCCAGCCTACGCCGCAACATCGGCGGTAGAACACTGTCTCGGTCTTCTATACTATCTAACATCTCACACAGTGTATATATATAATACCTGTCATGCCATCTTAACTCCAAATGGAGGAGCAATATGATGATATAATAAAGGGTAGTCAATACTCAATCACATATAAAAACTAAAGGAAGATGTAAGCACGATATGAAATGGAAAAAGAAGAAGTACAAGTCTCAATACATCACAAGTACAACTCAACATCTAAACACAACTCAAGATCTCAAAATAATAATATAATCCGAAGTCTAACTAGAAACAACTACTACGAGATATGGAAATCTAAATGGCCTTAGTATCTGGTACTACGTCCTCAGGTGACACTCCATCTGTTGGCCCGTAGTAAGTGGGACACATCCTCACTAACCATTCATCTGAAAAATATATCCAGTCAGGATTAGAGTGAAGTATAACCCAGTAGCAGTTCCAATTAATTGATAATGACTATAAACAAAAATAGAGAATATAATATAAGATAAGAAACAATGAACAATATCATACTATGGTAAAAGAAACAAGTAAACAAGAGTAATATGGTATACACTAATCACAATAAAATAGAACAAGATAATGAAATAGAATATGGTGAAGAATTGTAACTATACTAAGTGTTTGAAATACTAGTTAGATATCTGATCGGCTTGGGTTGAACATTGTCTACTTAACGTTGGATAAACATTATTTAACTTAAACATTGAACATTGAACATTGTCTAAGATTTGTTCACATATCTAGCTAACACTTTTCCTTTCCCCAACTAGTACAATGGATCCAACCATGCTACATTACCATGCAAGATACTCAAGACATTGTAAACATTAAACGTTAAATATTAAACTTTGAACATTAAATATTGTCCAATATTAAATATTGCCTTTTAACCATATGAGAATACAAGGAACAATGAAACAATAAATAATATCCCATAACTGAAGATCCATGTTTATACTAGTCCGTGTACCAATGTGTCAAGAGTCATGTAAAATATTTCTAAATACTTGAATTATAGTAATTATCAAATAATAAAAACTATCAGAGAATGTACTCGCCTGTGGTCCAAAATAATGGATGTCAAACTGTGTCCGAACTGGTGTCACACAGACCTATATATGGAATATTACATTAATACAAGATTTTGGAATAAAAATAAGTTAAACTAGTTCAATTCTAGATCATAAAGCCATTTCTAAGTCAAAACAGTCAAACCAGGTCAACTCTAGGTCAAAGTAGCTATTTCTAGGTTGTATGAGTCCAACTCTAGGATATTAGGTCCACACACTATGTAACTAGGCCATACTAGCTATGTTAAGATACTATGATACAAACAAGCACTGTATCATAAGATACGCAAGTTTTTAGATATAAAAATACTATTATATATATATATATATATATATATATATATATATATATATATATATAGTACTCTTAGCTAACTAATGCAAAATGGATACCTTGGATTTGAACCAATGCGATATCTCACCACCTATATGTAACACCCCGTTCCGCTCAAGCGGACTGCCGATTCAAACGGCAAAAGTGCAATGTCCCGACCCGCTTTGCTCAGGAGAGAATACTCATTTGAGGCAAAGGATATCCAGACTTGGCTCTTAAGGAGTTCGGCTTAGGCTTTCAGAGGATCGCTCGACGTATCACTCAACCGAGGCGAATCATCGCTAAGGTGGGTGGCTACGGTGAACTTATCTTTGCTTAGCCAGCACACTTAAAATATGGAACGATACATGCAAGTCACTAGGTGAATCACCCCCTGCATGCTAATAAGAATCCAACGCACCTAGCTAAGGGAATAATCCCAACTTGTATTGCTTGTGCTAGAACATGGAAATAAAATATTGCTTATATACAAACCCTCGCATGCTACCTTTGTCTTGTGTAACAAGACCCCGTTATGCCTCGATAGAATGATATGAATATTATACACTTCGGTGTGCACTTCTTTACTTGCTACACTGCACGACCCTAGATAATGTCGCTCGGGAAGCTCCTTTATGGTTTTACTCCTCGTCTTACCTTTGGCCAGAGCCAACGTAAATGTTTATGTTTATACAAATACATGCTTGTCTGCCTATATATTGCCTCGTGTAAATGCTTATCGCATAAACTATGCCAAAACCCTGCAATACTGTGCATATCATACATTCATATAAGCTCTCATCGGAAGACTATAAAATAGTCGTTCCGTACAAATATGAACCTGAAAGTATCCGAGACCGTTAGGTCGCTAAGGCAGTTCCCGAACCCGGGAATTTGCACCATGAATCAATGAATCTAAGAATCACAGCTCGTGGAGCAAACTACTGTATCAATTGGCCTGGCAATCGATATACTATTGTGAACAATCATGCCTTGAACATTGAACATGATATATCCTGCCCTGAACTTGATCCTGTGCCTGGTCAGACCTGAAAGATTAGAGACCTGCATATCGCGGACAACTTGAATCAGGTGATCTTCGGATCTCAAGTTCCATGGGCGGTCACCGGGGCACAGGGGATGATCCGATCCGGATGGAACTCTCATGTTTAGTCATCATGTACAAAGATAGAATGGCGTGGAGCTCATCCTGTGCCCTCGCTGCACACCATTCTCATTAGAGACTAAAATTGGTCCTTTATGGCTATGCCAGCGATAATTGTTCATATAGATAAGTCATCCTCGCTTAGCGACAATTCGCGTGCGAGTTATTGCATCGCATCGAGAATAACTGTGCACCCGAAATATAGTCTTGTTCATAACACAACGTTTGCATATATTATTGCCCCTGAATGATTATACATTCTCGTGCATGAATTAACATTGGTTTGCCTTGGACAGGGAAGGACAAATGGTAAGTTGGTAAGTCTTACCGTATTTCCTCTTATATCGCACGGCGTACTGCCACACACGTTAGGCTATTCAATCCTTTGCCATGAAACTAATCCTAAGGCAACTAGAAAGACAACATAATAGTTGGTGCACGGAACCTATATTACGTGTTTGGATTTGTCGAGAGGGCGAGTAGCCTCCCCACCAGTGCATTCGTGTACTGATAATCCACCAGGTTGTTTGCAGGGTGCGGGAGAACCTCGTTCGGTGCGGATGCCTCCTTCGTACGTGCTAAGGCATGGAGTTCAACTCTAGAGCCTTGGAGCGTTGCGTCCGGAACTGAAGCACATATACAAGATATAATATTGGAACATCGCCTGAACATAGCCTATACATCATTCCATAAATGTAGCCACTTGGCACGCCTTTTATGTTTCAGAGAGAGAGTGCTTGAGCGACTTGTAAACTCGGCCTAGCGCCGCCTGTAACACTTGTTTCAATATTAATAAAGAGATTGCCTTACTTCCATACTTGTGTTATTTCAATGCTTTCGCTATTGACGACTCAGTGAACTTGTTACCATTCGCTTATGCGTTTATAATTCCGCTGCACTCGGATAATCTGTGCGACTCTGTGGCTTAGACTTCTTACCGCCATCCAATGAACCACAGCCTTGTATGGGCATGACTCACGCTCGTGCGGCATCACGCCCGGATGGGTCGAAGCAATCGTTCCACGGGAGCGCTGGCGCGGTAATTCTCGCCTAGCGGGGACGGCCGATTAGCCTACGGGAGATCGGGGCGTGACAGAATGGTATCAGAGCTTGGCTATACGCCTTTGAACTTTATTTCGATTATCTCAGTTTTGAAAGCTCGTTCGTGGGTTATGTGTACACTCTCTCAATGCCTCAATGGGATGTTTCAAACAATAAGTCTAAATACTTTCAAAAAGCGCATTTGAATGATGTGATTGCTTGTATAAAATCGTGATGCTAAGGCCTTTATTTCGACTTGTGCAAACCCTTGAGATTTTCGCAAGTAGCTTGTCCGATTTTACTATCCCTAAGTTTGGTTGAATGCATATGTTTGAGGGATGCCTTGAACGTGTGCACGATCCAAGACTCAAGGATATGTAAAACTCGAGTGGTAAGACTTCGTTATCGCTGAGTTGGTGAAATGCATGTGTTTGAGGTACACTTCAAATATGTGTACGATCCAGAGTCGCGATATGCTGATCTCGAATGCTTGTGCAAGTAAATATCCGTCTGAACAAGTATAACAACTTGTATAGGTTTGCCTTAGCCTTAGATCGTTATTCAAGATCGATTGAAACGTACTCCGCGTTAAGCAACATGTCCCGCGCTAAGGCACAAATGAGATTGACTCAGCCTACACGTAACATAACGTAAGAACCGAGTAGGAGATTATGTTCAATTGGATTTAGTGGTACCGTTTGCTATGCTTTTGATAGATTCTATAATGCTTTAGTACGACTTGCCCTCAATAAGCCTCGAGGATGAGACTTTTTCTGAGTTGGGTATGATGTAACACCCCGTTCCGCTCAAGCAGACTGCCGATTCAAACGACAAAAGTGCAATGTCCCGACTCGCTTTGCTCAGGTGAGAATACTCGTTTGAGTCAAAGGATATCCAGACTTGGCTCTTCAGGAGTTCAGCTTAGGCTTTCAGAGGCTCGCTCGACGTATCACTCAACCGAGGCGAATCATCGCTAAGGTGGGTGGTTACGGTAAACTTGTCTTTGCTTAGCCAATACACTTAAAATATGGAACGATACATGTTAGTCTCTAGGTAAATCACCCCATGCATGCTAATAAGCATCCAACGCACCTAGCTAAGGAAATAATCCCAACTTGTATTGCTTGTGCTAGAACATGAAAATGAAACATTGCTTATATACAAACCCTCGTATGCTACCTTTGTCTTGTGCAACAAGACCCCATTATGCCTAGATAGAACGATATGAACATTATACACTTTGATGTGTACTTCTTTACTTGCTAAACTGCACGACCCTAGATCATGTCGCTCGGGAAGCTCCTTTACGGTTTTACTCCTCGGCTTACCTTCGGCCCGAGCCAATGTAAATATTTATGTTTATAGAAATGCATGCTTGCCTGCCTATATAATGCCTCGTATAAATGCTTGTCGCATAAACTATGCCAAGACCCTGAAATGCTGTGCATATCATGCATTCATATAAGCTCTCCTCGGAAGACTATAAAATAGTCGTTCCGTGCAAATATGAACCTAAAAGTATCCGGGACCGTTAGATTGCTAAGGCAGTTCCCGAACCAGGGGATTTGCACCATGAATCAATGAATCCAAGAATCACAGCTCGTGGAGCAAACTACCATATCAACTGGCCTGGCAATCGATATATTATTGTGAACAATCATGCCTTGAACATTGAACATGATATATCCTGCCCTGAACTAGATCCTGTGCCTGGCCAGACCTAAAAGATTAGAGACCTGCATGTCGCGGACAACTTGAATAAGGTGATCTTCGGATCCCAAGTTCCACGGGCGATCACAGGGGCACCGGGGCCGATCCGATCCGGATGGAACTCTCATGTTTAGTCATCATGTGCAAAGACGGAATGGCGTAGAGCGCATCCTGTGCCCTTGCTGCACACCATTCTCGTTAGAGACTAAAATTGGTCCTTTATGGCTATGCCAGCGATAATTGTTCATATAGATATGTCATCCTCACTTAGCGGCAATCCGCGTGCGAGTCATTGCATCGCATCGAGAATAACTGTGCACCCGAAATATAGTCTTGTTCATAATACAGCATTTGCATATGTTATTGCCCCTGAATGATTATACGTTCTCGTGCTTGAATTAACATTATTTTGCCTTGGACAGAGAAGAACAAATGGTAAGTTGGTAAGTCTTGCCGTATTTCCTCTTATATCACACGGCGCACTGCCACATACGTTAGGCTATTCAATCCTTTGCCATAAAACTGATCCTAAGGCAACTAGAAAGACAATATAATAGTTGGTGCACGAAACCTATATTACGTGTTTGGATTTGTCGAGCGGGCGAGTAGCCTCCCCACCAGTGCATTCGTGTACTGATAATCCACCAGGTTGTTTGCAGGGTGCGGGAGAACCTCGTTCGGTGCGGATGCCTCCTTCGTACGTGCTAAGGCGTGGAGTTCAACTCTGGAGCCTTGGAGCGTTGCGTCCGGAACTGAAGCACATATACAAGACATAATGTTGGAACATCGCCTGAACATCGCCTATATATTATTCCACTAATGTAGCCACTTGGCACGTCTTTTATGTTTCAGAGAGAGAGTGCTTGAGCGACTTGTAAACTCGGCCTAGCGTCGCCTGTAACACTTGTTTCAAAATCAATAAAGAGATTGCCTTACTTGCATACTTGTGTTATTTTAATGCTTCTGCTATTGACGACTCAGTGAACTTGTTACCATTCGCTTATGCGTTTATAATTCCGCTGCACTCGGATAATCTGTGCGACTCTGTGGCTTAGACTTCTTACCGCCAGCCAATGAACCACGGCTTTGCACAGGCGCGGCTCATGCTCGTGCGGCATCACGTCCGGATGGGTCGAAGCGATCATCTCGCGGGAGCGTTGGCACGGTAATTCTCGCCTAGCGGGGACGGCCGATTAGCCTACGGGAGATCGGGGCGTGACAGAATGGTATCAGAGCTTGGCTATACTCCTTTGAACTTCATTTCGATTATCTCAGTTTTGAAAGCTCGTTCGTGGGTTATGTATACACTCTCTCAATGCCTCAATGGGATGTTTCAAATAATAAGTCTAAATACTTTCAAAAAGCGTATTTGAATGATGTGATTGCTTGTATGAAATCGTGATGCTAAGGCCTTTGTGCCGACCTTTGCAAATCCTTGAGATTTTTGCAAGTAGCTTGTCTGATTTTACTATCCCTAAGTTTGGTTGAACGCATATGTTTGAGGGACGCCTTGAACGTGTGCACGATCCAAGACTCAAGAAGATGTGAAACTCGAGTGCTAAGACTTCGCTATCGCTGAGTTGGTAAAATGCATGTATTTGAGGGGCACTTCGAATATGTGTACGATCCAGACTCGCGATATGCTAATCTCGAATGCTTGTACAAGTGAATATCCATCTGAACAAGTATAACGATTTATATAGGTTTGCCTGAGCCTTAGATCTTTATTCAAGATCGATTGAAACGTACTCCACGTTATGCAACATGTCCTGCGCTAAGGCGCAAATGAGATTGACTCAGCCTACACGTAACACGACATAAGAACCGAGTAGGAAATTATGTTCAATTGGATTTAGTGGTAGCGATTGCTATGCTTGGGATAGATTCCATAATGCGTTAGTACGACTTGCCCTCAGTAAGTCTCGAGGACGAGACTTTTTCTGAGTTGGGTATGATGTAACACCATGTTCCGCTTAAGCGGGCTGCCGATTCAAACGGCAAAAGTGCAATATCCCGACCTGCTTTGGTCAGGCGAGAATACTCGTTTAAGGCAAAGGATATCCAGACTTGGCTCTTCAGGAGTTCGGCTTAGGCTTTCAGAGGCTCGCTAGACGTATCACTCAACCGAGGCGAATCATCACTAAGATGGGTGGCTACGGTGAAGTTGTCTTTGCTTAGCCAGCACACTTAAAATATGGAACGATATATGCTAGTCGCTAGGTGAATCATCCCCTACATGCTAATAAGAATCCAACGCACCTAGCTAAGAGAATAATTCCAACTTGTATTGCTTGTGCTAGAACATGGAAATAAAACATTGTTTATATACAAACCCTCGCATGCTACCTTTGTCTTGTGCAACAAGACCCCGTTATGCCTCGATAGAACGATATGAACATTATACACTTTGGTGTGCACTTTTTTACTTGCTACACTGCACGACCCTAGATCATGTCGATCGGGAAGCTCCTTTACGGTTTTACTCCTCGGCTTACCTTCGGCCCGAGCCAACATGAATGTTTATGTTTATACAAATGCATGCTTGTCTGCCTATATATTGCCTCGTGTAAATGCTTGTCGCATAAACTATGCCAAGACCCTGCAATGTTGTGCATATCATGCATTCATATAAGCTCTCCTCGGAAGACTATAAAATAGTCGTTCCGTGCAAATATGAACCTGAAAGTATCCGGGACCGTTAGGTTTGTCACGCCCAAGTCCCAAAATACGTAGGACTAGGACACGTAAGCATGCCAGCCACCTGTATATATGGCAACTCCAATATATGAAAACCATAATACAAGCGTATGTTGTATAATGAACAATATTTCATAAGTGGTAAAACTAATCACAAGTCACAGGGTAATATCTAAATCTCATCCACAAAAATCACATATACATGAATAACCAATAACCAGGTAACTAGATCTCAATACAGAGTATCTAAAGAATGACAATCGGATGGAAACAAATACACTGCCGAAATAGAATATAAAAGGAACCAGATACACACTATATAAATACAACATCTAACCAACACGAGGCTCGAAGATCTCCTCGAAATATAAGTAGCCTGTCCGGATCTTCGCTCCCACGAATACTCAGGAACATCTACACCTGAAAAGGGACCAGGTCCTCAGAGGGACATAACAAGATACAGAAAAATAACATGCCATGTATGTAAATACTGAATAAATAAATAAATACAGGGTATGCTAACCATCTAAGTGAATGCAATGTAAAGACCTTATATTACGCATGGGAATGTGTAAGCTTGACATATGCTGACGTAATTCACCAATCGTCATGACTGGCTAGTATATGTGTCATATGCCCCCGGACACACGGGTAGCTCTGCAATCTACCATCTCCGAGGAGCATGGTACGAAGGATAAAAGACTCAAGGAGGGGATCTCCCATACGCCTACTAGTAATCTTCCCCGCCCAATGTAGATATACAAGTCGTAAAAAAGACCTGGACATCTCATACTATGATGCAAGTCTCTATAGAATAAACAACTAAGCTAAATACCGTTACACGTGTTGCTCACACTGATGGCCAGTCGCGCATGAGACACGCATTCCTACATGAACTCACTCTGTGACGTGTAATGATACGTGTCAAGGTCTGGGAAGTCATACCAATAACTCCACAACTTTAGGTGGGTCTACTAGACACTAGGTCAGATACAAATCCTAACGTCAACGCCTTCGTTGACTGCACCCGAGTTTTCTCGGACGCGCACATTAATATAATTTTAAAATAAATAAACATGTAACTACAATAACTGAATTTAAATAGTACAACAAGGCAAGGTATACTTGCCTGGCAAGAGAGCTAGAAAATGTAACGTCCAGATGTCAAATACCAAGTGTCAGAAACTATAGCCTCAGAATGAACGTCTTCGGATACTGAAATAAACATCACTAACAGTCTCAGAAAATATCAAATAGCTAGAAATGCCTGTCCTTAAGTCCAATTTGGAAACAAGGGCTAAGATCACATTTTCTGGTCAAAGCGGGGTCCACATGTGGGTCGCTTTGCACCGAAAAACGTGTCAGAACCAATGGTCTCCAAATTCGTCAAACTTAGTGTCAACAAGTCCAGAACGATGATACAAACCCAACGGAACTTCCAGAATTGGATTCCGATGAGCCGGTCACAAAATCGCCCGCCAAGTGGAGCCGTAGGGCCCACGATACGGGAATTTGTCAACGTTCTCAGAATCGAACCAAACTTGGGTCACAGGACCAGCGTATTGCTACGAGTCCGATGGCGTAAGTTTTGTTTCGATCCGACATGTGTACACAAAGTTACAGCATGTTCCAGAAAAGACGGATGCGGGACGTTGTCGGCGGATACGCGTTGATTCCGGTGTGCACGCACATCCAAATCAACTTCTGCGAAATCCCGCACGTCCGTATCAACGGCGCGCACATTTCGGCGAAGACCGCGTGCGACCAAGTCGTCCCGTTTGGCAGGACGTACTCAGTTCCGGGGTGAAACGGGGTATTGTTTTTCCTGTTTTTTGATCGCGGTTCGCGATCGCCACAGGACGCGATGCACCGAGCGGGTTGCACGGGCATCGAGTCGGTTACATAGCCTACATGTCACAACTGACGGAACAGAAAACAGAACCACGAGGAGAGAGAACGGGTTACCTGAACAGGGCTCCGTAGAATAAATTTTCTTCGTGTCCGTGAAGAGATGCGACACGACGCTGATCTTGTCCGGGCTGTGTCCGGGCTCTGAAATGTTGCTGTGTCCGGTTTGAGTCCAGTGGAGACTCGCCGGGGCTTCACCGGAGGCGCTCAGGTGGAGCTCGTCGGTCAGCGGGGCGTCCAGGTAGGGCACGGCGAGGCGGTTGGGAGTCGACGAGGGCTGGAAGAGGGGAGACTCCTGTGTCGAGCCGGGATGGCTGCTCGTGGAGGTGGTGGACGGAGCTCAGGGAGTGGAGTCGGGCGGCGTGTGGTGGCTCGGTTGCTCGGGGAGGCAGCGGACGGAGGATAATGACCGGAGGGCGAGGCGGGGTACAGCGGCTCGGGTAGAGGAAGGTGGAGAACAGGGAGGAGCTGCTTCTCCGGCGGGGGAGAAGTCAGGCCGGAGCTCGGGTGGAGTCGGAATGGCGGTCGTGCAGCGGGTCAGCTCCGGTCGGGCCCGGGCCGCAGCGGTTCAGGGAGGAAGGGAGAGGAGACTCGGGGAGTCGAGGCCGGCGGAGGGAAAAGGGGCTCGGGGGAGGAGAGGAGCTGCTCCGGCGATGGGGGGGGTCGACTCGCCGCGGGGGGGCGGAGCTACTCCGGCGGGGGGGGGGGTGGCTGACGGCTAGGTTAGGGTTAAGGATTTGGATTTTTTTTTATAGAAATTAATTTTTAGGGGTAATTTGGTAATTATGGAATAAAATATCTATTAGATATTTTAGGATATTTTCTAGGATATTTTAGGATATTTTCTAGGATATTTTGCGGATATTTTCAGGTGGGTCCCACTTCCAAATGGACGGTGTAGGTTCACCCTCCAATGAGGGGATGACACCATACTGGAAATCTACAGAAAAGACCCTGTAATTTCATAAATTGCATAAAGGTCATATTTTGGGAAATTGTACAATTACGAAATTGTCTGGAAAAAACACCCGATTCCTGAAAATGCTAAATTTCACAGAACTGAGGTAAATTGCTGTGTGAGGGCCCTGAGGGGATGGGGGTGAGCCTGGACTGGGCCTGGTTCTTGGGTGATACGGGTCACCGTATTAATTAATTAATAAATATTGCGCATGGTGTTCTCTAATTATTTAGAGGCAGGTAGGGTCATAATTTCAGTACGGTGTCAATATACTAAATGTAGTATACTCAGTGTAGAATATTAACGTATTTTTGTTTGGGCAAAACAGGTGCATGTTGGGCCTCTAATCCCTATTGGTACAGAGGTGGATACAGGTCTGGGAATTTAAATACGTACATTGGTAACGATATTTGTGCGTCTAAAACGAGGCACAAAACAGAGTATCTGGGAGTTGCACAAGGTTTAAAAAAATAGACTAGCATGTCTATGAGAGGAATGTGAACTTTGTTCGGGGATAACAGTCAAGGTAAAGCTCCAAATAATTCGGTGATGGACAGGTGCACAAATCAACAGGATATGTAAGCAAAATAAATTAAAATATTGCCATAAATCCTAAATTAATAAAAATAATCCTAAAATACTGGAATCTGGTCGAGGAAGTTTACAATCTACCCAACTTATAAGAATTTCGTCCTCGAAATTAAAACTAAGCCACGGTAGAAGTCAAAGACGGCATAAGGTATAATTTAACAAAGTAATTTATATCTTGGTTTACGAATAGGTTCGAAAAACGTTTACGCATGTCGTTCACACGCTCCCAAGTAGATTCTCCTGGCGCGCCATGCTTCCATGCCATGCGGACCAAGAGAATAGACTGATTCCTCAATACCTTTTCTCGATGATCAAGGATTCCCACGGGTTGCTCTTGATACGACAAGCTCGGCCTAATGGTAATCTCCGAATGGTTGAGAATATGACTGATGTCCGTCACATATCGCCTGAGTTGCGACACGTGGAATACATCAAGTACTCCCTCAAGGGAAGGTGGTAGCGCAAGTTGATATGCCACTACTCCCACTCTTTCTAGCACATCAATGGTCCAATATACCTTGGCCTCAACTTGCTGCATCCTCCGAATCGAATGGTGCCTCTAGTAGGTGATATCCTTAAGAAGACATGATCGTCCACTTTGAATTCCAAGGGACGATGATGACGGTCTGTCCACTGCTTCTGTCTGTCTTGCACTGCTTGCAAGTGTCCTTGTATTTACTTAACTGTCTCTACGGTGTTAACCACTAACTCTGGTCACGCGAATCCTTGTCTGGTATAATGCTGACTGGTATGCCGTGCAATCTTACGATTTGTTTCATATATAAGTTAGCTAAAGCTTCTGCAGACTGGCCAACTTTAAAAGTAAGAAATGTGCTGACTTGGTGAGTCGGTCCATAGGAATTCTGGATCCTTACAAGTCAACCTAGTCATAGGTGCTGCTATTCATTCAGGAGCCAGTCAATTGCTTATTCAGGTGAAATCCTTTTAGATCTCTGACAGTAAAATGATACTTTCTTTATCGTAATACTTGGGTTCTGAACTTGACCCAAGTTACAAGGCAAAAATAAAAATTTCATGCTGTCAGTGATGCACGTATCAGGAACGCAATAAAACGTTAGGTATGTAGCGAAGGTCATTCTAAAAATAGCATATTTTTAAACTGTAATCTAATCTAATAATAGTGTTTGGTAATTACTCAAGAAACAAACAGAAATGGCTACAGAAACAATACACTTTTCGTATTTATACTAAGTACGAGGTTTCGTCTTTCCGAAATAAGGGAAGACGAAAAACAATAATCAAGAGTTCAAGGAGGAGGTAATATATTAGAAGTGTGGGGATCAAGGCGTTTAAATAATTTAATAGGAATTGTCAAGGCAGTTGTGGATTGAAATCCTATTTTTGGTAATCCCTATTCACATATTCGGATCGGCACAGTTATGTAGCTGATACGATATGCTCAGACATGTCTAGAGGGCAAGTACATCCGCCTACTAATCACTATATATCTCAATCAACGTAAGGTAGTTAGGTGAAGGGCGAACGAAGTGCACTATGGTTGATCAAACCGTAATACACTGATTCTAAAATGTATTAGTGTAGTACTCCAATAATACATATCATGAACAAGCTTGATAAAGAATAAGCTTGCAAAACTAGGCTATAATAGCAGTATAAGTCAAGGTAGTATAGTAAATATAAGTACGCTAGATTATGATATGAGAAATACAAAACAATTCAAATTCACAAAAAGACAAGACTCTACAATCTCTACAGTTATTATTCTAACTCCTTGTCTAAGTCGCTAGTTGACCTAAAAGTGGTATGGCCTTCTAAGTTCTACAATCTTAGTAAACACTATAGGCTGTCTGCCTAAAACAGAGATTTCAAGAAAGTCTGCGTAAAGTAGGGGTTCGAGGTTGTCTGCGTAAAACGGAGAAGCGTAAGGTAGAGCTTCAGAGCTGTCCGCGTAAAAAAGTCTGTGCGTAAAAATCTGCGCGTAAATATCTCCTGCGTAAAGTCTAGCATTCATTGCAGCGTAAAGTTGTACGAGAAACTCATGATTTTGTCAGTCAAAATTAGTGAATCCTGATATCTGACAAAAGTACTTGCACAACGATTGAGGGGACGGTTTGTGATGATGATTTTGCACGGAGTCCCAGGTTGTCGTTTAGTGACTATTATTGGATACAAGTCATTTTTTTATACTCGAGGTGAGACAAAACCAGATGTCCCGTAAAAAAAAGCTGTTTTTTTTGCACAGGGCTCGAGGCGTATCTCTGCATTTAATACACGGGATTTGGTCATGGCTGGGAGAAAGTTAAAGGCTATAACAAATACCAGGTGAGGCGTCGGTCGGTCCTAGAAATGTCGGCAGCGGCGCGAGGTGACCGGACGTGCTGCAACCTAGGGATCACCAGGCAGCTCTTTCGCTCCATAGGGATATCGGGGGGGCATAACACAATTCTTCTTGGAGGAGGGCTTAACAGCGCCAGGTGACTGATCCTGCCATAATGTACTCCTACCTATTCTATTGCACCAGCAACCGAAGTAGAACATACATACGACGATCTTCATGCGTGAAGGGACGGGAGGAAAGAAAGGGCGGTAGATGATAATGAGAAAGGGCGCCGCGTCTGGACGGGCGGGCTGAATGGATGAGCGAAAGGTGCCATGTATGGCCGGCTTGGAGACATCAGAGGAAGACCATCATCTCTATCCGGGTACGATCAACGCTTCATTCATTCGTTGAACCTTGGGGATAACCATTAGATTATCATTGAGATCAATCACCACACCACCTCTATCATACATACGATATTACATGACGCGAGAGTGCATGGTCAACACACACCTACAGCGCCTATGTTCCGCTTGCAGCCCTTCCTTTGGGCTATTACCTCCCTAACGGTCGCCTCACTTTGATTATTCAGCTCACTCCGCTCGGCTCACATCCTATCATTATATTTTACGCCTAATCAGGTTACTCTACGCTTGTTATCTATTATTCATGAATCATCAGGTTTACGCAGGACAGTTACCTACGTGGCTTGCATGACGCAGGATAAGGAAGACTAAGGGATCGTGGGTAGCAGTTGTCATAACTGCGACATAAAGGAGACAATCTCCTGCATAATTTGGTTTTTACGCTAACAAGAAAGTCATTTGGCTTTTACGCCAACTAGGCAGTTGTTTGGTTCTTATGCCAACAACGGTCAAATGAGTTTTATGCCAACAAGGGTAAAGGATCTCTGGCATAAAACTCTGGTTATCCAACATAGGATGAGGTTTCAGTCCTAGTATTCAACCTTAAATTTCTATGGGTTCCTCAAGACTAGGGTCAACACTATGGTCAATTCTCTAACTAATCCTAGTAGTGGTTGTACTACTCTCAGGTCATACATAAATACATCAAGGGACAATGGTAAGTTAATCTATAGGTAGTGATGCTAGGGTTCATTAGGTAGTATGGAAAACTAGGGTTCATTTAGTAATATGGAAGACTAGGGTTCATTTAGTAGTCTGAACTTAATAATGTGTTAAAGCCCTAGTTGTATTCTAAGTAGGAATATTACCCTAAGTATCATCCTATTAACAGGGATTCCTATATTCTAGCAGGGGCTATACTCGAGAAAATTATTAGGGAAGCACATGAATCAAGCAGGATGCAATTTTGTAAGTAGGACAGACTGGAAGGAAGATAAGTCATAGTCAATTATGGATGAGATCCTATACTCTAATCCTAGGTGCAGGCTTGCTCGGTACAGTAACGTAACCGAGACAATATGCTCTGACCTGCATGGGCCACACTAAAAATATGTCACGCCCCAGTCCCAAAATACGTAGGACTAGGACACGTAAGCATGCCAGCCGCCTGTATATATTGCCACTCCAATATATGGAAACCATAATACAAGCGTACGCTGTATAATGAACAATAATTCATAAGTGGTAAAACTAATCACAAGTCACAGGATAATATCTAAATCTCATCCACAGAAATCACATATACATGAATAACCAATAACCAGGTAACTAGATCTCAATACAGAGTATCTAAAGAATGACAGTTGGATGGAAACAAATCCACTGCCGAAATAGAATATAAAAGGAACCAGATACACACTATATAAATACAACATCTAACCAACACGAGGCTCGAAGATCTCCTCGAAATATAAGTAGCCTGTCCGATCTTTGCTCCCATGAATACTCAGGAACATCTACACCTGGAAAGGGACCAGGTCCTCAGAGGGACATAACAAGATACAAAAAAATAACATGTCATGTATGTAAATACTGAATAAATAAATAAATACAGGGTGTGCTAACCATCTAAGTGAACGCAATATAAAGACCTTGTAGTACGCATGGGAATGTGTAAGCTTGACATATGCTGACGTAATTCACCAATCGTCATGACTGGCTAGTATATGTGTCATATGCCCCCGGACACACGGGTAGCTCTGCAATCGACCATCTCCGAGGAGCATGGTACGAAGGATAAAAGACTCAAGGAGGGGGTATCCCATACGCCTACTAGTAATCTTCTCCGCCCAATGTAGATATACAAGTCATGAAAATGACGTGGACATCTCATACTATGATGCAAGTCTCTATAGAATAAATAACTAAGCTAAATACCGTTACACGTGTTGCTCACACTGATGGCCAGTCGCGCATGAGATACGCGTCCCTACATGAACTCACTCTGTGACGTGTAATGATACGTATCAAGGCCTAAGAAGTCATACCAATAACTCCATAACTTTAGGTGGGTCTACTAGACACTAGGTCAGATACAAATTCTAACGTCAACGCCTTCGTTGACTGCACCCGAGTTTTCTCGGACGCGTATATTTATATGATTTAAAATAAATAAACATATAACTACAATAACTGAATTTAAACAGTACAACAAGGCATGCTATACTTGCCTGGCAAGAGAGCTGCAAAATGTAACGTCCAGATGTCAAATACCAAGTGTCAGAAACTATGGCCTCAGAATGAACGTCTCCGGATACTGAAATAAACATCACTAACAGTCTCAGAAAATATCAAATAGCTAGAAACGTCTGTTCTTAAGTCCAATTTGGAAACAAGGGCTAAGATCACATTTTCTGGTCAAAGCGGGGTCCACATGTGGGCCGCTTTGCACCGAAAAATGTGTCAGAACTAATGGTCTCCAAATTTGTCAAACTTAGTGTCAACAAGTCCAGAACGTTGATATGAACCCAACGGAACTTCCAGAATTGGATTCTGATGAGCCGGTCACAAAATTGCTCGTCTAGTGGAGTCGTGGGGCCCACGATACGGGAATTTGTCAACGTTCTCAGAATCGAACCAAACTTGGGTCACAGGACCAGTGTATTGCTACAAGTCCGATGGCGCAAGTTTCGTTTCGATTCGACGTGTGTACACAAAGTTATATCGTATTCTAGAACAGGCAAATACGGAACGTTGTCGGCGGATACGCGTTGATTCCGGTGTGCACGCACATCCAAATCAACTTCTGCAAAATCTCACACGTCCGTATCAACGGCGCGCACGCTTCGGTGAAGACCGCGTGCGACCAAGTCTCCCATTTGGCGGGGCAAACTCAGTTCCGGGGTAAAACAGGGTATTATTTTTCCTGTTTTTGGATCGCGGTTCGCGATCGTCACAGGACGCGATGCACTGAGCGGGTTGCACCGGCATTGAGAGGGTTACATAGCCTACATGTCACAACTGACAGAACAGAAAATAGAACCACGAGGAGAGAGAACGGGTTACCTGAACAGGGCTCCGTAGAATGAATTTTCTTCGTGTCCGTGAAGAGATGCGACACGACGCTGATCGTGTCCGGGCTGTGTCCGGGCTCTGAAATGTTGCTGTGTCCGGTTTGAGTCCAGTGGAGACTCGCCGGGGCTTCGCCGGAGGCGCTCAGGCAGAGCTCGTCGGTCAGCGGGGCGTCCGGGCAGGGCACTGCAAAGCGGCTGGGAGTCGACGAGGGCTGAAAGAGGAGAGACTGCTGTATCGAGCCGGGGTGGCTGCTCGTGGAGGTGGCTGGCGGAGCTCAGGGAGTGGAGTCAGGCGGCGTGTGGTGGCTCCGTTGCTCGGGGCGGCAACTGACAGATGATAATGGCTGGAGGGCGAGGCGGGGTACAGCGGCTCGGGTAGAGGGAGGTGGAGAACAGGGAGGAGCTGCTTCTCCGGCGGGGGAGAAGTCAGGCCGGAGCTCGGGTGGAGTCTGGATGGCGGTCGTGCAGCGGGTCGACTCCGGTCGGGCGCGGGCCGCAGGGGTTCAGGGAGGAAGGGAGAGGAGACTCGGGGAGTCGAGGCCGACGGAGGGGAAAGGGGCTCGGGGGAGGAGAGGAGCTGCTCCGGCGATGGGGGGGTCGGCTCGTCGCGGGGGGGCGGAGCTACTCCGGCTGGGGGGTGGCTAACGGCTAGATTAGGGTTAGGGATTTGGGTTTTCTTTTTATAGAAATTAATTTTTAGGGGTAATTTGGTAATTATGGAATAAAATATCTATTAGATATTTTAGGATATTTTCTAGGATATTTTAGGATATTTTCTAGGATATTTTGCGGATATTTTCAGGTGGGTCCCACTTCCAAATGGACGGTGTAGGTTCACCCTCCAATGAGGGGGTGACACCTCACACTAAAAATCTGCAGAAAAGACCCTATAATTTCATAAATTACATAAAGGTCATATTTTGGGAAATTGTGCAATTACGAAATTGTCTGGGAAAAATACCCGATTCCTGAAAATGCTAAATTTTAAAGAACTGAGGTAAACGCACGGTGTTCTCTAATTATTTAGAGGCAGGTAGGGTCATAATTTCAGTACGGTGTCAATATACTAAATATAGTATACTCAGTGTAGAATATTAACGTATTTTTGTTTGGGCATAACATGTGCATGTTGGGCCTCTAATCCCTATTGGTACAGAGGTGGGTACAGGTCTGAGAATTTAAATACGTACGTTGGTAACGATATTTGTGCGTCTAAAACGAGGCACAAAACAGAGTATCTGAGAGTTGCACAAGGTTCAAAAAAATAGACTAGCATGTCTATGAGAGGTATGTGAACTTTGTTCAGGGATAACAGTCAAGGTAAAGCTCCAAATAATTCGGTGATGGACAGGTGCACAAATCAACAGGATATGTAAGCAAAATAAATTAAAATATTGCCATAAATCCTAAATTGATAAAAATAATCCTAAAATGCTGGAATCTGGTCGAGGGAGTTTACAGGTCACTAAGGCAGTTCCTGAATTGTACCATGAATCAATGAATCCAAGAATCACATCTCGTGCAGCAAACTACCGTATCAACTGGCCTGACAATCGATATACTATTGTGAATAATTATGTCTTGAACATTGAACATGATATATCATGCCCTGAACTTGATCCTGTGCCTGGCCATACCTGAAAGATTAGAGACCTTCATGTCATGGACAACTTGAATAAGGTGATCTTCGGATCTCAAGTTCCACAGGAGGTCACCGGGGCACCGGGGCTGACCCGATCCGGATTGAACTCTCATGTTTAGTCATCCTGTGCAAAGACAGAATGGCGTAGAGCACATCCTATGCCCTCGCTGCACACCATTCTCTTTAGAGACTAAAATTGGTCCTTTATGGCTATGCCAGCGACAATTGTTTATATAGATAAGTTATCCTCGCTTAGCGGCAATTCGCGTGCGAGTCATTGCATCACATCGAGAATAACTGTGCACCTGAAATATAGTCTTGTTCATAACACAATGTTTGCATATGTTATTGCCCCTGAATGATTATACGTTCTCGTGCTTGAATTAAAATTGGTTTGCCTTGGCCAGGAAATGACAAATGGTAAGTTGGTAAGTCTCGCCGTGTTTTCTCTTATATTGTACGGCGCACTGCCACACACGTTAGGCTATTCAATCCTTTGCATTGAAACTGATCCTAAGTCAACTAGAAAGATAACATAATAGTTGGTGTACGGAACCTATATTACGTGTTTGGATTTACCGAGCGGACGAGTAGCCTCCCCACCAGTGCATTCGTGTACTGATAATCCACCAGGTTGTTTGCAGGGTGCGGGAGAACCTCGTTCGGTGCGGATGCCTCCTTCGTACGTGCTTTGGCATAGAGTTCAACTCTGGAGCATTGGAGCGTTGCGTCCGGAACTGAAGTACATATACAAGACATAATGTTGGAACATCGCCTGAACATCGTCTATACATTATTTCATAAATGTAGCCATTTGGCATGCCTTTTATGTTTCAGAGAGAGAATGCTTGAGCGACTTGTAAACTCATCCTAGCGCCGCCTGTAACACTTGTTTCAATATCAATAAAGAGATTGCCTTACTTCCATACTTGTGTTATTTCAATGCTTCCGCTATTGACAACTCAGTGAACTTGTTACCATTCGCTAATGCGTTTATAATTCTGCTGCACTTGTATAATCTGTACGACTCTGTGGCTTAGACTTCTTACCGCCAGCCAATGAACCACGGCCTTGTACGGGTGCGGCTCACGATCGTGCGATATCAGACGGATGGGTCAAAGCGATCGTCCCGCGGGAGCACTGGCGAGGTGATTCTCGCCTAGCGGGGACGGCCGATTAGCCTGCGGGAGATCGAGGCGTGACAGAATGGTATCAGAGCTTGGTTATATGCCTTTGAACTTTATTTCGATTATCTCAGTTTTGAAAGCTCGTTCGTGGGTTATGTGTACACTCTGTCAATGCCTCAATGGGATGTTCCAAACAATAAGTCTAAATACTTTTAAAAAGCGCATTTGAATGATGTAATTGCTTGTATAAAATCGTGATGCTAAGGCCTTTGTGCCAACCTGTTGTCATGCCCCAGTCCCAAAATATCGAGGGACCGGATGCGTGACAATGGCCAGCAGCACACACCGATGGACAAACCCAATTTAATGGATCCATCGGGGCATACTTAAGCTGTATATAATAGTCAGGGTTTACTAATATATCAAAACTAATCTCATCCACAGAACAATATATCCAATCAACAAAAGAAAATAAAATATCAACATCAAATCAATTCACAAGTAATGTAATCGGGGAACAACCCGATAATCAAGTCTGATACAATTGTTCTTTAAACAGGAAAGTAAATAACATCACTGACTGAGTATGGAAGAACATATACTCAGAAAAATCTATGGCAATCACCTAGTCCTCGATTCCTGATACTGCTCCAGTGCCTGCTCCTGAACCTGCTTCTGCTCCTGCTAAAGCACCTGTCCTATAAACCTCAGAGTGGATCTCCTCTGCTAAACCTGGGGACATAATCCGGATCCAGGTCCTCAGGGGACATAGCAAGGTACAAGAAAGCTCAAGCCAAAATAAATGCAGTACAAAAAATAGATGAGTAAACAGGGTAATACTAAATAACCAGCTAAGTGAAATGCAAGATGAGAGCATCACTAAAACTCAGGCTGAAACCACTACAAGCTCTGTGTCGGGGAGCCGGTAGCAGTAATAACAAGTAGTGGGCCAAGCTCGGGCTTAGAGTCTTGAGCACCACAATAATAGGGGTTATATATATATATGATCAGCCTGTAGCCTGTGTGTCTCTCCCCACCCAATGTAATCACACGTCTCATGTCCATGACACGCAAGATCAAGACTAATGCAGCAAGTCATAATAAGAACTAATATAATGTCTATGTCCATCCTGCATCCTATACAGAATCATCATAAATATCTCAGGACGATTCTGTCAAATGTATAGTGTCAAGTGTCCTGGGTATAATGTACTTGATAAAGCAAGTACTAGAATGCAAAGGGTTTCGGTATCCATTTCTATTTGACTTTACCCAACCCGCGTACGGTGTTGGCACCCGACTATAATCGGACGCTAAGTAAGTCACACGGTCCTAGGTTAAGTATGTACAATAATTATATATGTCAAGGAAATAAGTAGCAAAAACTGCAGTATTTGGCAAGGTACACTTGCTTGGGTTTTCGGCTCCAATTGTAGCTCTGGCTTCAGCGGGGATTGCGGACAGTACTTCGGTTGCTGAAATAAACATCATCATCAGATCCAAAAAATATCAATCATCTAAAAATGCCTGTCCTTGAGTCCAATTTGGAGACAAGAGTAAAAATGACATTTTTGTGGCAAAACGGGGTCCAAATGTGGGCCACTTTGCACCAAAAAACTCGTCAGGGTCAAAGGTCTCCAAATCTGTCCAACTTAGTGTCAACAGGTCAGGAACGATGATACGAACTCAATGGAACTTTCAAAATTGGATTCCGATGAGCCATTCTCAAAATCGCCCGTCAAGTGGAGCCTGTGGGGCCCACGACACGCGATTTTGTCAACGTTCTCAGAATCGAAGCAAACTTGGCTCACATGACCAGCGTATTGTTACGAGTCCAATGGCGCAAGTTTCGTCTCGATCTGACGTGTGTACACTAAGTTACAGCGACATATAGAAAAGTCGGATACGGGGCGTTGTCCGCGGATACGTACTGATTTCGGTGTGCACGCACATCCGAATCAGCTTCTGCAAAATCCCGCACGTCCGTATCAACGACGCGCACGTATCGGTGAAGACCGTACGTGACCAAGTCGTCCCGTTTGGCGGGGCGTACTCAATTCCGGGATAAAACAGGGCATTGGTTTTCCTGTTTTTGGATCGCGGTTCGTGATCACCACAGGACGCAATGCACCGAGCGGGTTACACGGGCACCGAGGGGGTCATGCAGGCTACGCGATGCAATTGACGGAAACAAAATCATAGCTATGAAGAGAAAGATACGAGTACCTGAACAGGGCTCCGAGAAACTGCGAATTCTAGTGTCCGTGTGTCGTCTCGACACAGTTCCTGTGTCCTGTGTCCTGGCTGCCGTATCCGGGCTTAGGGCTAGGGTTTTTGTGTCCGTGTCCGAGGCTTCTGATGGCCGACGACGGCTGAGATGGCCAGAGGGAGGCCGGGGACGGCGAGTGCTGGAGGCGGCGGCCCGCGGGGAGGCGGCACAGGGGCTCGGGCGGCCGGCTGTTGCTGGCGGAGGCGGGGGAAGTGAAGGAGGAGGAGGAGTAGGTGGAGCTGGTGGAGAGGGGTGAGGGCCGGAGCGGCCTGCTGTCGCCGGGCGGCGCTCAGGGAGGTGTTGGTTCCGGTGGACGACGCTGGGGCCGGTCAGGGCGGCTGTGCCCTGGCTGCTGCGGGAGACTCGAGTCGACCAGAGGCTGGGACGAGGCGGACTCGGGGCTGGCCTGCGGGTACTGGAGAGAGGAGGAAGGAGGAGAGGGTTCCGGCTGAGTGGTCGCACAGGCGGGTCACCGGCGTAGGGCAGCGGAGAGGGGAGTGGCTCGCCGGAGAAGACGGAGTAGGGGAGGAAATCGGGTGGCCGGAGGGGTTTTTATAGAGGGTTAGGGGAGAGGGACGACCATCCAGTGAGGGGAGGGGAAGGTGAGGCGGTCGCCGGCGGTTACGGAGGTGAGGCGGCGGCAAGGCGTCGAAGGGGCGGCCATTCAGGGAGAGGAACCGGAGCGGCGGCTGTCGGAGCGGCGCGGGTGAACGGCTGGGAGAAGAGAAGTTGCGGGCCGGGTCGGGTGCTTAGCGGTCGGATCTGACCCGGATTCGACCCGTTAAGGGGTTCGGCCTGGGTTGGTTCTCAATTCGGTTCGGTTTGGTTTTTAATTTGGGTTGGTTTATTTTAAAACCCGGTTTAATTAGGGTTTAATTACAAAATAGATTTTAGGATTTTAAAAATACTTTCGGGGTCCAATAAATTCCCGAAAAATTACCCTATGTCCGATTTTCCATTTTACCCTAGAAAATATTATTTCCATAATATTTTAGTATTATTTAATAATATTTAAAAATCCTTTAATTACCAAATACTTTGATTTTAATACCAGAAAATATCAGAAAATTACAGTAAATTAGGGAAAATTCCAAATTATCAATTCTTGAAAATCAGGGGGATTACACCTGTGCAAACTCTTAAGATTTTCGCAAGTAGCTTGTCCGATTTCACTATCCCTAAGTTTGGTTGAATGCATATGTTTGAGGGACGCCTTGAACGTGTGCACGATCCAAGACTCAAGAAGATGTGAAACTCGAGTGCTAAGACTTCGCTATCACTGAGTTGGTAAAATGTATGTGTTTGAGGGGCACTTCGAATATGTGTACGATCCAGACTCGCGATATGCTGATCTCGAATGCTTGTGCAAGTGAATATCCGTCTGAACGAGTATAACGACTTGTATAGGCTTGCCTCAGCCTTAGATCGTTATTCAAGATCGATTAAAACGTACTCCGCATTAAGCAACATGTCCCGCGCTAAGGCACAAATGAGATTGACTCAGCCTATACGTAACACAATGTAAGAATCGAGTAGGAGATTATGTTCAATTGGATTTAGTGGTACCGATTGCTATGCTTGGGTTAGATTCCATAATGCGTTCGTACGACTTGCCTCAGTAAGTCTCGAGGACGAGACTTTTTCTGAGTTGGGTATGATGTAACACCCCATTCCGCTCAAGCGGACTGCCGATTCAAACGATAAAAGTGCAATGTCCTGACCCGCTTTGCTCAGGCGAGAATACTCGTTTGAGGCAAAGGATATCCAGACTTGGCTCTTCATGAGTTCAGCTTAGGGTTTTAGAGGCTAGCTCGACGTATCACTCAACTGAGGCAAATCATCGCTAAGGTGGGTGGCTACGGTGAGCTTGTCTTTGCTTAGCCAGCACACTTAAAATATGCAACAATACATGCTAGTCGCTAGGTAAATCACCCCATGCATGCTAATAAGAATCCAATGCACCTAGCTAAGGGAATAATCCCAACTTGTATTGCTTGTGTTAGAACATAAAAATAAAATATTGCTTATATACAAACCCTCGCATGCTACCTTTGTCTTGTGCAACAAGACCCCGTTATGCCTCGATAGAAAGTTATGAACATTATACACTTCGGTGTGCACTTCTTCACTTGCTGCGCTGCACGACCCTAGATCATGTCGCTCGGGAAGCTCCTTTACGGTTTTACTCCTCGGCTTACCTTCGGCCCGAGCCAACGTGAATATTTATGTTTATACAAATACATGCTTGCCTGCCTATATATTGCCTCGTATAAATGCTTGTCGCATAAACTATGCCAAGACCCTGCAATAATGTGCATATCATGCATTCATATAAGCTCTCCTCGGAAGACTATAAAATAGTCGTTCCATGCAAATATGAACCTGGAAGTATCCAGGACCGTTAGGTTGCTAAGGCAGTTCCCGAACTAGGGGATTTGTACCATAAATCAATGAATCCAAGAAACACAGCTCGTGGAGCAAACTACCGTATCAACTGGCTTGGCAACAGATATACTATTGTGAACAATCATGCCTTGAACATTAAACATGATATATCCTGCCCTGAACTTGATCTTGTGCCTGTCCAGACTTGAAAAATTAGAGTCCTCCATGTCGCGGACAACTTGAATAAGGTGATCTTCGGATCTCAAGTTCCACGGGCGGTCACCGGGGCACCGGGACAGATCCAATCCGGATGGAACTCTCATGTTTAGTCATCCTCTGCAAAGACGAAATGGCGTGGAGCGTATCATGTGCCCTCGCTGCACACCATTCTTAGTAGAGACTAAAATTGGTCATTTATGGCTATGCCAGCGATAATTGTTCATATAGATAAGTCATCCTCGCTTAGCGGCAATCCGCGTGCGAGTCATTATATCACATCGAGAATAACTGTGTACCCAAAATATAGTCTTGTTCATAACACAACGTTTGCATATGTTATTGCCCCTGAATGATTATACGTTCTCGTGCTTGAATTAACATTGGTTTGCCTTGGACAGGGAAGGAAAAATGGTTATTTGGTAAGTCTCGCCGTATTTTTTCTTATATCGCACGGCGCACTGCCACACACGTTAGGCTATTCAATCCTTTTCCATGAAACTGATCCTAAGGCAACTAAAAAGACTACATAATAGTTGGTGCACGGAACCCATATTACGTGTTTGGATTTGTCAAGCGGGCGAGTAGCCTCCCCACCAGTGCATTCGTGTACTGATAATCCACCAGGTTGTTTGCAGGGTGTGGGAGAACCTCGTTCGGTGCGGTTTGCTCCTTCGTATGTGCTAAGGCGTGGAGTTCAACTCTGGAGCCTTGGAGTGTTGCATCCGGAACTGAAGCACATATACAAGACATAATGTTGGAAAATTGCCTGAACATTGCCTATAAATCATTCCATAAATGTAGCCACTTGGCACGCCTTTTATGTTTCATAGAGAGAGTGCTTGAGCGACTTGTAAACTCGGCCTAGCGTCGCCTATAACACTTATTTCAATATCAATAAAGAGATCGCCTTACTTCCATACTTGTGTTATTTTAATGCTTCCGCTATTGACAACTCAGTAAACTTGTTACCATTCGCTTATGCGTTTATAATTCCGCTGTACTCGGATAATCTGTGCGACTCTGTGGCTTAGACTTCTTACCGCCAGCCAATGAACCATGGCCTTGCACAGGCACGGCTCACGCTCGTGCGACATCACGCCCGGATGGGTCGAAGCGATTGTCCCACGGGAGCACTGGCACGGTGATTCTCGCCTAGCGGGGACGGCCGATTAGCCTGCGGAAGATCGGGGCATGACACTACACACCCATCTTAATACTCAAACCCCACTATCTTATATATATATATATATATATATATATATATATATATATATATATATATATATATATATATATATATATATATATATATATATATATATATATAGTATCCTAGTGTACTCATACAAGATATCTTTTACTTGCTTATCACCAATATCGTAGTAATACTTACCCTTTACCCTTCTATTAATATCGAGTATCTTGGTACCCAATATTACCTTAACACGTGTTCTAATACTTTAGTATTAACTCTAATCTTAATACCTTGGTAATACTTCAAGGTAACTAGAACTAATAGTAACTAATACTAATACCTAACTAACTAGTGTACATATACTAACATATATCAACTCACCACATAACACTTATACTAACATATACTAATCCAAACTTTAATCATACTAACCCACACTTAACCCATGGCAACTACTACTGATCCTTATTGCTCTAAAGCAGCTGAATATGCTATTGCTACTTGTTGTGGCTGCTCTTTGCTGTTGCTGCAGAATGCTGCTGCTGAGGTTGTTGTCGCTTGCTTGCTGTACAGTTGTTGCTGCAGACTTTGCTGCTAATGCTGCTGAAGTTGCTGCATCTTGCTGTTATGCTGCAGCTGCTTCTCTTGCTTGCTGCTAATGCCGCTGAAGCTGCTTTATCTGAACAGTTGTTGTGCTGCAGTTGCACACTGCTCTAGCTCTGTTGAAAACTACTATTCTCTCCTTTTTTTACTACAGACCACACAACCCTCTCACTCACCCACACACTCACTCACTCAATCACTTAACCAATGCACCACACTAAGACACACACACACACACATACACAAGTATATATATATATATATATATATATACATATATAAACATACTCACATACATATATGCAACTCTTTATGTATCTATAATCACATACATACATATATATCTATGTGTATATATATACCTCCATATATATATATATATATATATATATATATATATATATATATATATATATATATATATATATATATATATTACTAACTACACTAATGATGCACATACACTCTCCTATTCTCATGTCCACCAACACCTCCAAATGCAACATAAATATATCCATAATATACATATACATATATATCATACACTCATAATAATATAACATTCTAATAACTATTACCATGGAAAATTGAATTGAGATACAATAAAACAAACACGTGGAGTGCACAACACCCGTATCACACTCATTCAATGATACGCTTGCGATATGGCTCCATCACACAACCAAACGTATCCCGAAGGACACGAGCAAGTCTAAAATTATAATTATGAACAATACGAAGAACTAACTACTCGACTACATACCCGTGTCAAAATGTGACATGCTCAAACCCCCCATGTCGAAAGAAAACCACCAAATCAATCCGTATCTCCAAATTATCAGGATACAGCCTACACGTATCCAATTGTGGACACGACACTAGTCACATAGAATCAAACATATGTCAATTTGTTCTAATTGACCTATTGACAAACACAAGATGTGTTAATCTCGGAATTCTCCCAAAATTGACACAAAATATCACTTAACTTTCTCCATAGGCCTCCTATGAACCTAATTTTAATTCATATGGATAACCTTAGCATATGGGATGGTTTCTAATGATTAAATTATAGATTTAGAGTCTAATTAGAGAGAAAAAACTGAATTGTACATATTGGAAGATAGATTCCCAATGAAATCTCCAAATTAGGTGAAAAGAGCCTCCAACTTGTAGATCCTTGCTCCTTCTTATAGATTCTTGCTTTCTCCTTGTAGATCCTTTCTCTAATAGCCTTCAATGAATAATAGGAAAGGAATTGAGAAGAAATTTGAGTAGGAATTGGTATGGGAATGAAGAAATTGGAAGAGGAAAAATTCTAGATCTAGATTTGGAATGACAAATGAAAGGAGAGAGAGAAAAAGACCCTCATATACATGGCCGGCCCTTCATTCCTCCCCCTCTAAGCAATGTTCAATGACAACTATGCCCATATATGCTAACATGAGGAATAATTAAGAAAGGATATTTTGGGAAGTCTCTAACTAATTGCAATTAAACTAATTCTTCTTAATTAATTAGTGGGAAAGGGTTCATTGGGTTTAGTCTATGTTGGCTCACTATTTGTCATGACAAGTCTACTTTAGGTCCACTAATGTCAAGTCAAATTAAATAGGCTAGCCCACTAACTAAATTAAATGCTACAAGCATCTAGTTAAATATGTCACTCTAATAATTAAATAAATAATACAAGCATTAAAGAAATATACATAGCCCACTAATATTAATATTATATTCCTAAAATTAAATAACTAGGCCAAATTACCAAATTATCCCTAGCTGGAAAAGTGGGCGTGACAACATGGATGGCAGGCCGCCTTCAAATCGTCTCGCACGACTCGCCGCATCAGGTAAATATGAGCTTGCAAATTTGGTTAGCCTGTTGAATTCCGCAGAGTACTGCTTCACTGTCATATTTCCCTGACGGAGCTGCACGAACTCGTTCTCCTTCTGCCGACGAACGGGAGGGGGTATGAACTCCTCTTCGAACGCGCCACAGAAGGTAGCCCACGCGATCGTCTCCTCTTCATCGTCAACTGGAAAAGATCTTCGATGCACGTCCTACCAATCGTGTGCGTTCAAACGGAGCTGCAGTTGGGCACACGCAACTCATTTTTCTGCATCCACCTCTAGCAATTTGAAGTAATCTTCCAGCTCAGCCAACCAATCTAGAGCCACGATCGAATCCTCAGTCCCCTTAAATGGCGTATTATAGACCTTCTTAAAGTCGGCAAAGTCGAAGGTTGTCACATCCTTCTTCTTTGGGGTTTGAGGCATTTCGACTTCAGGCGCGGGTAGCTCCACCGGTGCCGCTGCTGTCATTGTGGAATGGTTGGAGGATAAGGTCTGAACAATCTTTTGTAGGGCATCCACATGCTTTTGTTAGACTGCAAATCGAGCTTCTAGATTGCCTTCGAACTTGCTCTGTCGTTCTTTCGTCCGTTTCTCAGCTCGCTCATAACGAGCCTCGTCCCTCTGTTGGCTAGCCTCAAGCATCCACATCATTCGCTCAATCGGGTCAACATGAGGCATGGATCACTGGCTTCTGGAACTTGCCGAGGTGCCGAAACTACTTTTTTGGGCTTGTACCTCTCTTTGTGCTAGCGCTGATGCTTGCGCTTGAGTCATTCCTTCAAAAAAAGGTAACTTATATCAGGCTCATAACATATTATGGACTCATTGTATGGAACGTATCTCATTTAGGCCGAACGAGTTCAAGAGTTCGCATAGGTAATAGATCGTTAAAGGAATTTTTCTAACACGAGGGTCAAAGGAACTTGAAGTTGTGCTCTGATACCAATATGTCACGTCCCGATTCGGTAGAATCGATAGTCGTACCCCGGACGTGACACCGTTAGTGCCTAGGTTGCGCTACGCACAAGGCTAAGGTATTTTATATAACGAGCACATATTTAGAGTACGCAGATAATTGAAACACAATATTGAAACATGAAAAAGTTCTCTTATAATGAACATCTTTTACAAACTCTTGAACGAGTCGGATAATTGTGGCACGGGCTTACAAAAGTGGACTCAAAATGAGATAATCGTCCTGTACATTATATCATTTTACTAAAACTTCAAAATGATAAAGACCTTCAGGCGAAGCTACCGCCTTCCCACAAAGCTGCATAAGTTTGTGCACGAGCTCCTAGAATCTTCAAAATGCTGCTTCTGAGGCACGATCAGGGCGTGCCGGTCGCTGGACTAGATTGGAAGTAGCTTTAGGTTCTTGCAGGATCTCCTTGGTACAGGGAATCTGTTGCAACGAGGGTCAGTACATGGAAATGCATAGGTGAAGGCGAGCTAACCCAACTATACCAAACAACACGTTGTTTATATGAAACATGCAAGTTATTTGTGGTCTTTCTATCTTGTCTTAGTTTATTTTACAAGCAAGCATCAGATATAAAAATTTACTGAAATAAATATGCCACCATTCGGTAACTTTTACCTGCCTGTCTGAACCACCTGCACAAGTACTTACCATGAACTTCCCTGCCAAGAAGACATAGTTAGCTTGAACAGTTTAAATATACGAGGGGATCACTGGCATGATGCCATAATGGACCAATTTTAGTCTTTGACGAGGATGGTATGCAACGAGAGCAAATGATACGCTGTAAGCCATCCCGTCCTTGCACATGAGACTAAACATGAAGTTCCGTCCGGATTGGATCGGTGCCAGTGCCCTAGCGACCGTCCGGAACTATGACCTTGTGCACAAGTTGTTCGTGATCAAACGACATATATGCTAAGTTATCAATTGATGAAATTTAAGGCAACATGAGCACGAGACAAGTAGCATGGCATAATTTATTTTGCATATTCCTCCTAAACAGTTTATTGCATGGCAAGGTGTGTTCTATACATAGCACAATTTTAGAAGAAGTGTACATTCTAACTTGAATTGAAACATTATGAAAGAATATTTTTAAGTGAACTAGCACGCAACAAGGTAACCATTTCTAAATTGGTTGACAAGCACAAGTAATCCAAGCCTATTCCTTTTTATCTTGACATATTTTAGTTATTTTGGTATCGTTTGATCGGAACAAACAAGAATACACGATTTTAGGTGTGAAGACTTGGAAGAAGGGTCAACTGAATCGAATTATAGCCACTCACAAGTTGGTTGGAGAAAGGAAAGGAAAGAGGTGCTTCAAGACTCCGCTCGTATGACGTCTACTACACGATCACCTGTATTGCCACTAACAGTTGATCAATACCTCTTCTCCTCTTTCCAAGCTCGGAATGAAATGCAATTCAATAGAACGAAAGCAATAAAATTCATCAAAACCGTTCAAGAAAACACAAATCCGGAAATTAACTCAAAAGCACGAAAGCAACAAGGCGACAACAAAAAGTAGACAAAAAAACTTGCAGCGAAGAGGTCCCTCTTGACTCTGCCGCTAAGTCCATCATCGGGGCACGATCCACTGAATATGGGAATCGATTCCGAAGAAGCAAATCCATAATGAGGATAATATCTTGTTTCAATCTATCCCGATCGAACGATACCGATTTATATTTCTTAGTCGTGCTCCCGAATAGGGGGAACGGGGCACCACAGCGGCGACGGTGTGCCGGAATTGACTTTAGACCAATGGCAACAACTTATTTCTATGCTTGGTAATTCTTCGACCAAATCTCCGGAGGATCGTATGGTGGGTAAGTCCATTGCACCTTAGATTATTGATACAGGCGCTTCGAATCATGTTACAAAAATCTGGATTTATTGTCGAGGGGTGACGACAATGGAGGAGTGTCCGGTTGGACTCCAGGACGGACGGACTGCGGTTGCCTCGTGCTGCGGACGTGTTGCTCTTGCACCAGGCATGGTTCTCACGAATGTTCTATTCGTACCTCAATTACATCGTAATTTAATTTATGTGGTCCATCTTATTTATGATATAAATTATATTGTACAATTCACTATATAAATTATATTGTACAATTCACTAAAAATTTGTGTGTGATACAGGACCCCAGTTTAAGGACCCCGATTGGTGTCGGTGAACGGCGGGACGGACTCTACTACTTTCGTATTGTACCGAATACTCAGGCCTTGGCAGTGACTGGGACGACTTCTCTAGACATTTGACATCAGCGACTTGGGTATCCTTCTGATAAATTAGTAAAGTCACTTCCTGTTGTCAGTAGCTCTAGTAGTTCAGTGAATAAGGCATGTGAAGTTTGCCATCAGGCAAAGGAAACTCGAGGCATCTTTCCTGTCAGTGACTCTCGGGCTGTTGCAATTGTTGCTTTGATACCATATGAAGAAGTGATAGGAGATAATATTCTAGGTATTTCATTCATCATGATATTACATATATATACATCCATATATCAACTTGGGGCCTAAGTTACATAGCCAATCACCATAAATACAATTTAATCTCAATACCCCAATCATCATATATATCCAGCCAATCACCATATATAGCTAATCACCATAAATGTAATTTAATGATATAATTTAATCCAAATAATAAGACATCAAAAAAAATAAACTATATTTTCTTTGATATTTTTTATAACTTATTACCTAGCTGCGATAGATAAATTTAATGAACAATTTTAATTAGTAAAATTAAATAAACATATATTTAGAAAAAAAATTACGATAAAGTTTTATATATATATATATATATATATATATATATATATATATATATATATATATATATATAATATAGATATATACTAAAATTTTAATATAGTCAATTTGGAACTATCGTGACATTAAAATATTCAGTGACAAGTGTGTTACATATTTTTAGGAAGACATTATAAAATTTGTTTGTCCAATTGCAATCACGAGAGAATATGAATAAAAAGTACGGTTTTTTTCGTTTAAAGTAATAAAATTTAATATAATTATAAAAAAAGGGAAAAGTTGGGGGTATTTGCGTGGAGGAGGATGACCCGCCAACTCAGTTGGCGGGGAGCAGCGCTGGAGAGGTCACTCGCCAACTGAGTTGGCGGGGCGCTCTCCTCGAGAGGCCGCTCGCCAACTCAGTTGGCGGGGCATGCTGAGTTGGCAACTTATGACCGTTGCACTCTGCTCGTCAACTCAGTTGGCGAGTAAGGATCTGTTTCCCCCCTTCCAGCCGTTGCCCAACGGCTATTACATTCAACACTCTCTCTCTATAAATTTCCTCTCTTCCCTCACTCAAATCTCACCCAAATCATCTCACACTCACTCTATTTCCTCTCTTCCCTCTAGCAAAGTCTCCAACACTCTCTCTGTCTCTCTGCTTGCAGCTAAAGTTCATTTGAGTTTTCTGTAGCAAAAGTTCTCAACCGTCATGGATCGTAGCGTAAGAATTGTATACTCGCACGGCGGTAAAATAAATGGGTTAAATTACGAAGGAGGAGAAAGTATAATTTTTTCAACTTATCCGAATATTAGTTTTGAAAATATACGTAATCATATTATTGAATGTTGTTCTATTCATTATGATTTTATTCTAAAGTCTATTTTTTGTTCAAATTACTTTTTGATAGATAGTGAAGATGCATGAAATTATATTCTTGAGATTAATTCACAATCACAGTATATAAAAATATATGTTATTAAAGTAGCAGCAACCTTAGATAGTAGAAATAATAAATATTTTTCTGAATATCAGCATGTTAGTTCGGGTGCTAGTTCTTCTCAACAAATAGTTTTATTTATCCAAGAAGGTCATTCATCAGATGAATCTAACCATGATGATGATAGTGACAACGACGATGGAAATAGTGATGATTTAGTTGAAAATGTAGATTATACGGTAGATGATGATGTTGTAAAAGCTATCACTGATAAAGTATTTAAGGGACAATCATTTCCTAGTCGTTCTCACTTTAGAAGCTTTATAAGTAATTTAGCAATTAAATATAATTTTAGTTGTTCAGCTAGTGTTATGAATAATGCTCGTGGAATTATATATAGTTGTGATCAACCGAATTATAATTGGAGAGTATATGTCAAATCTATTGGAAATGGCGATATAGTTAAAGTTAGTACATTAGAAAATCATCATTCTTGTTTAAGAAGACTTAGTACAGGACGTCATCGACTAGCTACCGCTTCATGGATTAAGACCATGATAATTGACATTATTAGAGATAACCAGTCATACAGTCCATCACAAATTGTTAAAGATATATATAGGGAGCACCGTATACAAGTTAGTTATTCCAAAGCATGGAGAGCCCGAGAGACAGCATTAGCTGAAATTAATGATAGTTATGATGAGGCATACGCTAGTCTTGAGGAGTATTGTTATAGAATTATGGAGACAAATCCAGGTAGTACATGTTTTATTAAAACTGCCGAAAACAATAGCTTCCAAAAAAAATTTATTTGTTTTAAGTCATGTATTGATGGATTTTTAAGTGGATGTTTACCAATTATTAGTACTGATGCTATATTTCTTTCGTCTAAATATCAAGGTATCTTATTTATTGCTTGTGCTCACGATCCTAACTATCAATTATATCCTATAGCTTATGCTGTTGCTGAAAGTGAGAATAGTGATTCTTGGTCTTGGTTTTTAAATTCTCTTAAAATATCTTTTGAAAGTTGTTTTAATGATTGGAGTACAATTTTATTTATATCTGACAAGCAAAAGGAATTAATAAATGTTGTTCGTGTTATTTTTCCTGCATCTCCTCATTTTTTTTTGTATTCAATATTTTAAACAAAACATGAAAAAAGTTACAAAAGAACCAGTATTTCAACGCTTGTTAGACTCGCTTGCTAGATCATATAATAAAACGGATGCAGAGAGTGTGTTTGATATAATTAAAGCCGAGAACATAATGTTGTACAATTGGCTTATTGGTGTAAACGATAAAAGTCGTCGATTTGAACATTGGATAACAGCGTATGCTACTTGTCCTAGATTAGATATTAACACTTCTAATCTTGCTGAATGTTTCAATAGCTGGATTAAGAAATTACGAGATAAGCCAATAACAATACTTCTCGATGGTATTAGAGCCAAGATTATTACACTTCATGACAATCGTAGAAAGTTTGCTAAAAATATAGACACAGATTATTGTCCGAAGATGTTAAAAAACATGGCTTCTATTATCAAAGACAAGAACCACCTAGAAATATTAGCTATTGATAGTTACAAGTTTGAAATAATAGACCGGGCAACAAGTAGAACCTATATTGTTAATATAACTGACAGATCTTGTACATGTTTTAGATGGTACCATACTTATATACCATGTATACATGCATGTTTTGTTTGTAGATATTGCAATATTAGTATTGATAATTTTTATCCTGCAGTATTTTCGACGGAAAACTTAAAAAGTGTATACGCACCAAAAATGGAGCCAATTTCAGTTCCCTACGAGATCCAAGCTCCTTTGGTAAGAGGACAAATTGGGGTGCCAGATGTAAGACGCAAAGTCGGAAGACCAAAGAAGAACCGCATCAAACCCCGGGATTCATCGACAAGAGATCTACGTTGCAGTAATTGTGGTGCTGTGGGACACAACCGAAGAAGATGTACTAGTCAACCGAGAGAGTAAAATAGAATTGTTCAATACCCAAATATTGTAATAAAAAACTATTACAAATCATACAAAAATTGTAATCATACAATGTTACAAATTATCTACTAATCCTCGTCCTCGTCTTGTTGAGTTTGGGTGGGCAGCGGTGCTGATGGAGTCAAAAAAAATTGTGTGAATATCTGGTAGCTTTCATCTCCAGCAGTCTGGTAACTCGGACCCGCTCCAGCATACTGGTAACTAGGGCCCGCTCCAGCATACTGGTCACTCGGGCCCGCTCCAACATACTGGTAACTCGGGCCCGCTTCAGCATACTGGTAACTCGGGTCCGCTCCTGCATACTGGTAACTCGGGCTCCCTCCAGCATACTGGTCACTCGGGCCCGCTCCAGCAGTATCCCGCCGACGACGACGAGAGTGTCTCTGTCGTACAGTCCAGCATACTGATATTTATCTACGATCAAAACTTAAATAATTTAAAGATATTTATTGCATATTTAAAAATTATCTCATGATACTGCAATATATCAAATTGGCTACGATAAAGTGATACAGTCCTGTATTGGTAGTGTTGATAATCCACTACTTCTGTAGGCCAGCGCATAGCAACTGAAAATACTCCAACATCACTGAGAATGCTGGTAACAGGCCTACCAATATAGAAGTGCTCGTAGGACCAGAACTATAAAACAAAAATATGACATTAGTACAAACAAAATTTGCGTATAAAATTACTCTAACTTTTTAAGGTCTTTCATTCATACATGTATCAGTGAAATACATCCACAAATACTCTTGCGATTGGATCTGACAAATTCTGTTAGATTGTCATATAAAAAGGCAAGAGTAGCAGCTCCCCACGCATGCTCAGTAGGTTTTGTCAGATCATCCAAGAATGGTAAAAGCTGCGCATTTACCATATTTTCCGATGCATCAAAAAATAGAATTGCACCACATAAACAGAGCAGATACGCTCTGGTGCAACGAATGACCTGGATATATTAAGTGTTATATAGAATTGTACCACTAAATTAAGTCATAAACAAATTTACTAATAAAAATACATACCCGCATTTCATCTACATCAACCACCCCATCAATAGTTTGATGTAGGTCCATAAAGTTGCCACGGAGCCATGTAAATTTCACAAAATTGCCGTCTTTTAGACCTGATGGAGGGCTAACACCGAGATACCTCCTGATCAGATTAGATCCCTTTAAGTGCGGATCAAAATATATAGCGTTACCTTTAATAGGTAACCCTAGTATATTCACCACATCAAAAAGGGTGATCGTCATCTCGCCGAATGGGAGTTGGAAAGTGTTGCTTTCGGGCCACCAACGCTCCGCAAGGCTTACAACTAAATGAAGATCGTGGATTAAATATCTAACACGATCTATATAGTAGAATCCAAAGGATTCCAACAAAGTCTTTTGGACCGAATTTAGCTCCCACGTACGATAATTTCTTTCGGCCCGCCAATGTACATGGATCCGGGTTCGTAAACCAAGATCATGATCGTATAACTATAAAAAACATATGCATTATATTTTGTGTGTAAATTAATAAAGTTGGCAACTTGTAATTTTAAAAATTACCTCGCCAGTAAATATCTGACTAGAAATGTGGTCTTCACGTTGCTTAATAATAAGCTGGGTAGTCGGTCCGCCAGGAATACGACCGTCATTGTGGGTAGCCATCTCCAAAAATCTAGATTATAAGATGTGAGGAGGAGGAGGAGGAGGATTGCTATGAGCAAGGAGGAGGAGGAGTGTATGAGGAGGAGACTTGCTGTGAGGGAGGAGTGTGTGAGGAGGAGACTTGCTGTGAGGGGGGTGTTTATAGGGAGGGAAGGGGAGGGGATGGGGGGTCTCCGAGGGAAGGGGAGCGGTCGTGGGTGGGTAACCGAGGGGGGAGCGGTGGTGGGTGGGTAACCGAGGCGTCAGAGGGAGGGAAGAGAGCGGCCCGCCAACTGAGTTGGCGAGCGGTCTCTCGTAGACAGCGCCCCGCCAACTCAGTTGGCGAGCAGCCTCTCGAGGAGTGCGCCCCCCAAGTCAGTTGGCGAGTAGTCCCCCTGTCTGCTAATACCCCCAACTTTTTTCTTTTTTTATAATTATATTAAATTTTATTACTTTAAACGAAAAAAACCGTAAAAAGTACGAAGAAAAAATTCTTTCAAAATATTTAAACAGTGTATATCAGTTTCAAACTCCTGAAGCCAAAATCTCTCACAAAAAATTCTAAAACCTATGATCAAAAGACTACTTAGTGTCTCCCTCATTTTCTTTCTATTTTGAATTATTTAGTATATATATGAAAATTAGAATTTTGATCTCCAAAATATTCGACATTAGATTTTTGATTTCAAAATTATTGTTTATTAGTTTACGTGAATAATGATTTCGAAATCCAAAGTCCAATATCGAATACTTTGAAAATCCAAATCCTAATTTCAACTATTTTGTGAGACCCTATTACTAAATAAATTTTCTATTATTTTCTACAGAAAAAGTCTTTTCTAAGACTTCAATGAGTGAATTTCTATCAATAAATTTTTTTTTTTCCTATAAGTTCAAAATTTTACATTTTTTCCCCTTTGTCCAAACAAAGTCAAGCAACCAACCAGATTCCATATAACATTTCAATTTATAAAATCTCAACATTGAATATTATATTCTCAGAACTATATATCGTAAAGTCAACCAAAGTGAATAAAATCTAAGATTCTCAAGAATCTAATACTTGGGCATCACATTCCCAAGATTGCGATTTTAGAAAAAGAAAAAAAAGAAAAATTTAGTAATAAAATCTCACATAATAGTTAAAATTAGAATTTAAATTTTTAAAATGTCCAACGTTAAACTTTGAGTATAGAAATCACGGTTCACTTCCATATGTATATAAGGCCCTATTACTAAATAACCCAAAAAAATGGGCTAATTAGAGTTTAGACTCTGGATTTTATACGAGCTTAGAGTTTAAGTTTTGTCATATCCAGTTGGAGAGTTTAGAATCTGAATTTTATTTTTTGTTTTATCTTTTCCATTATACCATCGAGTCTATATAAAAAAAATTATTGTTAGGCACGAGGAGGGAGAATATAATTGAAAAAGAAATAATAAAAAAATATCTAGAATCCAAACTCTCTCATTGGACATATTAGGATTTAAACTCTGGTATAAAATCCAGGGTCTAAACACTAATTAGCCCCAAAAAACTGCAACTTGCCAACCACACCTACGTGTCTGGTTGGTTTGGGGGTGAAATACCGAAACCCAATAATTGCTACCAAAAATCAATTTTCAACCTGATCCCTGACCCAAAAGATGTCCTGAAATTTAAATGGTATTACAATCAGGGTCGGCCATGGGGTAAGTCGAACAAGCCATCGAGTTTGGACAAATCTTCGGTCAAGACAAACTCGCAAACCTCTAAGTCCTCACATCTCCGTCAGTAGAGCCTCCGCGGTCCATTCCTACTCCTCTCTATCAGTTAAACTAGCAATACATCATGTCCATAGTCTGAGTTTCCATTGGAAAGATCTCGAATAGCTCAAGGAAAAAAACTCGGAATTCGATCTACGACGTCGTCCGAATCGAAGACTTCGACGTCGTTGTCAACCCTCCTAGCCATCAACTTTTTGATATTTTCTTTTGGAGTCAAGGACAAAAGGTAATTAAATTTAATTTCAGCTAAGACAATTCAACTCCTGGCCGACCCTGATTACAATACGGACCCCTCCTCTCTGCATACCATCGCTATGAAGTGAGTAGGGTTGTTATTTGGACCCAAGGACATGCGAATTGGTAGTATCTGATCCTCAAAAGATAGAGTTCGTCTTCGAAATTGGTAGGTTTTGAATTCACTTCAATTAATCCTATATGATCAAAAGAGAGCAAAATTTTAATTATATATTAGACTTCGGTGTATTTTTCTATACCTTGCCTAGGATCTATCCGTTTTTTGTAGTGGATCCAGACTCAACTCCTAGCCATCAAATTTTTTTTTTTTTTAATTATCTCTGCCATTTTTCAATTCGACTGCAGAAATTCAAATAAGAACCCAAAATAATAACTTATAGTATAAATATGACAAATGAATTTGTTAACTTTGAAAACATACTTAATTTACTCTCTAGTTTCTTGGGAAATAAAATAAAATAAAGGAGGATATATGTAACCAATAATTTTTCATGACCAACTTATAAAATTTAAAAACTCAGTGAGTTCCAATAGAAATTTTTCTTATTGATAGTCCCTGTCATGGGACACTAGAACCAAAACCCATCATTTAATTATCGAAAATGATATTTGGTTCGTTCCGACATGACTGGGACGTTACAGCGACCCAAATTCAGTCGTCTTTTCTCTCTCTCTCACTCCTCTTTCGTCGCACACTCCTCCTCCGGCCTCCCCCTCCCCCTCCCCCACCACACACACACACTACTGCTCTGCCCTCCTCCTCCGCCGCTAAGTCCTTCCATCTCCCCTCCTACAGCTCCGTGTCCTCCCCTCCCCCGACCGCTCCTCCCTCGCTCCGGCGCGCGTGCACATCGGGTGCACAGCCGGAGCGAGCCAAATAGCAGAGTGTTTAGTTATTGTGGTTGCGACCTAAAATTATTCCAACACAATGTACACTCCTTCCCTTCCTTACCAGTGTTACCAACATACTATTCCTTTGTTATTAGAAATTGAAAGTCATCATAACCTTAAAACTTTTTTTTTTGCGTTGCCCAGAGATACGCACGAAAGTTTGTACACGCTGCATTGCATGTCATTTGGACCCACTTTTTCACACCTTCCGAAACCGTCCGTCTAGCCATGGAGTTTATACCTCTTCTCATCTCTATTATTATAATGTGGCTTAGAAAAGACTCAGAAATGAGCCGTCGAAGCCGTATGTATATCATCAATCAGTTATTAATATATAAAAAATTAAATATTTTTTAACTACCACATATATTTTTTTTTCCTCACATACTTGAGAACCTGAGGTACAAAAATTAAAAATCAACTGAACATATAATAAATCATAAAATATATTCAAATTTTAAATTATATTTAAACTAACTACATAATATTATATAATTAGACACATATCCAAAACTCAAAAAAAAAATTTATAACAAATCATAATTAAAATATATTCAAATTATATTTATAATATTCCAATATAATTTAATTTTCTATTTTTTTAATAATTTAAATTATATTTAAACTAACTACATAGTATTATCTAATTAGACACATCCAAAACTAAAAAATATATTTAAAACAAACCATAATTATAAATATTCAAATTATATTTATAATCTCTACCGTTATAATGCGGCTCAGAAATGAGCGATCTAAGCCGTATGTATATCACCAACTAATTATTAATATATAAAAATTTAAATATGTCTAACAGATAATAAATTATAAAATATATTTAAAATTTAAATTATATTTAAACTAATTACATGATATTTTTTAATTAGAGACATATTCAAAACTAAAAATAAAATATTTATAACAAA
The DNA here is from genome assembly GCA_036927795.1 of Iris macrosiphon. Lineage (NCBI taxonomy): Eukaryota > Viridiplantae > Streptophyta > Magnoliopsida > Asparagales > Iridaceae > Iris > Iris macrosiphon. The sequence continues at coordinate 165,915,059 of JAYESA010000008.1, read as the reverse complement.
TTATAATAAAAATTTTTTTTTTTTTTTAACGTACAACTCACGTAAATGTGACTAATAACCTTAAAACTTACGATTTACATTTTTTTTTTCTTTCTTTCTACAAAGCTGCTTCCTCCTCCTCTTTTTTTCCCCTCCCTCTATCCAACTATATATTCCGTCTTCCCACATAGATTTCCATTCTCTCTCTCTCTCTCTCTCTCTCTCTCTCTCGCCCGTATATCTATCATATGTATATATATGTACTGCAATCTCTTTTTCAACTCCTTCTCCAACTCCAACTCCAATTCCAATTCCATGATGCAGCAGCACATAGTTAGCCCTACGTTGGTTTTTCCAAAGATGTTCCAAGAAGACCACAAAAGAGCTGATCAAGATCAATTCGACAAAGTCATGGAACTGCAAGCCAAGGAATTAGTTGAAGAAGAAGAAGAAGAAAGGTCCGCACTTGCTTTATCACTTCCTTCTCCTTCTCCTTCGTGTGATGAAGACACCAAGAATATCGAAGAGAAAGGCGAAGGTGTCGTCGACGTGATCAAGAAGGTCGACGACGACGACAAGGGCTATCACACACCGACGTCTCCTCGTAACAGAATCCCGACGCCGACCAACTGCCCGCCTGCTCCGAGGAGAGCGCCTGCTTCGCGCCTGCGAACGAAGCCGAGCGCGATGAAGAGAGCCGCGAGGAGGGGTCTGCTTGTACATCTTGACTTCTGCTGCTGCTGCTGGGACTGGGGTCGAGCCCATATTGATCGCAGTGGCCGACGGAGCCCATCGAGAGGATGATGAACAACTTTCCTTTATTATGGAATTGTAATTACTACGCCTCACTCAGTTGCATCTTCTTCGTTGTATTTTCAACATGATGGATTTATGATCCATATCAGTCGGCAGTTTCAGAAATTTATAATTTCTCATCTTTTATTCCTTTCTTTTTTCAGTTCTTTTGATATATAGGTAATTGGATATTGATAATATATTTCATTTTCTTTTTTTTTGTTGCCAAAATCTATGTCGATGCCACTTGTGCCAGCCTCTATTGCTACTAAATTGTCTGTGTTCACTTTGATTTTCCGGAGGATTCGAAAGAAGAGTCATATATATATATATATATATATATATTCAGCCATATATGGCTGAGCATGGTGACCATGCAAGCATTTCCCAAAACTTATACATATCTTTTATTCCTCTTCTCTTTCGTCTGTTTGTGACTGCTTTTGAGAATCAGATATGTACCCAACAGCCAGATTTAGTAGTACGTCAACCATAATTCACTCTTACTACAATTGAAAAGATGGTCAATTTTTTTGTTTTTGTTTTGTTTTGAAAACATAATTAAAAATTCTACAATTATGATGTGTAAAATTTTGTAACTTGATTACTTTTTAATGAATGCTATATATCTCATCCCCAATGCTATTATAATTTCTTGGAATTTTCCAAGGCCCACAAATTTAGTTACCTGAATTTAATTTATTGAATTTTCCTGTACCCGAAAAGTTTCCAACTAATAACTTTTAACTAACTAAAGTTTAACCTTTTGAATCTAGATGCCAAGATATGCTTTTCTCCTATATAGTGCATGTTCTCTTCTTCTCAGCTCAATTAAGATCCTTAATTTGATTGATGAAATAAAATAATTCGCTAAACAAATATATATATATAGAGAAAACATTCTAACATTCCACGAGGAGAAGTTATACTTTTGTAAGCATCACTTATTGAGCAAAACTACATGCTTTGAACCAATAGTTTAGTTTAGAATTAATCAACACAGAGAGAAACATGGGCTGATGATAGTGTTGGTTTTCTGCTTTTGCCTTATTTCTTTCGAGAAAGATTAGTTGTTTCCGGGGTTAATTAACCTTAGTTCCGTGCTTCTAAGATGCATTGCTATGCCTGCAGTTGATTGCACTGTGACATAATCATAAAACAAACAAGTACAGCATGAGATGAAACCTCTCAATTCCTTCCCTCTAGAGAAGATGGGTTTCTTTCTTATATCAAGATGATCAATGACAAGTGTGTCAAGAATGATTAAGGCCTGAAAAATTGTGTTTCCTTTCCCAGACACTACATTATCTAGCTGATTAATTTGACAGCTAAAAAAATTGGAAAATAGTTGGTTCCATTTTGCTAGGATCTGATTGATCTGGATTTTCTAACAATCAAACAGAACAGTTAGAAATTTGATCGGCTGCAAGTTCGATCCGCAATGGAGAGGAGGAGGAGGAGGAGGAGGGGTCGGGATGTTTGGGGGTGGGGGATCAAAATTTTGGAATGAGAAAAAAGAGAAGGATGATCGTCTACTTTTACGTTTGGTCAGCAACTGAAGTTGTCCATCGCTAAAACGTCGTTAGTTACATTCTGACGTCTGAGCGACGAACTATGACGAAAATTTTGATCTGTGTTACACATTTTTATTGTTAGTCCGTCACTACCTCAACGATGATTTTTATTCAATCGTTGGAGTCGGTCGCTATTTTATAATATTTTTGTAGTGAGAAAGAAGCAGGGAAGGCAAAACGGTTTCATAAGAATTAAGTGTTGACACAAATGAAGTGTCCCGGGGCACTGCCACCAATCTCTACTGAGCACAACTTGGACAAGACTTTGCCACAACATACTTGAATTGCCAAAAAAATAAAAAAAAATATGTTCACATGGATTTTACGACACGAGGACGATAGAGCGCCAACTTCATATGGAACTCTCAAATTTCGTCGATCAAATTACCATTCCTTAAAATCCTGTTTGGTAAATTGTAAGTGTAAAATTTTCTAGATTTTGACTTTTAAAAATGAAAGAAGGATAGGAATTCATTCATTTTATTTGTTTTCCTAATAGAGAACAAATGCGTTTGGTTGGAATACAAAATGAAAAGTAAGAAGTGAATAGCAGAAAATGTGTTTGGTTGAGATAGAAAAGTAAAAATTAAAAAATAGAAGAGTATAAATAATTAAGATAATAATTTAATAATTTAAATAATTAATTTGATAAATTAAGATAATTAATTGAAGATTATAAATTTATCAACTCAAATTTAATTACTAATTAAGAGTTTTTTATTCAAAATTAAGCGTTAAAATTTTAATTAATTAATACATACATTATCTTATCATCTCATACATACATTAATATATTAATTAATACATTAAATATCTAACTAATGAATGACCTAGAATCCATAACATTACTTCTCTTTTTCTTCTCCACATAGCCGTGACCACTTCTCAAAAAATAAAAAATAAAACCCACCCATGGCTCCCCTCCAGGGAGGATAAAACCTCTGACTACGGCCTCCATGAACCCCAACCCTCTAGCTAGGACCCCAAATACAGTCTCAGTTCCCATTTACAAACCAGCCCATGCTTTCCAAATCTTATGAATTTGACTTCACTTCCTGATGAAACCCCAAATACAGTCTCAGTTTCCATTTACCAACTAGCCCCTAAATGTAAGTCTCCGAAGAGCAGTTTAATATATATATGTGTTGACAGCTAAAACACTACAATCAATCATTTATAATAATTCAGAAACATCATATTGAACCGCCATTTGTTGTACTCTGCGCACAACTGCTGTTCCAATATAAACAGATCATCCATTTAAAAGAAGCACAATTAAACCAAGAGATTGAGTAGCCCAGGCCATTAGTCATCATGAGCAGCATAATATACTCTCGATCCTTTGCTAGTAGCAAACTTAATGAAATATGTGATGAAACTGTAATCTTCTTCTACTTCATGTACGTAGGAAGAATTAATACCCATTCGAGTACTGTTGATGACAACGCTGCTGATCAAGATTGAGTCCGAGAGGTTGGGTTGTCCTATCTGAAGCTTATTTTGGTTGTCCTATCCGAAGCTTATTTTGGTTGTCCTTTGATCCGACTTTTTGTGAGGCGCTTCTTTATGTCCTGAGATGTTACCCCCGACTCCGACCTCTTGGAGGTCATGCTGCAAAGGGGGTTGTCCAAGTCTAAAGTCTTATTTGACCTACCCAAGGGTCGACCCTGTCGATTAAGCAAGGTCTGATCGATTTGATTGCTAAAGCGCGCACATGAGTGTCCCGGCCGGGCCAGAGAGTTGAAGCACGGTGACCCCAGCCAGCATCGACGACCGCAGTCTCTTTCAGCTGGCACCATACTTCTGGTTCCTTAAAGGGACTCCCACAACAATAAGGCAAATCTGAGGAAAAAGCAGGACATATCACAGAATTATCACATGGCAGCAAGCATAAATGATGAGCGAAATGTACTATTTACTGACTGCTTGATCAAATGGAATTCCCTGTTGCTGCTGAAAACCGAAAAGAAAAGAAAAGCAGGCAGGCAGCGTGTCCAACTTCTTCATTCAACATAGTGATCCTTCAAACACCACAACAAAGAGGATCTAATGGAACAATCAAAAAAAAAGAGTCAGACTTTTGTTCACCTACGAAAATAGCAAACATTTCACTCTTACACTTAAGTGTTGTCCAATAGCGGAACCAAAATTTTAGTTTATTTCGGACTGAACTTGAAATATACGTAAGGTCCATCGGTTTGGTTCGATTTCATCGAATTTTTATATTATCAATCTATTGGCCGAACCAAACCGTTCAGTTATTATGAGCACCCAAAACCCGAATAGTACATTGGTCGGTTCGGTTAAAAATCGATCGGTTCGATTTGGACTATAATGGTTCGGTCGGTTCAGCCCAAATTTGCACAACCCTAATCTTAACTATAAATCATTTAAAACTTACACTTTAATTTCTGCTTTACATAGTGTAATAAATCATTTATTTATTGACATGTTATAACGCTCGGAACTTCGTGCACACTGTATTGTATATCTTTGGATCCACTCCTTCCAGCTTCTATCATTTATAAATGGAAGGAATAATACGTCTCCGTAACTCGATCCACTGATCTTCTGTCATCCAGCTAGAATCTAGTATGAGCAAAGTACAGCAGTATTGATATGCATTTAAACAGTAAAATTCCTAGAGGAACTCATGAGTTCTTAATTTTTGGAACTCGTGCAATTTACAATCGTTGGATTGCATTTTTCTTATCTTTTGACTTTTTCAAAGGGTCTAAATGTAAAATTACAAGGACTAAACTAAAAATTTTGTCCACTTGTCATATCCTTATTGTAAGTTCAACTCATGAGTCCTTATTTGAGTTTCTGTAGTTGAACTCTTTAAACAAGAAGCAATCGGCTAGACAAACACCGAGTAATAACAAAATTTTCGAATAAATATCCTACAGAGTTTCTTGACATAACATTTATGAATCTAGCATTAAGACTGTGGTGCTCAAATAGATTTTCTTGGTCCGTGGGATCGTGACATGTTGGTTACGATGGAGGACTTCTGTGGGGATGGACACTGTTCGATTTTTTTTTTTTTTGAAAACTTAATTTCTAATCCGATAAAAATGACATAAAAAAAGAAAAAAAATTCTTGTAACCGGAAACAGGTTCCAGTAAAAGAGAAGATAAACCTACAAATCTGACTTGAAATGGTTATCAACAAACGTTGTGGATATTTTGGTCTAAAAAAAGACCAATGAACCTGTGTTGAACCTGCTACAAATGTACGATATAATTTCTTTATTTTTTGAGTTTTCTGATGAATCCTTTTCTCTCGTTCATCTGATCTATTGAGGGTCTTGTCCTATGTAATATTAACAAAAGGTCACAGTCTCAAGCCAAGTTCACTGAGATCTACTCTAGTACTAGCAGCTCCTTTGGTTGTATTTTATCACTTCTAATGCGTGCATCATTCCAGCATTTCTCTATAACATGTACGTAAATATTACTTTCCAACAATACATATATAGCAGTTCGCACAATCCATACATCTCTAATACATTAATGTACATAAATCTGGAAAAAAAAAAATTGGTTAGCATTAGGTTTGGGCTCAAGTTGAGCCACACTTCATTCGAATTTGATTTGCTAGTTGAGACCAAATAATTCTCTGAGAATCTCAACCCATCACATCCCACCAAGCTGTTTGGGTGGGTCGAATTGAACCCATACAAGGTTGCTATGCCTGAAATTTGGCCTTTCAAAGAAGGGTCAAATTGAAAGATAGCTTGTCATTGTACTATTAATCAATATGCGGGGTACGAAGTGTGCAATGCAGGCTACATGTAGATGAGAGAAGTGTGATAGAATTTAGAGAAAATTTAAGTTGCATCATATTTTATTTATCCATATTCAAGATGTATCTTATCCGATTACCATAATGCATGGCATCTTTAATTTTGACGAAAACTAACAGTCAACTGCTTTGACTATTAATTTTTGACCGAAATATTCCTCCTCTTTCATCTTCTTCTCAGCCCCCTGCCCTCCCGAGCGCCCCCCGCCACGCGCCCTCCGCTCCCCCCTACCCGCCGCAGGCAGCCGGAGCCCATCCTCCCTCTCTCTCTCTCTCCTCCCCCTCCCCTCTTTCTCTTCGGAATCGAGATCGAGCTCATCAGGGTCGAAGTCCTCGAAATCCGCAGCAGCGGCCATGGGGGGAGGGGGGGGGGGGGGGTGGGGGAGGGGTTCCGGTTAGGGTGCGCAACGAGGAGGAGGAAAACAAGGCGGTGGGAGCGCGCAGCAAGGAATGGGGCAACGGCCGAGGGGGTGGGGGTCGGGATTCCGGTTGGGGTACACAGCGAGGAGGAGGAAAACGAGGCGGTGGGAGCGCACAGCAGGGAATGGGGCAACGGCCGAGAGGGTGGGGGTCGGGGTTCCGGTTGGGATGTGCAGCGAGGAGGAGGAAAACGAGACGGTGGGAGCGCGCAGCGGGAAATGGGACAACGACCGGAGGGGAGATGAAGGAAAATATTTTTATCCAAAATTTTTGGTCAAAGAAGTTAACCGAGAGTTGGAAACAATTTCCGTGGGAGATGTCATATATTATAGTAATTGAATGGGATACACCTTGAATATAGGTAAACAAAGTGAGTTGCAAATCAAATTTTCTCAAGAATTTATTCATGAAGGAAATGAAAAGGATGTAAATTAATTATTGATGGTGAGATTATTAAGGTTTTATAAAGGCCACATTGTGCATACTCGTACCAATTTGCTAAAAAAGAGTAATTATATGCTTACCATTATACTATAGTTAGTTTTCCAATCATTTCAATACAGCTTCAACCAAATACTAATAAACATTGTAATTTGTCCACACTTTCTAGTGATGTACACCTGAAAAGCATGTTCAGGCAATTGTACCAGGAAACTATTCTGGATCTCCAAACGCCCATAATATGCAATATTTCAGGTGAAACCTACTCAAAACAAGTAGGTTTCATTTTCTTTTCTTTGCCATGTGCTATGTTCATGTAGTCTTGATCTAATTTGTGAATCTCTAAAAGTGAAGGTTTGAAAGATTGTGTATACTGAGCTACTTCTAAGATGTATTTTTTCTCTCTGCCACACCATCCTACTGAGTATAGGAACACGAGCTTTGATGAACAATTTCTTTCTTTCCAAAGTGTTGTTTGATATCTCCTTCAAAATGCTTTTTTTGTGTTGCCAAAGCAAAATATTTTGATTTTTTCCTCGTATCGGGTTTCCATCATTCCAGAGTATCATTTTCACATTTCCTTGAACTTACTCGATTTAAAACGATATAGCCACAAATATCTAGAAAAGTCGTTCACAAGTTCAATAAAATGTTGAAAGTCATTCATAGAAAAAACTTGAGGATACCTCGAAAACACCAAAATGAAAGATATCGAATGAAGTCAAGCTTCTTTTATTTTGCAATAGGAACACGACGTGGTGGTTTCCCAAGTTCACAGACTTCACATTGCAAATACTCAGACAAAAATGTCATGAAACAAATTAGGGAACAAAAGTTTGAAATAAGTTAAGGTGACTAATCAAACTTTGATGTAATTCACAGGAGACACCTACAGCCCGAGAGGCCGACATCACAGGAGACACCTACAGCGCAGCCGGAGGTCCCATTGCCACCACCTCCACCCTTCCCACCTCAGATGCCACATCCAGAGGGACAGCTGCAGATATTCCAGTTCTTTTAGACTATGATGCAGGCGTAGTGGCATCAGGCCGAGACTATGAGACAGACCTTGATGGCAGTTCTGGAGAGGACACCTACCCCAGCACCTGCACCAGCACCTACACCTGTTCAGCCAGTTGGTACTATTCGAGGGTTTCGTCAGATGGGCCCGGATACCTTTTTGGGCAGCGAGATCGCAGAGGAGATCTCTGATTGGGTCGCCAATATGGAGATGTTGCTGGAGGCTTCTCAGCTGCATCCGGACCTTTGGATGACCGCAATGAGAGCTCAATTGAAGGGCAATGCCCATCACTGGTAGGACTTCATGGAGCGCAGCGTCGACAAGAAGCAGACGTGTGAGAAGTTTCTAGAATACTTCAATACGAAGTACTTCCTGACTACGGTCAGGAATGCATTATACTCCCAGTTCCTGCACCTAGAGCAAGGGAACATGACCGTAGACGCGTATGACTCGGAGTTCAGTCGACTTAGTAGATTTGGTGCCGCCTTGATACCCAATGATCTGGAGAAGGCCAGGATATTCTATTAAGGTCTGACTTACGAGCTACAAGGTACACTACCACCCAGGCGAGGATCTCTTACGAGGAGGTTATGTCAGAGGCTAGGATCGAAGAGGCTATTGGCAGAGGATCGAGGCGTCCCAGCGTGACCGTACCAGCCAAAGCTCGTCCCAGAGCGGGAGGACCGATCCGTCGTCCGGGAGCGCAGACACAGCAGAGGATAGTACCATACCAGCTCAAGGAGCTTCTGACTTGTCACCATTGTGGTAAGAAGGGACATGTTATCAGAGATTGCCGGAAGAAGCTTGGATTGTGCATGATCTGTGGAGCGAGTCAACACCTTGCCAGAGATTGCCCACAGCGCAGGGATGCAGCACTGCAGACAGGACAGAGGCCAGCAGCACCAGTCCAGAGGATACTACCCCAGACAGGGGGTCAACGTCCACCTGCACCCGGTGGATTTCAGAGTGGACCACCCCTGGCCCCATAGGAGGCACAGTTTGATCGAGCCAGACAGCAGGCCTGAGGGCAGAGGCGCGGGCAGGCCTTTGCACTAGCAGTGATTGAGGAGGAACCAGAAGGGAAAGCTATCACAGGTACCATTTTAGTTGCATCATTATCTGCGACTGCATTGTTTGATTTTGGTGCTACACTATCTTTCATATCTAGTAGTTTCGTAGCTATGCATAGAGTAGCTACTTTTCCCTTACCTAAGAGTTGGAAGATTCTTACCGGAGGAGGCATCGTACCGGTTACCAGCACTATTAGAACATGCTCGATAGTCGTGTGTGGTCGGGAGATGAGAGCTCAATTTTTGGTATTTTTGACGCATTGAGCTCGCTACTTGGACCTCGCTATATCCAGAATTCAGGCAAGTGTACCTTGTCAAACTTGCAGTAGATCATGTTATAATATCTGCTTGTGTTTTTTCCATATATATATTCTTGTGATGTGCCTGCTCAACCTAGGACCGCGAGACGTTGCTTAGCGTCCGAACAAGATTCGGGTGTCGAAGCCGTACGTGGAGTCGAGTAACGTCACTTAGAAAGTTACCACGATCCTATTTTTACGTGCTTGCTTTACCAGGTACATCATACCGTAGGACACTTGATACTATTTCATGTGACATAATCTTTCTTGAGTTATTTATGGTGATTCTGTATAGGCTTACAAGATTCATGATATGAGACTTGCATATTATATAAATATCATTATGACTCGTTGTACTAGCTAGAGATCATGATCTTGCGTGTTATGGACATGAGATATCGTGGATATGAGACGTAAGGTTACATTGGGTGGGGAGAGACACACCATACTACAGGCTGATTATTTATATATATAGTATATTACTGGAGGTGCCTTAGTGTCACGTCCCAGTCCCAAAATATCGAGGGACTAGACACGTGGCAATGGCCAGCAGCACACACCGATGGGCAAACCCAATTTAATGGACCCATCAGGATGTACTTAAGCTGTAAAACAACAATAAGGGTCTAATATACTAATCTCATCCACAGAAAAATAAATACAGCAATTTGAAGTATAAATCAATATAAAGTCTCAATAAATTATATCTCGGGGAACAACCTGATAATATGTCTGATACATTAATTCATTAGACAGAAAATAAGAGTCTAACAATAGAAATAACTGAGTATAATAACCAGATACTCAGGAGAAATCCTCGACGATCACCTCGTCCTCGAGTTCTGGTACTGCTCCTGCTCCTGCTCCTGCTTCTGCTCCTGCTAATGCTCCTGCTAATGCTCATATCCCGTATACCTCGGGATAGATCTCGTCTGGTATTCCTGGGAACATAATCCGGATCCAGGTCCTCAGGGGACATAGCAAGGTACAAGAATAACTCATGCCAAAAATAATGCAGTGCAATAATAAATGAATCAATAGGGTAAACTAGGTAACCAGCTATGTGAAATGCAAGTGAGAGCATCACTAGACTTGGGCTGAGACTACTACAAGCTCTGTGTCGGGGAGCCTGTAGCAGATATACTATATAATTTACTATGTAGTGGGCCTATGGCACCATAATAAATTTATATATAAAATTAGCCTGTAGCCTGTGTGTCTCTCCCCACCCAATGTAATCACACGTCTCATGTCCACGATGTCTCATGTCCATGTCACGCAAGATCATATCTAATGCAGCAAGTCATAATGATAGCTAAGCACATGCAATATCTATGTCATGAATCATGTAACCTATACAGAATCACCATGAATATCTCAGGAAGATTCTGTCTCATTAATAGTGTCAAGTGTCCTGGGTTATGACGTACTTGATGATGCAAGCACGTATAGGGTCTCGATATCCATGTCTAGGTGACATTACACAACTCTACGTACAGTATTGACACCCGAATATTATTCAGACGCTAAGTAATGTCACACGATCCTAGGTTAAGCATGTACATCATATAAATAAATCAAGATAACAATATGAAGCAGGTACTGCAAGTTTGCCAAGGTATACTTGCCTGGGGTTCTAACTCCAACTGTTGCTCTGGTATCAGCGGGATTTGCAGGTACTCCTCCGGTTGCTGAAATAGACATTACCATCAGATTCAGAAGATATTAAATAGCTAAAATTGCCTGTCCATAAGTCCAATTTGGACACAGGGGCAAAAGACAGTTTCTGGTCAAAGCGGGGTCCACATGTGGCTCGCTTCGCACCAAAAAATGTGCCAGAGACAATATTCTCCCAATTCGTCAAACTTAGTGTCCATAAGTCCAGAACGACTATACGAACCCAACGGAATGTCCAGAACTGGATTCCGATGAACCGATCATAAAATCGCCCGTCAAGTAGAGCCGTGGGACCCACGATACGCGATTTTGTCAACGTTCTCAGAATCGAACCAAACTTGGGTCACAGGACCAACGTATTGCTACGAGTCTGATGGCACAAGTTTTAGTTCGATACGATGTGCGTACACGAAGTTACAATGAGTTCCAGAACAGGACCGATACAGGGTGTTGACGGATACGCGTTAATTCCGATGTGTATGCACATCCAAATCAACTTTCGCAAAATTTCACACGTCCGTATTAACGGCGCGCACCTTTCGGTGAAGTCCGTATACGACCAAGTCATCCCGTTTAGCGGGACGCATCCAATTTTGGAGAAAAATAGGGTATTTATTTTCATGATTTTGGGTCGCAGTTTGCGATCGCCACAGGACGCGATACCTCGAACAAGTTGTACGGGTATCGAGAGGGTCATGCAGTCTACACATCACAGTAGACGGAACGGAAAATGGGACAGTGAGGAGAGAGAAACAGTCACCTGAACAGGGCTCCGAAGAAGACTGAAATACGCGTTTCCGCGAGGTGGCGCGACGCGGCACGGTGGCGGCTAGGGCACTGGGTCAGCCGGCTGCTAGGGTTTCGGGCCGCTATTAAGGTTGCCGGGGAAGCTCGACGGAGGCGACGCTGGGTCGAGGTCGGCCGGGGACGTCGGGCTCTGGTGGTGGAGAGATGCAGTGGTGGCCGGAGGCTGATGGCGGAGAGGGGTCGTCGGTGTCTCGGGGTCTGAGGCGGAGTCGTCGGCCGGAGGCGGCGCTGGGGAGAGTCGGGTCGAGGGTCGAAGCGGGGAGCGGTGGTGGTCGGGTGCAGCAGGTCGAGGGGTCAGCGGAGGAAGGCGGTGGAGCTCAGAGAGAGTGGTGGCTGGCTTACGGTGGTGGTTGGGGGTTTTTATAAGAACAACGGCCGGGGGGTAGGGAGGTAGACAGTCGACGGTTGCGGGAGATGATGCGGCGGAGGCTGAGCGGCGGGGAACGGTTGCGGGGAAGCCGGAGGGTCACGGCGGCGGGATCGGGAACGGCCGCGGATCGTGGGGGGGGAATTATTGTAGCAATTATTTGGGTAACTGGTTCGGGTCTTAGCGGGTTCGAGTTTAGGATCCGAATCTGACCCGATCTGATAGGGTATGGGTCGGGTTTGGGTTAACGGATTCCGGGTTGGGTTCAGAATTTTGTTCAGGTTTTAAATTGGTTGGTTTAATCCGGTTCAGGTTGGTTTATTTTGGTTTAATAAATAACTTAGTTTTTAGGTCTTTAAAAATGGTTCCGGGGTCCAATAATTTTTAGAAAAATTACCCTATATCTAATATTTTATTTTACACCCAAAATATTATTTTTATAATATTTTAATATTTAATAAAATCATTTAAAATTATTTAAAACCAGAATACCTTGATTTTAATTAGTTTAAAAATATCAAAAAAAATCCAAAATTTTGTTTTTAAAATCCTGAAAAATATGTGGGTTTACAATCTACCCCCCTTAAGAGGATTGCGTCATCGCAATCAAAGAATAACCGATCAGCAGAGATGACACGGTTTGCAAAACAGGTTCGAAGCACGACACAATCAAAGAATCATGATCAAGGAGAATCAAAGGTTGAGGGTTTAAGCAAAACATATAGGGAATGAAAATATCATTTCCCTAAGCAATGAAAGTTATGCAATTCAAGAGTGAAGAAAATCTAGTTAAAGCAAGAAAACTATAGCTTAGAAAAACTGGTTTATTATTAACAAGTTCAAAATACTAGGTTTTAGGCTAAGGTCACGAACTAACAGGCAAGAGCTAAAGCAATGCATCTATGAATAACTTAAGCATATTTGCTACTCCACGAGTCTGCGCGTCTTCCATGGTCATCGAAAAAGCTTGTCCGCGTCCTTGTGGTGGATTCCTTTGATGCTGTTGGGCCTGCTGGAAGAGTACTGCCTGGAGTATCAAAGGTGGCCTTGGCTGATACCCTCCTGGAGGTGGTAAGGCTCCTTCAACTCTCGTTTGTGTTGCTTCTAATGCTGAATAGGCTGGCCTTGGTAGAGCTTATTGGTTTGCCATTGGTGCTCCTCCTCGACGCTCAAGGCATTCCTTCACTAAATGCTGACTGGATCCGCAAGCTAAACATAATCCTATTTTTTGTCTGCACTCGTTCTTAATATGGCCTCGCTTGCGACAATATTGATAGATAGGTAGTGCCTGCGAAGATGCTCCGGGTGGCTGGTGCATGTGATTTCTCTTTACAGCTTCTTCCTGTGGTGCTCTGGCTGGTACTGATGTGGAAGGCCGCTTCAGGATGGTCTCTCTCCTGGTGACGCACTCCATGGGTCATGCTGCAGCAAGAACATCCTTTGCAACGGAGCTGATTAACTTCCGTAGCTCAGAGCTAAGTCTGTAAATGAACTCCTCCGTTTGGCTTTGCTGGGCTTCTTCATGAACCTTCTGATAGGCTTGCATCATCGTGTAGAACATTTGAAACATCTGTTGCCTGTCCATAGCTTGCCCTTGTGGGAATACGGGCATTGGTGGAATGAACTGCGGCGGTGGTGGAATGTCATCTTGTTGGATTCTCGAGGCATGCTGATTTGCTTGACTGCGTTGTTGAGCTGATTGACCTTCACCTACTGGTGTCGCTTCTTTTTCATGGGTAACCACAACTCCTTGTGGTATTCCTGTAGGGATCTCATCGCTTGCTGGTGGATCCATTACTCTACATCCAAAATAAACGATAAGAGGCGCACAGAGGAATCAAGGCAGGATGCAAGTCAAGGAATTAATTTGAATCCGAGATTGAGAGCAAGAACGATTCAAGCAAGTGGATGAGATCCTAAAACTAATCATATTCTTATTGCAGGCTTGCTCGATTCTGTAAACCTCCTAATTTTTCAAGAAATTTTAATTTGGATTTTTCACAATTTTCTAGAATTTTTCTGGAATTTTTATTAATTATTACTAAGGTATTTTAAATTTAAATGATTTTTAAATGATGTTTAATAATATTAAAATATTATGAAAATAATATTTTATGGTGTAAAATGCAAAACTAGACATAGGATAATTTTTCTGGAATTTATTGGACCCCGAAAATATTTTTAAAGCCCTAAAAACAAATTAAGAATTAAACCAAAATAAACCTAGAAATAAACCGGGTTTATTTTAAATAAACCAAACCAACTGTTGAACCGAACCAAACCCAACCCAACTTAAGCCTAGCGGGTCGGATCCGGGTCTAATCCGCGACCCGAAACCCGAAACCCGACCCGCATTCATTTTTATTGGATCGGGCCGGATCCGCCTGACCCGACCCGTCGAACCCGAAACCCGTTAACCTTTCCCCTTCCCTGTAACCTACCCCGTACCCGCCGCTTCGCCTCCGGCCGCCTCCGGCCGTTACGCCGCCGGCCGACCCTCCCTCTTCCTCTCCCCGCAACAGCAAGCCCTCCGTCTCCTCTTCCCCGCACCGGCCGCCCCTCCAGCTCCCTTTCCCCGCCTATAAGAACCCGCGGCCCGCCTCGACTCCACCGCCTTTCCCCTCTTCTCTGGCGAACTCCCGCACCAGCTCTGCCTCGCACGACCAGCCTCCGACCCCGAGCATCCGAGTCACCCCCTCGCCGCCTGACCTCCTCCTCCTACTCCCTCCACCTCCAGATCCGCCACTCCTCCGCCTCAACCACCCTCTCCTCCGGCTCCGCCTTCCGCCTCCGGACCTCGACGCCTGCCGCCAGCATCTCCGCCTCCGGCCAGAGCCGCCCGGCTGCCCTGAACCTCCCCGAGCTATCGCCGACCTCCGCGGACCCGAGCCCCCACTCCCAGCGGCCGGACACAGCTGCCCTAACCTGGACACGTCCCGGACACGGCTGACATAGGACACGGCTCGAGACAAGGACTCGAGAAAATCTCAGTTTTTGGAACCCTGTTTAGGTACCCATTTCTCTCTCCTCGCTGCCCTGTTTTCGATTCTGTCAGTTGTGACGCGAACCCTGCGTGACCCTCTCGGTGCCCGTGCAACCCGCTCGGTGCATCGCGTCCTGTGGCGATTGCGAACCGCGATCAAAAAACAGGAAAACCAACGCCCTGTTTTACCCCGGAACTGAGTACGCCCCGCCAAACTGGATGACTTGGTCGCGTGCGGTCTTCACCGATACGTGCACGTCGTTGATACGGACGTGCGGGATTTCGCAGAAGTTGATTTGGATGTGCGTGCACACCGGAATCAACGCGTATCCGTCGACAACGCCCCGTATCTGTCCTTTCTAGATTTTGCTGTAACTTAGTGTACATACGTCGGATCGAGACGAAACTTGTGCCATTGGACTCGTAGCAATACGCTGGTCCTGTGACCCAAGTTTGGTTCGATTCTGAGAACGTTGACAAAATCGCGTATCGTGGGCCACACAGGCCCTACTTGACGGGCGATTTTGTGATCGGCTCATCGGAATCCAATTCTGGAAGTTTTGTTGGGATTATATCATCGTTCCTGACTTGTTGACACTAAGTTTGACAGATTTGGAGACCTTTGGACCTGACGCATTTTTCGGTGCAAAGCGGCCCACATGTGGACCCCGTTTGGACTTAAAAATATCATTTTCGCCCCTGTGTCCAAATTGGACTCAAGGACAGGCGTTTCTAGATGATTAATATTTTTTGGATCTGATGGTGATGTCTATTTCAGCAACCGAAGAACTGCCTACAAATCCTGAGCTACAATTGGAGTCGGAATCCCAGGCAAGTGTACCTTGCCAAATTCTGCAGTATTGTTACTTATTTACTTGACTTAATTAACTGTTGTGCATGCTTAAACCTAGGACTGTGTGACCTACTTAGCTTCCGATTAATAGTCAGGTGCCAACACCGTACGCGGGGTTGTGTAAGGTCAACTAGAGATGGATATCGTGACATTTACATTCTCGTACTTGCCATATCAAGTACATTATACCCAGGACACTTGACACGAATCATGAGACAGAATCTTCCTGAAATATTCAAGGTGGTTCTGTATAGGATACAGATTTCATGACTTGGACTTTAATTCTTAGATCTTAATATATGACAGAATCACCTTGAATATTTCAGGATAAAATATTCCTGCTAATGCAATAAGTCAGGATAAAATCTAAGCATGTAAAGATGTCATAAACCTGTATCCTACACAGAATTACCTTGAATATTTCAGGAAGATTCTGTCTCATGATTTGTGTCAGGTGTCCTGGGTATAATGTACTTGATATGGCAAGTACGAGAATGTAAATGTCACGATATCCATCTCTATGTGACGTTGCACAACCCCGCATACGGTGTTGGCACCCGACTATTAATCGGACGCTAAGCAAGTCACACGGCCCTAGGGTTAAGCATGTACAACAGTTATAATTAGGTCTAAGTAATATGTAACAAAGACTGCAAGTTGGCAAGGTACACTTGCCTGGGTTTCCGGCTCCAATTGTAGCTCTGGCAGCAGCAGAATTTGCAGGCAGTTCTCCGGTTGCTGAAATAGACATAACCATCAGATCCAGAAAATATTAATCAGCTAGAAACGCCTGTTCTTGAGTCCAATTTGGACACAGGGGCAAAATTGACATTTTCAAGTCAAAGCGGGGTCCACATGTGGGCCGCTTTGCACCGAAAAATGTGTCAGGGTCAAAGGTCTCCAAATCTGTCAAACTTAGTGTCAATAAGTCAGGAACGCTGATACGAACCCAACGGAACTTCCAGAACTGGATTCCGATGAGCCGATCACAAAATTGCCCGTCAAGTGGAGCCTGTGGGGCCCACGATACGCAATTTTGTCAATGTTCTCAGAATCGAACCAAACTTGGGTCACAGGACCACCGTATAGCTACGAGTCCGATGGCGTAAGTTTCGTCTCGATCCGACGTATGTACACTAAGTTACAGCGAGAACCAGAAAGGACGGATACGGGGCGTTGTCGGCGAATACGCATTGATTTCGGTGTGCACGCACATCCGAATCAACTTTTGCGAAATCCCGCACATCTATATCAACGACGCACACGTATCGGTGAAGACCGCACGCGACCAAGTCGTCCCGTTTGGCGGGACGTACTCAGTTCCGGGGTAAAACAGGGCGTTGATTTTCCTATTTTTGGATCGTGGTTCGCGATCACCACAGGACGCGATGCACCGAACGGGTTACACGGGCACCGAGGGGGTTACGCAGGGTTCGCGTCACAATGGACGGAATCGAAAACGGGGCAGCGAGGAGAGAGATATGGGTACCTGAACAGGGTTCCTAAAACCTGAATTCTTCGTGTCCGACACGACACAAGGGACACTGTGTCCTGTGTCCAAGCCGTGTCCTCTATAGGGTTGGGTTTCTGCCGTGTCTGAGCTCGCCGGAGGCTAGAGGGTGCTGGAGGGAGGCCGAAGACGGCTGAGGCGGCGACGCACGGGGAGCAGCGGCGAGGTCAGGCGGCCGGCAGCGGCGGGGAGTCGTCGGTGTCACGCCCCGATCCCGAAAGGGTCAATCGTCCTCGCTGGATCCTTCACGGAACCGATTCATCCTCGCTGGGACGTGATATCGTACGAGCCTGGAGTTGCGCTCGTACAAGGCAAGAACTTGCAGTTATAGGAACCCACTTTGAAACACAATTTAGAAAACATATTCACAGATAATTGAACACAAGTGCAGGAAGAAATATGCTTTTTATTTATAATTCAGAGTAATTTACATAGAGTCTACAATGATGCGCCTTCTCGGCTACTTGAATTACATTAGAAAAGATAACTCAAAATGCAGGGCGCGCTCCATTAGATAGTCCCCGTCGTCCATACATTACGCCCTTGTATAGGTTGAAAGTCCAAGCCTCCAAAATGATCTGACTCCAACTATACTTCAAAATAGAGGTGCTCCTAACGCCTCTTCGTCTATCCACTAGCGTTTCACCGTCTGAGTGCCTGAAATAGTTGCCCACGACATGGGTCAGTACTCAACTTGTACTGGTGAGCGGGATGAACCCACTCGACTAAATCGACACTAGCTTATTAGGGGCGAGCATGCATTAAGATGACTTCTATAAAGAAGCAAGTGAATTCAATTCATATCAGTTGCATGTTTTGATAGAATGAAAATAGCAACGGCGTGCCCGATGCGCGCCGATTGCTTACCCAACCAGTGCATCGATTGCTTACTCAACCGATGCACGCCTTCCCTGCAACGAAACACAAGTATACTTACCATCTGCATAAGACAATAAATTAGTATGTGTTCTATTCTATGCGATCATTGGTGTGATCGACACCTTAGGGACTTATTCCAAGCATTAACGGCGCGCCCTATCAGCCCGGGTAGCAAGCCCCGCTGGAGGTCCCGCAATGCATCGTGACAAGCACGAATCAATATTTCCCTCCGGATTGATACGGTTCTAGTGCCCCGGAAAGCCGTTTCGAAGAAATGATAAACCTTGTGCACAAGTTGTCCCAGACCATGCAAATGCATGAACATTTTATATCTCACACAATGCATCGAATTAAACAGATGAAGTAAAGCAGCAATATATATCTTATACAACAGTTCATATTTTCTCAATGCGGTGTTCCGATTTTGATATCCCATGGGTCCAAACTCTATCCGAGGCACCAGGCCGTAACCAACAACCAAATTCCCATTCCAACCAACTCAAGTTATAAGGTGTGCAAGCAAATAGTAAAATTAGTCTACAATTCCCATGTTCCTTTCTTAGTGGCTGGCATACATTGTGGCTAAGCATTTCCCAGGCGTCCAACCGGGCATCATCGAGTGAACGTTTGAAATATTAGAGATGTTGGCGTGAAGAAGTAGGAAAGAAGGGACCAAACCACTCACTGGTTAAGAGAAAAGTTGCTGAAACAAGGAATCCTGCCTAGCGACGATCAAACGTCAGTTACGCGGACCTGCAACAGCACGAGCACCGAGTTAGAATTCTTGCCTATCCTTCCTTGCCGAACTCCCCAAAATTCAAGCTCCAATCAATAAAACCAACAGCGAAAACCAAGCAACCAAACACGGCATTCCCGGTCGGATCGGGATTTGAGGCACTACATAATATACCACTAAGAAAAAGTTTCGTCCCAAAACTTAAGAACAAGGCCCTACCTCCGACCGAATGAACAACGAAGGATATTTCTCCTTCATCTCCGATTCCATCTCCCAAGTTGATTCTCCAACTGAATGGTTCCGCCACAGCACGCGAACCAAGGACATCGTACGGTTGCGAAGTACTTTTTCCTTACGATCCAGAATCTGCACCGGCTTTTCTGAGTATGATAAATCTGTGCGCAGTTCCAATTGTTCGAAGCTAACCACATGACTCGGGTCATGCACATACTTTTGAAGTTGAGAAACATGGAATACGTCATGCACTTCAGCCAAGGCAGGAGGTAGTGCAATCCGGTATGCCACAGCTCCCACTCGTTCCAGTATCTCGAAGGGGCCGACAAACCTGGGACTCAGTTTGCCCTTCACGCCGAAACGCATCACCCTACGCATCGGCATCACTTTTAAGAGTACATGATCCCCGACCACGAACTCCAAAGGTCTACGATGAGCATCGGCATAACTTTTCTGTCGGTTCTGCGCCGTGCGGAGTCTTTCCCGAATCAAGCGAACTTTCTCAACTGCCTGTTCTACCAGCTCTGGCCCGAGTACTTGCCGCTCGCCGACTTCGTTCCAACAAATTGGAGATCGACACTTGCGCCCATAAAGTGCTTCGTACGGTGCCATCTGGATGCTCGATTGGTAGCTGTTGTTGTACGCAAACTCCGCCAACGTGAGATGCGTGTCCCAACTAGTCTTCAAATCGATTGCACACAGCTGTAACATATCTTCAAGTATCTGATTTGTCCTTTCTGTCTGGCCATCAGTCTGGGGGTGGTATGCAGTACTGAACTGTAGCTTGGTTCCCAAAGCAGACTGTAGGCTTGTCCAAAAATGAGATAAGAAGCGTCCGTCACGGTCAGAGACGATTGAGGCAGGTACTCCGTGTAATCGAACAATCTCGTCTATGTAAATCTGTGCTAACCGATCGATGCTCCAAGTAACTTTTATAGGAATAAAGTGGGCTGATTTGGTCAAACGATCAACTATGACCCAAATCGCATCATGCCCCCGCGGCGTCTTCGAAAATCCTACAATGAAATCCATAGTGATGTTGTCCCATTTCCACTCAGGAATAGCGAGGTTCTGCAGCTCCCCGTCGGGCCTCTGATGTTCAGCTTTCACCTGTTGATAGGCCATGCACTGTGACACAAAGGTCGCCACATCCCGCTTCATACCTTGCCACCAGAAGGTTCTGCGTAAGTCCATGTACATCTTAGTGCTCCCCGGATGCAAGGAATACTTCGCATAGTGTGCTTCCGCCATAATTTCCCTTCGGAGTTCTGGGTCGTTAGGAACACATAGCCTTCCTTTCATTTGTAAGGTTCCATCTTCGCCTGCCACAAGGTCAGACGTCTTCCCCGCCGAAATCAGTCCGCGTGCCTTCGCTAGGAACTGATCGTCCTCCTGAGCTGATTTGATTCTATCACGCAAACTCGGTTCAAGATGGAGTGATGCCAGCTGCACTCCTTGATGCTGAACCCGAAGTTTGATGCCCATCGCCTCAAGATCTCGAAGTAAATGGTTGTTTATGGATAACGAGCCCACGTGCTTCCGACTCAGAGCATCAGCAACGACGTTTTCCTTGCCCGGTGTATAAGCGATCGTCAGATCGTAGTCTTTAATCAGTTCTAGCCAACGCCGCTGTCGGAGGTTCAGTTCTCGTTGTGTGAATAGATACTTGAGGCTCTTGTGATCTGTAAAGATTTTACAAGCAACACCATAAAGATAATGCCTCCACAACTTCAGTGCAAATACAATTACCGCCAATTCTAAGTCGTGCGTCGGGTAGTTCTTCTCGTGCGGCTTTAGTTGCCTGGAGGCGTACGATATTACCTTGCATGAGCACACATCCCAAACCGAGTCCTGATGCATCACTGTATATCTGAAACTCCTCTACCCCATCTGGAAGAGCAAGGATCGGAGCTGAAACAAGACGCTGCTTAAGTTCTCGAAAGCTGGCTTCGCAGTCATCACTCCATTTGTATACAATCCCTTTTTGAGTGAGGCGAGTCAAAGGCGAGGCCAGTTTAGAAAAATCCTTCACGAACCTACGGTAGTATCCCGCTAGGCCCAGAAAGCTTCGAACTTCGCTGGCTGATGTAGGTTGCTTCCAATCCACCACCGCCTCTATTTTCTTCGGGTCTACGGCGATGCCTTCTGCCGAGACAACATGACCCAGGAATGCCACGCTGTTCAACCAGAACTCACACTTGCTGAGCTTAGCGAACAACTGATGCTCTCGTAATGTCTGCAGCACGATCTTTAGGTATTCCTTGTGTTCCGTCTCGTTCTTGGAATATATTAGAATGTCGTCGATGAACACGACCACAAACTTGTCTACGTACGGCCGAAACACGCGGTTCATCAGATCCATAAAAGCTGCAGGGGCGTTCGTCAAGCCGAAAGACATCACAAGAAATTCGTAGTGTCCGTATCGGGTCCTGAATGCATATTTTTGAACATCATCTAGTTTAATTTTCAACTGGTGATATCCTGACCTGAGATCAATTTTAGAGAAACCTGTTGCATCTTGCAGCTGATCAAACAAGTCATCTATCCTTGGCAATGGGTACTGGTTCTGCACGGTCGCCTTATTTAGTTCTCGGTAGTCAATACATAGCCGCATGGATCCATCCTTTTTCTTCACGAACAGCACCGGAGCGCCCCAAGGAGAAACGCTTGGACGAATGTATCCTTGGTCCAACAGATCTTGTAACTGAATCTTAAGTTCCTTCAGCACTGCTTGGGCCATTCGATAAGGTGCCTTCGATATCGGTCGCGCATCCGGAAATGTGTCGATGCTGAATTCGATCTCACGATCAGGAGGCATTCCAGGCAGCTCGTCCGGGAACACGTCGAGGAAATCTGCTATAACATCAGCCTGAGCTGCATTTGCACTTTCCTGTCGGGTGTCTCGAACTGAAGCTAAGTACCCTTCACAACTCGAATGCAGCATACGCCTAGCCGAAATTGCTGATATCATCAATGCCGTCTTTGGTGCAGCGCTGCACGAATAGTAAAAGTCTGCCTCGCCGGGTAGACGAAATATGACTCGTTTCTCCGCGCACTCAATTGTTGCATGACAAGCACCCAACCAATCCATCCCGAGAATAATATCGTAATCCTTAATGTCTAATACAATGACATCTAAGGAAAGCTTCCTGCCTCCGATGCAAATATAACCATCCTTACATATCGCATGGGCGGGCATGTCGACTCCCGAAGGTGTGCTCACGCAAAGATTCATATTTAAGGGAGTAGAAGCTAATTTTGCTCAATAGTAAAATCAGCAGATATGAAACTATGCGTAGCACCTGAATTGAATAAGACTCTAGCGGGCAAATCTCTGAAAAGTAATGTACCTGTCACGACAGTTTCAGAGACGGATGCCTCATCCCGAGTCAGTGCATAGACTCGTCCTTGAGCACCCTGGCGTCGTAGGTTCAACGCCACAGCATTGGCATCACTTGCTGGAGGCCCCCTGTTATGATTCCCGTGGTGCTGATTCCCATTGTTATGATTCCCATTGTTATGATTCCCATTGTTCTGATTTGGTTTTGGCTCACGGCAGTTGAAATGCTTGTGGTCCAGACGACCACATTTAAAACATCCAGTAACTCGGCATTCCTCCGCTCGATGCCCTAACCTGCCGCACCTATTGCAGTATGGTGCACGGGACGGGCCCCTATGCTCAGATGTGTGCGGACGCTTTTGTGCTCCAGACCCTCCCATTTCCTGAGGTCGCTTATTATTGTTGGTACGGGAGGTTTGCACATCGGCCTTTGGTGGACAGCGCCCAAAGATCCGCTCGCTGTTCAGGGCAGCTTCATAACATTCCCTGTATGTTTGACACTTCTGGTTGATGACGTCCCTACGCAAATCGTCATTCAAACCCTTCTGAAAGCGGTAGCACCACGCCTGCTGGTTAGGCAAGAAGTGCCCAGCAAATTTAGCCAGTTTAGCGAACGCCGAGTCATAATCGTCGACAAACATACTTTCTTGTACCAGATTGCTGAAGTCGTCTTCTTTTTGTTGCCGTACGGCCCGGGGAATATATTATTCAATGAAGGCAGATTTGAACATTTCCCAAGTAATTTTACAGTTGGGATTGGCATCATAAATCCCTTGCTTAGTGGCTTCCCACCAATCATGCGCACGCAGCTCCAGTTGAACTGATGCACAGGCCACTCTTTTGGATCCCCTAATGCCGACCAGATTGAAGAGTCCCTCCAGCTTTGCAATCCATCCCATCACCACGTTCGGTTCTGCTCGTCCGTTGAACGTTGGTGGATGCATCTTTGTGAACTCTGCCGCACGGCAGGTGTTCCTTGCTGGATGCTGTGTTTCTTCGGACTCATCCTCTACCGCCACAGCCGGCGGTGTAGCAGGCGTCACTGTAGCGTCCCCGTTGTTGGGTACCAAGGATGCAATCAGTTGCATCATGGTATCCATCTGCTTTTGTTGAGCAGCAAACTGTGCCTGTTGAGAGATGGCTTGTTGTTGCTGCACCTCCATGAGATGCATAAGCCGTTCAGACATATCCATTGAACCCGCTCCTCCGGATTCTCCAGAACTTGTCGGATCGTTCTGGACGGGCTGAGCACTGCTTGCAGAGGCAGTGTTTTTCTTAGCCATTGCTACAAAAGAGAGTAGATTGTTAACACCAGCTTGTTAACACCTCAAAAACGATAGATTTTTGTATCTATGGGCTCATTGTATAGGTGACTCATCTCATGCAGCGGACGCCGAATGCAACTCAACCGAGAGGCGCATCAAACTCCTTTATAATCTTTTGAAATCCCAAGGATGTAAAGCCTAAGCTCTGATACCAATATGTCACGCCCCGATCCCGAAAGGGTCAATTGTCCTCGCTGGATCCTTCACGGAACCGATTCGTCCTCGCTGGGGCGTGATGTCGTACGAGCCTGGAGTTGCGCTCGTACAAGGCAAGAACTTGCAGTTATAGGAACCCACTTTGAAACACAATTTAGAAAACACATTCACAGATAATTGAACACAAGTGCAGGAAGAAATATGTTTTTTCATTGATAATTCAGAGTAATTTACATAGAGTCTACATTGATGCGCCTTCTCGGCTACTTGAATTACATTAGAAAAGATAACTCAAAATGCAGGGCGCGCTCCATCAGATAGTCTCCGTCGTCCATACATTACGCCCTTGTATAGGTTAAAAGTCCAAGCCTCCAAAATGATCTGACTCCAACTATACTTCAAAATAGAGGTGCTCCTAACGCCTCTTCGTCTATCCACTAGCGTTGCACCGTCTGAGTGCCTAAAATAGTTGCCCACGACGTGGGTCAGTACTCAACTTGTACTGGTGAGCGGGATGAACCCACTCGACTAAATCGACACTAGCTTATTAGGGGCGAGCATGCATTAAGATGACTTCTATAAAGAAGCAAGTGAATTTAATTCATATCAGTTGCATGTTTTGATAGAAATGAAAATAGCATTGAATCCAACCAGTGCATCGATTGCTTACTCAACCGATGCACGCCTTCCCTGCAACGAAACACAAGTATACTTACCATCTGCATAAGACAATAAATTAGTATGTGTTCTATTTTATGCGGTCATTGGTGTGATCGACACCTTAGGGACTTATTCCAAGCATTAACGGCGCGCCCTATCAGCCCGGGTAGCAAGCCCCGCTGGAGGTCCCGTAATGCATCGTGACGAGCACGAATCAATATTTCCCTCCGGATCGATACGGTTCAGTGCCCCGGAAAGCCATTTCGAGGAAATGATAAACTTTGTGCACAAGTTGTCCCAGACCATGCAAATGCATGAATATTTTATATCTCACACAATGCATCGAATTAAACAGATGAAGTAAAGCAGCAATATATATCTTATGCAACAGTTCATATTTTCTCAATGCGGTGTTCCGATTTTGATATCCCATGGGTCCAAACTCTATCCGAGGCACCAGGCTGTAACCAACAACCAAATTCCCATTCCAACCAACTCAAGTTATAAGGTGTGCAAGCAAATAGTAAAATTAGTCTACAATTCCCATGTTCCTTTCTTAGTGGCTGGCATGCATTGTGGCTAAGCATTTCCTAGGCATCCAACCGGGCATCATCGAGTGAACGTTTGAAATATTAGAGATGTTGGCGTGAAGAAGTAGGAAAGAAGGGACCAAACCACTCACTGGTTAAGGGAAAAGTTGCTGAAACAAGGAATCCCGCCTAGCGACGATCAAACGTTAGTTACGCGGACCTGCAACAGCACGAGCACCGAGTTAGAATTCTTGCCTATACTTCCTTGCCGAACTCCCCAAAATTCAAGCTCCAATCAATAAAACCAACAGCGAAAACCAAGCAACCAAACACGGCGTTCCCGGTCGGATCGGGATTTGAGGCACTACATAATATACCACTAAGAAAAAGTTTCGTCCCGAAACTTAAGAACAAGGCCCTACCTCCGACCGAATAAAAAATGAAAGATATTTCTCCTTCATCTCCGATTCCATCTCCCAAGTTGATTCTCCAACTGAATGGTTCCGCCACAGCACGCGAACCAAGGACATCGTACGGTTGCGAAGTACTTTTTCCTTACGATCCAAAATCTGCACCGGCTCCTCTGAGTATGATAAATCTGTGCACAGTTCCAATTGTTCGAAGCTAACCACATGACTCGGGTCATGCACATACTTCCGAAGTTGAGAAACATGGAATATGTCATGCACTTCAGCCAAGGCGGGAGGTAGTGCAATCCGGTATGCCACAGCTCCCACTCGTTCCAGTATCTCGAAGGGGCCGACAAACCTGGGACTCAGTTTGCCCTTCACGCCGAAACGCATCACCCCACGCATCGGCGTCACTTTTAAGAGTACATGATCCCCGACCACGAACTCCAAAGGTCTACGATGAGCATCGGTATAACTTTTCTGTCGGTTCTGCGCCGTGCGGAGTCTTTCCCGAATCAAGCGAACTTTCTCAACTGCCTGTTCTACCAGCTCTGGCCCGAGTATTTGCCGCTCGCCGACTTCGTCCTAACAAATTGGAGATCGATACTTGCGCCCATAAAGTGCTTCGTACGGTGCCATCTGGATGCTCGATTGGTAGCTGTTGTTGTACGCAAACTCTGCCAACGTGAGATGCGTGTCCCAACTAGTCTTCAAATAGATTGCACACAGCCGTAACATATCTTCAAGTATCTGATTTGTCCTTTCTGTCTGGCCATCAGTCTGGGGGTGGTATGCAGTACTGAACTGTAGCTTGGTTCCCAAAGCAGACTGTAGGCTTGTCCAAAAACGAGATAAGAAGCGTCCGTCACGGTCAGAGACGATTGAGACAGGTACTCCGTGTAATCGAACAATCTCGTCTATGTAAATCTGTGCTAACCGATCGACGCTCCAAGTAACTTTTATAGGAATAAAGTGGGCTGATTTGGTCAAACGATCAACTATGACCCAAATCGCATCATGCCCCCGCGGCGTCTTCGGAAATCCCACAATAAAATCCATAGTGATGTTGTCCCATTTTCACTCAGGAATAGCGAGGTTCTGCAGCTCCCCGTCGGGCCTCTGATGTTCAGCTTTCACCTGTTGATAGGCCATGCACTGTGACACAAAGGTCGCCACATCCCGCTTCATACCTTGCCACCAGAAGGTTCTGCGTAAGTCCATGTACATCTTAGTGCTCCCCGGATGCAAGGAATACTTCGCATAGTGTGCTTCCGCCATAATTTCCCTTCGGAGTTCTGGGTCGTTAGGAACACATAGCCTTCCTTTCATTTGTAAGGTCCCATCTTCGCCAGCCACAAGGTCAGACGTCTTCCCCGCCGAAATCAGTCCGCGTGCCTTCGCTAGGAACTGATCGTCCTCCTGAGCTGATTTGATTCTATCACGCAAACTCGGTTCAAGATGGAGTGATGCCAGCTGCACTCCTTGATGCTGAACCCGAAGTTCGATGCCCATCGCCTCAAGATCTCGAAGTAAATGGTTGTTTATGGATAACGAGCCCACGTGCTTCCGACTCAGAGCATCAGCAACGACGTTTCCCTTGCCCGGTGTATAAGCGATCGTCAGATCGTAGTCCTTAATCAGTTCTAGCCAATGTCGCTGTCGAAGGTTCAGTTCTCGTTGTGTGAATAGATACTTGAGGCTCTTGTGATCTGTGAAGATTTTGCAAGCAACACCATAAAGATAATGCCTCCACAACTTTAGTGCAAATACAATTGTCGCCAATTCTAAGTCGTACGTCGGGTAGTTCTTCTCGTGCGGCTTCAGTTGCCTGGAGGCGTACGATATTACCTTATCCCTCTGCATGAGCACACATCCCAAACCGAGTCCTGATGCATCACTGTATATCTGAAACTCCTCTACCCCATCTGGAAGAGCAAGGATCGGAGCTGAAATAAGACGCTGCTTAAGTTCTCGAAAGCTGGCTTCGCAGTCATCACTCCATTTGTATACAATCCCTTTTTGAGTGAGGCGAGTCAAAGGCGAGACCAGTTTAGAAAAATCCTTCACGAACCTACGGTAGTATCCCGCTAGGCCCAGAAAGCTTCGAACTTCGCTGGCTGATGTAGGTTGCTTCCAATCCACCACCGCCTCTATTTTCTTTGGGTCTACGGCGATGCCTTCTGCCGAGACAACATGACCCAGGAATGCCACGTTGTTCAACCAGAACTCACACTTGCTGAGCTTAGCGAACAACTGATGCTCTCGTAATGTCTGCAGCACGATCTTTAGGTGTTCCTTGTGTTCCGTCTCGTTCTTGGAATATATTAGAATGTCGTCGATGAACACGACCACAAACTTGTCTACGTACGGCCGAAACACGCGGTTCATCAGATCCATGAAAGCTGCAGGGGCGTTCGTCAAGCCGAACGACATCACAAGAAATTCGTAGTGTCCGTATCGGGTCCTGAATGCAGATTTTTGAACATCATCTGGTTTGATTTTCAACTGGTGATATCCTGACCTGAGATCAATTTTAGAGAAAATTGTTGCACCTTGCAGCTGATCAAACAAGTCATCTATCCTTGGCAATGGGTACTGGTTCCGCACGGTCGCCTTATTTAGTTCTCGGTAGTCAATACATAGCCACATGGATCCATCCTTTTTCTTTATGAACAGCACCGGAGCGCCCCACGGAGAAACGCTTGGACGAATGTATCCTCGGTCCAACAGATCTTGTAACTGAATCTTAAGTTCCTTCAGCTCTGCTGGGGCCATTCGATAAGGTGCCTTCGATATCGGTCGCGCATCCGGAAATGTGTCGATGCTGAATTCGATCTCACGATCAGGAGGCATTCCAGGCAGCTCGTCCGGGAACACGTCGAGGAAATCTGCTATAACATCAGCCTGAGCTGCATTTGCACTTTCCTGCCGGGTGTCTTGAACTGAAGCTAAGTACCCTTCACAACCCGAATGCAGCATACGCCTAGCCGAAATTGCTGATATCATCATTGCCGTCTTTGGTGCAGCGCTGCACGAATAGTAAAAGTATGCCTCGTCGGGTAGACGGAATATGACTCGCTTCTCCGCGCACTCAATTGTTGTATGACAAGCACCCAACCAATCCATCCCGAGAATAATATCGTAATCCTTAATGTCTAATACAATGACATCTAAGGAAAGCTTCCTGCCTCCGATGCAAATATAACCATCCTTACATATCGCATGGGCGGGCATGTCGACTCCCGAAGGTATGCTCACGCAAAGATTCATATTTAAGGGAGTAGAAGCTAATTTATGCTCAATAGTAAAATCAGCAGATATGAAACTATGCGTAGCACCTGAATTGAATAAGACTCTAGCGGGCAAATCTCTGAAAAGTAATGTACCTGTCATGACAGTTTCAGAGACGGATGCCTCATCCCGAGTCAGTGCATAGACTCGTCCTTGAGCACCCTGGCGTCGTGGGTTCAACGCCACAGCATTGGCATCACTTGCTGGAGGCCCCCTGTTATGATTCCCGTGGTGCTGATTCCCATTGTTATGATTCCCATTGTTATGATTCCCATTGTTCTGATTTGGTTTTGGCTCACGGCAGTTGAAATGCTTGTGGTCCAGACGACCACATTTAAAACATCCAGTAACTCGGCATTCCTCCGCTCGATGCCCTAACCTGCCGCACCTATTGCAGTATGGTGCACGGGACGGGCCCCTATGCTCAGATGTGTGCGGACGCTTTTGTGCTCCAGACCCTCCCATTTCTTGAGGTCGCTTATTATTGTTGGTACGGGAGGTTTGCACATCGGCCTTTGGTGGACAGCGCCCAAAGATCCGCTCGCTGTTCAGGGCAGCTTCATAACATTCCCTGTATGTTTGACACTTCTGGTTGATGACGTCCCTACGCAAATCGTCATTCAAACCCTTCTGAAAGCGGTAGCACCACGCCTGCTGGTTAGGCAAGAAGTGCCCAGCAAATTTAGCCAGTTTAGAGAACGCCGAGTCATAATCGTCGACAGACGTACTTCCTTGTACCAGATTGCTGAAGTCGTCTTCTTTTTGTTGCCGCACGGCCCGGGGAATATATTGTTCAATGAAGGCAGATTTGAATATTTCCCAAGTAATTTTACAGTTGGGATTGGCATCATAAATTCCTTGCTTAGTGGCTTCCCACCAATCATGCGCACGCAGCTCCAGTTGAACTGATGCACAGGCCACTCTTTTGGATCCCCTAATGCCGACCAGATTGAAGAGTCCCTCCAGCTTTGCAATCCATCCCATCACCACGTTCGGTTCTGCTCGTCCGTTGAACGTTGGTGGATGCATCTTTGTGAACTCTGCCGCACGGCAGGTGTTCCTTGCTGGATGCTGTGTTTCTTCGGACTCATCCTCTACCGCCACAGCCGGCGGTGTAGCAGGCGTCACTGTAGCGTCCCCGTTGTTGGGTACCAAGGATGCAATCAGTTGCATCATGGTATCCATCTGCTTTTGTTGAGCAGCAAACTGTGCCTGTTGAGAGATGGCTTGTTGTTGCTGCACCTCCATGAGATGCATAAGCCGTTCGGACATATCCATTGAACCCGCTCCTCCGGATTCTCCAGAACTTGTCGGATCGTTCTGGACGGGCTGAGCACTGCTTGCAGAGGCAGTGTTTTTCTTAGCCATTGCTACAAAAGAGAGTAGATTGTTAACACCAGCTTGTTAACACCTCAAAAACGATAGATTTTTGTATCTATGGGCTCATTGTATAGGTGACTCATCTCATGCAGCGGACGCCGAATGCAACTCAACCGAGAGGCGCATCAAACTCCTTTATAATCTTTTGAAATCCCAAGGATGTAAAGCCTAAGCTCTGATACCAATATGTCACGCCCCGATCCCGAAAGGGTCAATTGTCCTCGCTGGATCCTTCACGGAACCGATTCGTCCTCGCTGGGGCGTGATGCCGTCCGAGCCTGGAGTTGCGCTCGTACAAGGCAAGAACTTGCAGTTATAGGAACCCACTTTGAAACACAATTTAGAAAACACATTCACAGATAATTGAACACAAGTGCAGGAAGAAATATGTTTTTTCATTGATAATTCAGAGTAATTTACATAGAGTCTACATTGATGCGCCTTCTCGGCTACTTGAATTACATTAGAAAAGATAACTCAAAATGCAGGGCGCGCTCCATCAGATAGTCTCCGTCGTCCATACATTACGCCCTTGTATAGGTTAAAAGTCCAAGCCTCCAAAATGATCTGACTCCAACTATACTTCAAAATAGAGGTGCTCCTAACGCCTCTTCGTCTATCCACTAGCGTTGCACCGTCTGAGTGCCTAAAATAGTTGCCCACGACGTGGGTCAGTACTCAACTTGTACTGGTGAGCGGGATGAACCCACTCGACTAAATCGACACTATTTTATTAGGGGCGAGCATGCATTAAGATGACTTCTATAAAGAAGCAAGTGAATTCAATTCATATCAGTTGCATGTTTTGATAGAAATGAAAATAGCATTGAATCCAACCAGTGCATCGATTGCTTACTCAACCGATGCACGCCTTCCCTGCAACGAAACACAAGTATACTTACCATCTGCATAAGACAATAAATTAGTATGTGTTCTATTCTATGCGGTCATTGGTGTGATCGACACCTTAGGGACTTATTCCAAGCATTAACGGCGCGCCCTATCAGCCCGGGTAGCAAGCCCCGCTGGAGGTCCCGTAATGCATCGTGACGAGCACGAATCAATATTTCCCTCCGGATCGATACGGTTCAGTGCCCCGGAAAGCCATTTCGAGGAAATGATAAACTTTGTGCACAAGTTGTCCCAGACCATGCAAATGCATGAATATTTTATATCTCACACAATGCATCGAATTAAACAGATGAAGTAAAGCAGCAATATATATCTTATGCAACAGTTCATATTTTCTCAATGCGGTGTTCCGATTTTGATATTCCATGGGTCCAAACTCTATCCGAGGCACCAGGCCGTAACCAACAACCAAATTCCCATTCCAACCAACTCAAGTTATAAGGTATGCAAGCAAATAGTAAAATTAGTCTATAATTCCCATGTTCCTTTCTTAGTGGCTGGCATGCATTGTGGCTAAGCATTTCCTAGGCGTCCAACCGGGCATCATCGAGTGAACGTTTGAAATATTAGAGATGTTGGCGTGAAGAAGTAGGAAAGAAGGGACCAAACCACTCACTGGTTAAGGAAAAAGTTGCTGAAACAAGGAATCCCGCCTAGCGACGATCAAACGTTAGTTACGCGGACCTGCAACAGCACGAGCACCGAGTTAGAATTCTTGCCTATACTTCCTTGCCGAACTCCCCAAAATTCAAGCTCCAATCAATAAAACCAACAGCGAAAACCAAGCAACCAAATACGGCGTTCCCGGTCGGATCGGGATTTGAGGCACTACATAATATACCACTAAGAAAAAGTTTCGTCCCGAAACTTAAGAACAAGGCCCTACCTCCGACCAAATGAAAAACGAAAGATATTTCTCCTTCATCTCCGATTCCATCTCCCAAGTTGATTCTCCAACTGAATGGTTCCGCCACAGCACGCGAACCAAGGACATCGTACGGTTGCGAAGTACTTTTTCCTTACGATCCAAAATCTGCACCGGCTCCTCTGAGTATGATAAATCTGTGCACAGTTCCAATTGTTCGAAGCTAACCACATGACTCGGGTCATGCACATACTTCCGAAGTTGAGAAACATGGAATATGTCATGCACTTCAGCCAAGGCGGGAGGTAGTGCAATCCGGTATGCCACAGCTCCCACTCGTTCCAGTATCTCGAAGGGGCCGACAAACCTGGGACTCAGTTTGCCCTTCACGCCGAAACGCATCACCCCACGCATCGGCGTCACTTTTAAGAGTACATGATCCCCGACCACGAACTCCAAAGGTCTACGATGAGCATCGGTATAACTTTTCTGTCGGTTCTGCGCCGTGCGGAGTCTTTCCCGAATCAAGCGAACTTTCTCAACTGCCTGTTCTACCAGCTCTGGCCCGAGTATTTGCCGCTCGCCGACTTCGTCCTAACAAATTGGAGATCGATACTTGCGCCCATAAAGTGCTTCGTACGGTGCCATCTGGATGCTCGATTGGTAGCTGTTGTTGTACGCAAACTCTGCCAACGTGAGATGCGTGTCCCAACTAGTCTTCAAATAGATTGCACACAGCCGTAACATATCTTCAAGTATCTGATTTGTCCTTTCTGTCTGGCCATCAGTCTGGGGGTGGTATGCAGTACTGAACTGTAGCTTGGTTCCCAAAGCAGACTGTAGGCTTGTCCAAAAACGAGATAAGAAGCGTCCGTCACGGTCAGAGACGATTGAGACAGGTACTCCGTGTAATCGAACAATCTCGTCTATGTAAATCTGTGCTAACCGATCGACGCTCCAAGTAACTTTTATAGGAATAAAGTGGGCTGATTTGGTCAAACGATCAACTATGACCCAAATCGCATCATGCCCCCGCGGCGTCTTCGGAAATCCCACAATAAAATCCATAGTGATGTTGTCCCATTTTCACTCAGGAATAGCGAGGTTCTGCAGCTCCCCGTCGGGCCTCTGATGTTCAGCTTTCACCTGTTGATAGGCCATGCACTGTGACACAAAGGTCGCCACATCCCGCTTCATACCTTGCCACCAGAAGGTTCTGCGTAAGTCCATGTACATCTTAGTGCTCCCCGGATGCAAGGAATACTTCGCATAGTGTGCTTCCGCCATAATTTCCCTTCGGAGTTCTGGGTCGTTAGGAACACATAGCCTTCCTTTCATTTGTAAGGTCCCATCTTCGCCAGCCACAAGGTCAGACGTCTTCCCCGCCGAAATCAGTCCGCGTGCCTTCGTTAGGAACTGATCGTCCTCCTGAGCTGATTTGATTCTATCACGCAAACTCGGTTCAAGATGGAGTGATGCCAGCTGCACTCCTTGATGCTGAACCCGAAGTTCGATGCCCATCGCCTCAAGATCTCGAAGTAAATGGTTGTTTATGGATAACGAGCCCACGTGCTTCCGACTCAGAGCATCAGCAACGACGTTTCCCTTGCCCGGTGTATAAGCGATCGTCAGATCGTAGTCCTTAATCAGTTCTAGCCAATGTCGCTGTCGAAGGTTCAGTTCTCGTTGTGTGAATAGATACTTGAGGCTCTTGTGATCTGTGAAGATTTTGCAAGCAACACCATAAAGATAATGCCTCCACAACTTTAGTGCAAATACAATTGTCGCCAATTCTAAGTCGTACGTCGGGTAGTTCTTCTCGTGCGGCTTCAGTTGCCTGGAGGCGTACGATATTACCTTATCCCTCTGCATGAGCACACATCCCAAACCGAGTCCTGATGCATCACTGTATATCTGAAACTCCTCTACCCCATCTGGAAGAGCAAGGATCGGAGCTGAAATAAGACGCTGCTTAAGTTCTCGAAAGCTGGCTTCGCAGTCATCACTCCATTTGTATACAATCCCTTTTTGAGTGAGGCGAGTCAAAGGCGAGACCAGTTTAGAAAAATCCTTCACGAACCTACGGTAGTATCCCGCTAGGCCTAGAAAGCTTCGAACTTCGCTGGCTGATGTAGGTTGCTTCCAATCCACCACCGCCTCTATTTTCTTTGGGTCTACGGCGATGCCTTCTGCCGAGACAACATGACCCAGGAATGCCACGCTGTTCAACCAGAACTCACACTTGCTGAGCTTAGCGAACAACTGATGCTCTCGTAATGTCTGCAGCACGATCTTTAGGTGTTCCTTGTGTTCCGTCTCGTTCTTGGAATATATTAGAATGTCGTCGATGAACACGACCACAAACTTGTCTACGTACGGCCGAAACACGCGGTTCATCAGATCCATGAAAGCTGCAGGGGCGTTCGTCAAGCCGAACGACATCACAAGAAATTCGTAGTGTCCGTATCGGGTCCTGAATGCAGATTTTTGAACATCATCTGGTTTGATTTTCAACTGGTGATATCCTGACCTGAGATCAATTTTAGAGAAAATTGTTGCACCTTGCAGCTGATCAAACAAGTCATCTATCCTTGGCAATGGGTACTGGTTCCGCACGGTCGCCTTATTTAGTTCTCGGTAGTCAATACATAGCCACATGGATCCATCCTTTTTCTTTATGAACAGCACCGGAGCGCCCCACGGAGAAACGCTTGGACGAATGTATCCTCGGTCCAACAGATCTTGTAACTGAATCTTAAGTTCCTTCAGCTCTGCTGGGGCCATTCGATAAGGTGCCTTCGATATCGGTCGCGCATCCGGAAATGTGTCGATGCTGAATTCGATCTCACGATCAGGAGGCATTCCAGGCAGCTCGTCCGGGAACACGTCGAGGAAATCTGCTATAACATCAGCCTGAGCTGCATTTGCACTTTTCTGCCGGGTGTCTTGAACTGAAGCTAAGTACCCTTCACAACCCGAATGCAGCATACGCCTAGCCGAAATTGCTGATATCATCATTGCCGTCTTTGGTGCAGCGCTGCACGAATAGTAAAAGTATGACTCGCCGGGTAGACGGAATACGACTCGCTTCTCCGTGCACTCAATTGTTGCATGACAAGCACCCAACCAATCCATCCCGAGAATAATATCGTAATCCTTAATGTCTAATACAATGACATCTAAGGAAAGCTTCCTGCCTCCGATGCAAATATAACCATCCTTACATATCGCATGGGCGGGCATGTCGACTCCCGAAGGTATGCTCACGCAAAGATTCATATTTAAGAGAGTAGAAGCTAATTTATGCTCAATAGTAAAATCAGCAGATATGAAACTATGCGTAGCACCTGAATATAATAAGACTCTAGCGGGCAAATCTCTGAAAAGTAATGTACCTATCACGACAGTTTCAGAGACGGATGCCTCATCCCGAGTCAGTGCATAGACTCGTCCTTGAGCACCCTGGCGTCATGGGTTCAACGCCACAGCATTGGCATCACTTGCTGGAGGCCCCCTGTTATGATTCCCGTGGTGCTGATTCCCATTGTTATGATTCCCATTGTTATGATTCCCATTGTTCTGATTTGGTTTCGGCTCACGGCAGTTGAAATGCTTGTGGTCCAGACGACCACATTTAAAACATCCAGTAACTCGGCATTCCTCCGCTCGATGCCCTAACCTGCCGCACCTATTGCAGTATGGTGCACGGGACGGGCCCCTATGCTCAGATGTGTGCGGACGCTTTTGTGCTCCAGACCCTCCCATTTCCTGAGGTCGCTTATTATTGTTGGTACGGGAGGTTTGCACATCGGCCTTTGGTGGACAGCGCCCAAAGATCCGCTCGCTGTTCAGGGCAGCTTTTTAACATTCCATGTATGTTTGACACTTCTGATTGATGACGTCCCTACGCAAATCGTCATTCAAACCCTTCTGAAAGCGGAAGCACCACGCCTGCTGGTTAGGCAAGAAGTGCCCCGCAAATTTAGCCAGTTTAGCAAACGCCGAGTCATAATCGTCGACAGACGTACTTCTTTGCACCAGATTGCTGAAGTCGTCTTCTTTTTGTTGTCGCACGGCCCGGAGAATATATTGTTCAATGAAGGCAGATTTGAACATTTCTCAAATAATTTTACAGTTGGGATTGGCATCATAAATCCCTTGCTTAGTGGCTTCCCACCAATCATGCGCACGCAGCTCCAGTTGAACTGATGCACAGGCCACTCTTTTGGATCCCCTAATGCCGACCAGATTGAAGAGTCCCTCCAGCTTTGCAATCCATCCCAACACCACGTCCGGTTCTGCTCGTCCGTTGAATGTTGGTGGATGCATCTTTGTGAACTCTGCCGCACGGCAGGTGTTTCTTGCTAGATGCTGTGTTTCTTCGGACTCATCCTCTACCGCCACAGCCGGCGGTGTAGCAGGCGTCACTGTAGCGCCCCCGTTGTTGGGTACCAAGGATGCAATCAGTTGCATCATGGTATCCATCTGCTTTTGTTGAGCAGCAAACTATGCCTGTTGAGAGATGGCTTGTTGTTGCTGCACCTCCATGAGATGCATAAGCCGTTCGGACATATCCATTGAACCCGCTCCTCCGGATTCTCCAGAACTTGCCGGATCGTTCTGGATGGGCTGAGCACTGCTTGCAGCGGCAGTATTTTTCTTAGCCATTGCTACAAAAGAGAGTAGCTTGTTAACACCTCAAAAATGATAGATTTTTGTATCTATGGGCTCATTGTATAGGCGACTCATCTCATGCAGCGGACACCGAATGCAACTCAACCGAGAGGCGCATCAAACTCCTTTATAATCTTTTAAAATCCCAAGGACGTAAAGCCTAAGCTCTGATACCAATATGTCACGCCCCGATCCCGAAAGGGTTAATCGTCCTCGCTGGATCCTTCACGGAACCGATTCGTCCTCGCTGGGGCGTGATGCCGTACGAGCCTGGAGTTGCGCTCGTACAAGGCAAGAACTTGCAGTTATAGGAACCCACTTTGAAACACAATTTAGAAAACACATTCACAGATAATTGAACACAAGTGCAGGAAGAAATATGCTTTTTCATTGATAATTCAGAGTAATTTACATAGAGTCTACATTGATGCGCCTTCTCGGCTACTTGAATTACATTAGAAAAGATAACTCAAAATGCAGGGCGCGCTCCATCAGATAGTCCCCGTCGTCCATACATTACTCCCTTGTATAGGTTGAAAGTCCAAGCCTCCAAAATGATCTGACTCCAACTATAATTCAAAATAGAGGTGCTCCTAACGCCTTTTCGTCTATCCACTAGCGTTGCACCGTCTGAGTGCCTGAAATAGTTGTCCACGACGTGGGTCAGTACTCAACTTGTACTGGTGAGCGGGATGAACCCACTCGACTAAATCGACACTAGCTTATTAGGGGCGAGCATGCATTAAGATGACTTCTATAAAGAAGCAAGTGAATTCAATTCATATCAGTTGCATGTTTTGATAGAAATGAAAATAGCATTGAATCCAACCAGTGCATCGATTGCTTACTCAACCGATGCACGCCTTCCCTGCAACGAAACACAAGTATACTTACCATCTGCATAAGACAATAAATTAGTATGTGTTCTATTCTATGTGGTCATTGGTGTGATCGACACCTTAGGGACTTATTCCAAGCATTAACGGCGCGCCCTATCAGCCCGGGTAGCAAGCCCCGCTGGAGGTCCCGCAATGCATCGTGACGAGCACGAATCAATATTTCCCTCCGGATCGATACGGTTCCAGTGCCCCGGAAAGCCATTTCGAGGAAATGATAAACTTTATGCACAAGTTGTCCCAGACCATGCAAATGCATGAACATTTTATATCTCACACAATGCATCGAATTAAACAGATGAAGTAAAGCAGCAATATATATCTTATGCAACAGTTCATATTTTCTCAATGCGGTATTCTGATTTTGATATCTCATGGGTCCAAACTCTATCCGAGGCACCAGGCCGTAACCAACAACCAAATTTCCATTCCAACCAACTCAAGTTATAAGGTGTGCAAGCAAATAGTAAAATTAGTCTACAATTCCCATGTTCCTTTCTTAGTGGCTGGCATGCATTGTGGCTAAGCATTTCCTAGGCGTCCAACCGGGCATCATCGAGTGAACGTTTGAAACATTAGAGATGTTGGCATGAAGAAGTAGGAAAGAAGGGACCAAACCACTCACTGGTTAAGGGAAAAGTTGCTGAAACAAGGAATCTCGCCTAGCGACGATCAAACGTCAGTTACGCGGACCTGCAACAGCACGAGCACCGAGTTAGAATTCTTGCCTATCCTTCCTTGCCGAACTCCCCAAAATTCAAGCTCCAATCAATAAAACCAACAGCGAAAACCAAGCAACTCGAAAGCAACACCAAATCAAATCCCAAAGCGGCAATCAAGAAAACCAAGCAACCAAACACGAAAACTATTGGACTCGTTTCAATAGAGGCCTTTCCATGAGTTGGAAAGGATCATCGCATTTCGTCCGTGGCAATAAGATGCCGAAGATCTAAGCATACTCTGACGGACTAGCCACAAGCCCAATTATATAGTGCACATCCCGGTCGGATCGGGATTTGAGGCACTACAGTCGGGCGGCCGGAGACTGCTGCGGCGAGGGGTTGCCGAGGCTCTGCGAGGTCGGAGGAGGGCAGGAGGAGGAGGGGAGTCGCCGGCGGAGGTCGGGCGGCTGGGGACTGGTCTGCGGAGGTCGGGGTCACCGGTGAAGCGGGGCCGAGGGGGAGAGGGAAAGAGGCGGAGGATAGGGGTTTTATAGCGGGGTCCGGCGGGCGGTTAAGGGAGGCGGAGCGAGGGGTCGGGGGTTATGCGGAAGAGGAAGGGGAGGCGCTGGGAGGAAGCCGGAGCGGCGCGGCTGCCGGAGCGGCGGTGGGAGAACAACAGTCGGGGGTAGAGCGGTTTGGGGGAGATGAGTGGTTTGCGGGTTAACGGGTGGACGGGTCGGGTCAGGGGATCCGGCCCGATCCAAAAACAAATGCGGGTCGGGT
The DNA here is from genome assembly GCA_036927795.1 of Iris macrosiphon. Classification (NCBI taxonomy): domain Eukaryota; kingdom Viridiplantae; phylum Streptophyta; class Magnoliopsida; order Asparagales; family Iridaceae; genus Iris; species Iris macrosiphon. The sequence continues at coordinate 165,875,722 of JAYESA010000008.1, read as the reverse complement.
CGGGCTAGTGGATCGGGTCTGGGTTTTGGGTCCGGATCTGACCCAATAAGGATTTGGGTTTAGTTAAACCGGTTTGGTTCAGCAATGGGTTCGGTTCGGTTTGGTTTATTTAAAATAAACCCGGTTTATTTTAGTTTAATTTATAAATTAGTTTTTAGGGCTTTAAAAAAAACTTTCGGAGTCCAATAAATTTTCGAAAAATTATCCTATGTCTAGTTTTTCATTTTACACCATAAAATATTATTTTTATAATATTTTAATATTATTTAATATCATTTAAAAATCCTATAAATTCAAAATACCTTAGTTTAATTACAGAAAAATCCCAGAAAATCCCAGAAAATTGTGAAAAATCTAAATTAAAAATTTCTTGAAAATTAGAGAGTTTACAATCTACCCCCTTAAGAGGATTGTGTCCTCGCAATCAAAGAATAATCGGTCAACAGAGATGACACGGTTGCAAAATTTATTCGAGCACAACACGATGAAGAAAAATCAAGGTTGAGGGTTTAAACACATAGGGAAAATCATTTCCCTAAGCAATGCAATTTCCCAAATGTAGGAAATCTAAAAAATTACAGTTTTTAGAAAACTAGGTTATCCTTTAAAACATATTAGATTAACAATTCTAGGTTATCACTAGATTATCAATTATTAGCAAGTTAAAACTATCAGATTAAGTCTAGGGTCACGAACCAACGGGCACAAACTAAAGCAATAATAGAAACAGAACTACAAAAACTTACGCGCATTAGCTACTCCATGATTCTGCGCGTCTCCCACAGTCATTGCGAAAGCTTGTCCGCGTCCTTGAGGTGGATTCCTCTGCTGCTGCTGGACCTGCTGGAAGAGTACGGCCTGGGGTATCAAAGGTGGTCTCGGCTGATTCTCTCCTGGAGATGGTGGTAAAACTCCCATTTGCGGTGCTCCCAATGCTGGATAGGCTGGCCTTGGTACTGGTACCGCTTGTTGGTTAACCATTGGTGCTCCTTCTCGACGCTCAGGGTATTCCCTCAATAAATGCTGACTGGATCCGCAAACTAAACATAATCTCCTTTTGCGTCTGTACTCGTTCTCCTGATGGCCTCTCTTGCGATAATATTGACAGATAGGGAGAAATAAGGCTCTTGGTGCTGCTTCCTGGGGTGGATTCATCTGAGGTCGCTTTGCAGCTCTTTCCTGCTGAGCTTGGTCTGGTGCATGCGGCCGCTTCTGGCTGGACTCTATCCTGGTGATGCACTCCATGGCCCGTGCTGCAGTAACAACATCCGTTGCAACGGAGCTGATTAACTTTCGTAGCTCTGAGCTAAGTCTGCAAATGAACTCCTCCGTTTGGCTTTGCTGAGCCTTCTGATAAGCTTGTATCATCGGGTAGTACATTGGAAACATCTGTTGCATGTCCATAGCTTGCCCTTGTGGGACGGTAGGCATTGGTGGAGCAAACTGCATCGATGGTGGAACGTCATCTTCCTGGATTCTTGAGGCAGGCTGACTTGCTTGACTGCATTGTTGAGCTGGTTGACTTTCATCAACTGGTGTCACTTCATCTTCGTGGGTAACCACAGCATCTCATGGTGATCTTGCAGGAGTTTCGTCGTTTGCTCATGAATCCATATCTCTGCATCCAAAATAAACAATAAGAAGCGTACAGGGATTAAAGCAGGATGCAAGTCAAGAATTAATTCGAATCCGATACAGATATCAAGAACGTTTCAAGCAAGTGGATGAGATCCTAAAAAACTTATCATATTTTTATTGCAGGCCTGTTCGGTCCCTAAGTTAAAACCGAATAATTTAGTCGTTGACCTGCATGGGCCACCACAAAAACTATATCACGCTTCAGTCCCAAAATATCGAGGAACTGGACACGTGGCAATGGCCAGCAGCACGCACCGATGGACAAACCCAATTTAATGGATCCATCGGGGCATACTTAAGCTGTATTACAATGATCAGGATTTACTAATCTCATCCACAGAATAAATACAGAAATATCAACAAAAAGTATTAAACAACATCCAGTCAAAAGTAAATAAAATCGGGGAACAACCCGATATTAAGTCTGTTACAAATGTTCTCTTAAACAGAAAATAAAGAGTTTAATTGCCATAAAAACTGAGCATAGCGAAGCAGATGTTCAGGAAAAGTCCTCAGCGATCACCTCGTCCTCAGGGTCTGGTACTGTTCCGAGAAGTGCTCATGTTCCGTACACCTCAGGGTAGATCTCTTCTGCTAATCCTGGGGACATAATCCATTCCAGGTCCTCAGGAGACATAGCAAGATACAGATAATACAAGCCAAAATAAATGCAGTACAGAAATAAAGGAAACAATAGGGTAAATAAATAAACCAGCTAAGTGATATGCAAGTGAGAGTTTTAGTCATACTCGGGCTGAGACTACTACAGGATCAGTGTCGGAGAAACCCATAGCAGTATTTTCTCGAAGGGCCAGAACTTGCGCTAAAGCTCTGTATCAGAGACTAAGACACCTCCAGATGACAATAATTATAATATAATCATCCTTGATATGGTAATACTCTCCCCACCTAATGTAATCTCACGTCACAGTTCACGATGTACATGTTATGCAAGATCAAAACTAATGCAATAAGTCAGGATAAAATCTAAGCATGTAAAGATTTCATAAACCTGTATCCTATACAGAATCACCTTGAATATTTCAGGAAAATTCTGTCTCATGATTTGTGTCAGGTGTCCTGGGTATAATGTACTGATATGGCAAGTACGAGAATGATGTCACGATATCCATCTCTAGGTGACGTTGCACAACCCCGCGTACGGTGTTGGCACCCGACTATTAATCGGACGCTAAGCAAGTCACACGGCCCTAGGGTTAAGCATGTACAACAGTTATAATTAGGTCCAAGTAATATGTAACAAAGACTGCAAGTTGGCAAGGTACACTTGCCTGGGTTTTCGGCTCCAATTATAGCTCTGGCAGCAGCAGGATTTGCAGGCAGTTCTCCGGTTGCTGAAATAGACATAACCATCAGATCCAAAAAATATTAATCAGCTAGAAACGCCTGTCCTTGAGTCCAATTTGGACACAGGGGCAAAAATAACATTTTCAAGTCAAAGCGGGGTCCACATGTGGGCCGTTTTGCACCGAAAAATGTGTCAGAGTCAAAGGTCTCCAAATCTGTTAAACTTAGTGTCAACAAGTCAGGAACACTGATACGAACCCAACAGAACTTCCAGAACTGGATTCCGATGAGCCGATCACAAAATCGCCCGTCAAGTGGAGCTTGTGGGGCCCACGATACGCAATTTTGTCAACGTTCTCAGAATTGAACCAAACTTGGGTCACAGGACCAGCGTATGGCTATGAGTCCAATAACATAAGTTTCGTCTTGATCCGACGTGTGTACACTAAGTTACAGCGAGAACCAGAAAGGACGGATACGGGACGTTGTCGGCGGATACGCATTGATTCCGGTGTGCACGCACATCCGAATCAACTTCTGCGAAATCCTGCACGTCCGTATCAACGATGAGCACGTATAGGTGAAGACCGCACGTGACCAAGTCGTCCCGTTTGGCGGGGCGTACTCAGTTCCGGGGTGAAACAGGGCGTTGATTTTTCTGTTTTTGGGTCACGGTTCGCGATCACCACAGGACGCGATGCACCGAGCGGGTTGCACGGGCACCGAGGGGGTTACGCAGGGTTCACATCACAACTGACGGAAGCAAAAATGGGGCAGCGAGGAGAGAGATATGGGTACCTGAACATGGTTCCAAAAACCTGAATTCTTCGTGTCCGACACGACACAAGGGACACTGTGTCCTGTGTCCAAGCCGTGTCCTCTCTAGGGTTGAGGTTCTGCCGTGTCTGAGCTCGCCGGAGGCTGGAGGGTGCCGGAGGGAGGCCGAAGACGGCTGAGGCGGCGACGCACGGGGAGCAGCGACGAGGTCAGGCGGCCGGCAGCGGCGGGGAGTCGTCGGGCGGCCGGAGACTGCTGCGGCGAGGGGTTACCGAGGCTCTGCGGGGTCGGAGGAGGGCAGGAGGAGGAGGGGAGTCACAGGCGGAGGTCGGGTGGCTGGGGACTGGTCGACGGAGGTCGGGGTCACCGGTGAAGCGGGGCCGAGGGGGAGAGGGAAAGAGGCGGAGGAGAGGGATTTTATAGCGGGGTCCGGCGGGCGGTTATGGGAGGCGGAGCGAGGGGTCGGGGTTACGCGGAAGAGGAAGGGGAGGCGCTGGGAGGAAGCCGGAGCGGCGCGACTGCCGGAGCGGCGGCGGGAGGCCAACAGTCGGGGGTCGAGCGGTTTGGGAGAGATGAGTGGTTTGCGGGTTAACGGGTGGACGGGTCGGGTCAGGGGATCCGGCCCGATCCAAAAACAAATGCGGGTCGGGTCGGGCTAGTGGGTCGGGTCTGGATTTTGGGCCCGGATCCGACCTAATAAGGATTTGGATTTAGTTAAACCGGTTTGGTTCAGCAATGGGTTTGGTTCGGTTTGGTTTATTTAAAATAAACCCGATTTATTTTAGTTTAATTTATGAAATAGTTTTTAGGGCTTTAAAAAAATGCTTCCAGGGTCCAATAAATTCTCGAAAAATTACTCTATGTCTAGTTTTTCATTTTACACCATAAAATATTATTTTCATAATATTTTAATATTATTTAATATTATTTAAAAATCCTTTAAATTCAAAATACCTTAGTTTAATTACAGAAAAATCCCAGAAAATCCCAAAAAATTATGAAAAATCCAAATTAAAAATTTCTTGAAAATCAGGGGGTTTACAGGGACCGAACAGGCATACAATAAAAATAGGATAAGTTTTTAGGATCTCATCCACTTGCTTGAAATGTTCTTGATATCTGTATCAGATTCGAATTAATTCTTGACTTGCATCCTGCTTTGATCCCTATACGCCTCTTATTGTTTATTTTAGGTGCAGAGATATGGATTCACGAGAAAACGACGAAACTCCTGCAAGATCACCATGAGATGCTGTGGTTATCCACGAAGATGAAGTGACACCAGTTGATGAAAGTCAATCAGCTCAACAATGCAGTCAAGCAAGTCAGCATGCCTTGAGAATCCAGCAAGATAACGTTCCACCATCGATGCAGTTTGCTCCACCAATGCCTACCGTCCTACAAGGGCAAGCATGGACGTGCAACAGATGTTTCAAATGTACTACCCGATGATACAAGCTTATCAGAAGGCTCAGCAAAGCCAAACGGAGGAGTTCATTTGCAGACTTAGCTCAGAGCTACGGAAGTTAATCAGCTCCATTGCAGCGGATGTTGTTACTGCAGCACGGGCCATGGAGTGCATCACCAGGATAGAGTCCAGCCAGAAGCGGCCGCATGCACCAGACCAAGCACAGCAGGAAAGAGCTGCAAAGGGACCTCAGAAGAATCCACCGAGAGCAACATCCAGAGCCTCATTCCTTCCTACTTGTTACTATTGTGGCAAGGTAGGCCATATTGAGAGGGAGTGCAGACGCAAGTTGGGACTGTGCTTGATTTGCGGATCCAGTAACCATTTAGCCAGAAGTTGCAAGATGCACAGAGGAGAAGCATCAATGGTTAACCAACAAGCGGTACCAGTACCGAGGCCAGCCTATCCAGCATTGGGAGCACCGCAAACGGGAGTTCAAGGAGTCCTACCACCATCTCCAGGATAGAATCAGCCGAGGCCACCTTTGATACCCCAGGCCGTACTCTTCCAACAGGTCCAGCAGCAGCAGAAGAATCCACCTCAAGGACGCAGACAAGCTTTTGCTATGACTTTGGAGGACGCTCAGACTCTTGGAGTAGCTAATGCGCGTAAGTTTTTATAGTTTTCTGTTTCTAGATTTGCTATAGTTCGTGCCTGCTGGTTCGTGACCCTAGACTTAACCTGATAGTTTTAACTTGCTAATAAATGATAACCTAGTGATAACCTAGAATATTTTATAATTGTTTGTCTAATATGTTTTAAAGGATAACCTGGTTTTCAAAACTGTAATTTTCTAGATTTTCTACATTCGAGAAATTGCATAATTTCCATTGCTTAGGGAAATGATTTTCCCTATGTGTTTTAAACCCTAAATCTTGACTTTTCTTCATCGTGTGTGCTTCGAATAAATTTTCAAAATCGTGTCATCTCTGTTGACCGGTTATTCTTTGATTGCGAGGACGCAATCCTCTTAAGGGAGGTAGATTGTAAACCCCCTGATTTTTCAAGAAATTTTAATTTAGATTTTTTATAATTTTCTGGAATTTTTCTGGAATTTTTATTAATTATTACTAAGGTATTTTGAATTTAAATGATTTTTAAATGATGTTTAATAATATTAAAATATTATGAAAATAATATTTTATGGTGTAAAATAAAAAACTAGACATAGGGTAATTTTTTGAGAATTTATTGGACCCCAAAAATATTTTTAAAGCCCTAAAAACAAATTAAGAATTAAACCAAAATAAACCTAGAAATAAACCGGGTTTATTTTAAATAAACCAAACCAACTGTTGAACCGAACCAAACCCAACCCAACTTAAGCCTAGCGGGTCGGATCCGGGTCTAACCCGTGACCCGAAACCCGAAACCCGACCCGCATTCATTTTTATTGGATCGGGCCGGATCCGCCTGACCCGACCCGACCCGACCCGTCGAACCCGAAACCCGTTAACCTTTCCCCCTCCCTGTAACCTACCCCACACCCGCCGCTTCGCCTCCGGCCACCTCCGGCCGACCCTCCCTCTTCATCTCCCCGCAACCGCAAGCCCTCCGTCTCCTCTTCCCCGCACCGGCCGCCCCTCCAGCTCCCTTTCCCCGCCTATAAGAACCCACGGCCCGCCTCGACTCCACCGCCTTTCCCCTCTTCTCCGGCGAACTCCCGCACCAGCTCCGCCTCGCACGACCAGCCTCCGACCCCGAGCATCCGAGTCACCCCCTCGCCGTCTGACCTCCTCCTCCTACTCCCTCCACCTCCAGATCCGCCACTCCTCCGCCTCAACCACCCTCTCCTCCGGCTCCGCCTCCCGCCTCCGGACCTCGACGCCTGCCGCCAGCATCTCCGCCTCCAGCCAGAGCCGCCCGGCCGCCCTGAACCTCCCCGAGCCATCGCCGACCTCCGCAGACCCGAGCCCCCACTCCCAGCGGCCGGACACAGCTGCCCTAACCTGGACACGTCCCGGACACGGCTGACACAGGACACGGCTCGAGACACAAGGACGCGAGAAAATCTCAGTTTTTGGAACCCTGTTCAGGTACCCATTTCTCCCTCCTCGCTGCCCTATTTTTGATTCTGTCTGTTGTGACGCGAACCCTGCGTGACCCTCTCGGTGCCCGTGCAACCCGCTCGGTGCATCGCGTCCTGTGGCGATCGCGAACCGCGATCCAAAAACAGGAAAACCAACGCCATATTTCACCCCGGAACTGAGTACGCCCTGCCAAACGGGATGACTTGGTCGTGTGCGGTCTTCACCGATACGTGCGCGTCGTTTATACGGACGTACGAGATTTCACAGAAATTGATTTGGATGTGCGTGCACACCGGAATCAACGCGTATCCGCCGACAACGTCCCGTATCCGTCCTTTCTGGATTTCGCTGTAACTTAGTGTACACACGTCGGATCGAGACGAAACTTGCTCCATTGGACTCATAGCAATACGCTGGTCCTGTGACCCAAGTTTGGTTCAATTCTGAGAACGTTGACAAAATCGCGTATCATGGGCCCCACAAGCCCCACTTGACGGGCGATTTTATGATCGGCTCATCGAAATCCAATTCTGGAAGTTCCGTTGGGATCGTATTATCGTTCCTGACTTGTTGACACTAAGTTTGACAGATTTGGAGACCTTTGGACCTGACATATTTTTCGGTGCAAAGCGGCCCACATGTGGACCCCGCTTGGACTTAAAATATTATTTTTGTCCCTGTGTCCAAATTGGACTCAAGAACAGGCATTTCTAGCTGATTGATATTTTTTGGATCTGATGGTGATGTTTATTTCAGCAACCGAAGAACTGCCTACAAATCCTGCTGCTATCAGAGCTACAATTGGAGCCGGAACCCCAGGCAAGTGTACCTTGCCAAATCCTGCAGTATTGTTACTTACTTACTTGACTTAATTAACTGTTGTACATGCTTAAACCTAGGACCATGTGACCTACTTAGCTTCCGATTAATAGTCGGGTGCCAACACCGTACGCGGGGTTGTGTAAGGTCAACTAGAAATGGATATCGTGACATTTACATTCTCGTACTTGCCATATCAAGTACATTATACCCAGGACACTTGACACGAATCATGAGACAGAATCTTCCTAAAATATTCATGGTGGTTCTGTATAGGATACAGATTTCATGACTTGGACTTTAATTCTTAGATCTTAATATATGATTTATTGCATTAGTTTGATCTTGCGTGACATGAACATGAGACATTATGAAACTGTGATGTGAGATTACATTGGGTGGAGAGAGATTTACCATATAAAAGGCTGAATATATATATATAATACTTTAATAGATTGTGCCTTAGACTCTGACACAGAGCTTTGGTACCGTACTGGTCCTTCGAGAAACTACTGCTTTGGGTTTCTCCGACACTGATCCTGTAGTAGTCTCAGCCCGAGTATGACTAAAACTCTCACTTGCATATCACTTAGCTGGTTTATTTAATTACCCTATTGTTTCCTTTATTTTTGCACTGTATTTATTTTGGCTTGTATTATCTGTACCTTGCTATGTCCCCTGAGGACCTGGAATGGATTATGTCCCCATGATTAGCAGACGAGATCTACCCTGAGGTATACGGAACAGGAGCACTTCTCGGAACAGTACCAGACCCTTAGGACGAGGTGATCGCTGAGAACTTTTTCTGAATATCTGCTTCTCTATGCTCAGTTTTTATGGCAAATAAACTCTTTTGAATTCTTGTTTAAATGAACATTTGTAACAGACTTAATATCGGGTTGTTCCCCGATTTTATTTACTTTTGACTGGATGTTGTTTAATACTTTTTGTTGATATTTCTGTGTTTATTCTGTGGATGAGATTAGTAAACCCTGATCATTGTAATACAACTTAAGTATGTCCTGATGGATCCATTAAATTAGATTTGTCCATCGGTGCGTGCTGCTAGCCATTGCCACGTGGCTAGTCCCTCGATATTTTGGGACTGGGGCATGACAGATTCCTAAGTTGAAACCGAAGCAATTTAGTCGTTGACCTGCATGGGCCACCACAAAAACCATGTCACGCTCCAGTCCCAAAATATCGAGGGACTAGACACGTGGCAATGGCCAGCAGTACACACCGATGGGCAAACCCAATTTAATGGACCCATGAGGATGTACTTAAGCTGTAAAACAACAATAAGGGTCTAATATACTAATCTCATCCACAGAAAAATAAATACAGCAATATGAAGTATAAATCAACATAAAGTCTCAATAAATTATATCTCGGGGAATAACTCGATAATATGTCTGATATATCAATTCATTAGACAGGAAATAAGCCTCTAACAATAGAAATAACTGAGTATAATAACCAGATACTCAAGAGAAATTATCGGCGATCACCTCGTCCTCGAGTTCTGGTACTGCTCCTGCTCCTGCTCCTGCTAATGTCCCGTATACCTCGGGATAGATCTCGTCTGCTATTCCTGGGGACATAATCCGGATCCAGGTCCTCAGGGGACATAGCAAGGTACAAGAATAACTCATGCCAAAAATAATGCAGTGCAATAATAAATGAATCAATAGGGTAAACTAGGTAACCAGCTATGTAAAATGCAAGTGAGAGCATCACTAGACTTAGGCTGAGACTACTACAAGATCTATGTTGGGGAGCCTGTAGCAGATATACTATATAATTTACTATATAGTGGGCCTATGGCACCATAATAAATTTATATATAAAATCAGCCTGTAGCCTGCGTGTCTCTCCCCACCCAATGTAATCACACGTCTCATGTCCACGATGTCTCATGTCCATGTCACGCAAGATCATATCTAATGCAGCAAGTCATAATGATAGCTAAGCACATGCAATATCTATGTCATGAATCATGTAACCTATACAGAATCACCATGAATATCTCAGGAAGATTATGTCTCATTAATAGTGCCAGGTGTTGTCATGACCCGCACCCGGTTATTCGGGCACGAGTGCGTGGGCACGTCCAGCCTACGCCGCAGAGTCGGCGGTAGTACGCTGTCTAGGTCTTACTCACAGGTAATTTAAATCTATCTCATCCACAATAAAGTAAATAGACAAGGAAATTAACAGGAAATAGGAATGCTGATTTATAAAATAAATGGTGATAACAGATCCATAGTTTATACATGAACAGAAGATAAATCGGGGACAAACCCGATTACTGAGCTGAAAAGGGAAAACTAGCTAACTGGCTACTACTCCTCAGAGATAATCTCCTGAGTGGGAACCGGCCTCTCAACTGTGTCACCTGCTACGTCATAGGGATCAGAATAGGTAGGGCAAGGTCCTCATCATCGCCTAAAACAACGGATCCAGTCAGGAAAGGAGCAAAGTACACAATGCACAACAAGATTAAACTAAATATTTATGACAATTAAGTATTGAATATCATATTGAGAAAATTGCATAAAAGAAACATCAATATCTCAGAGTTAATGCTATACACAGGAATATGAGAAAGCAGGAATAAATGTGACAGAAAATGAAACTACAATAGTCAACAAGAGCCATAACTAGACAAGAAGCTATGTGAGTGAACTTGTGTTTTTAGAATACCTAGTTGGCATGCAGGGGTCTATAAAGTTAAACCGGCCGCCATGGACGGCTATTATTCACGAAAAATCGAGATCCGGCTGATGGACAGTCGTGTACCAACAGCTATTATTCACGACACGGGTCAGGGTAAACTACATGCCTTTCAGTATTCTCCCTCCCGACACGAAAAACAAGACATGAATTCCAATATTCAAGACATGAGATACAGTATTCTGACACTACGTGTAATCAGCAAGGGTACTAGTAGAGCAGGGAATTAATTATCACAATATAAAGATTAACTTGAGGTGCAGGTACTTGCCTGTTGTTTGGATCCGATTAATTGGTTCTAGGGAAAGTTCCAGAGATGAGTCCAAAAGCTGAAATAAACATCACCATCACGCTCAGAAGATGTCAAATAGCTAGAAACGCCTGTCCTTGGGTCCAATTTGGAGACAAGGGCAAAAACGGCAGTTTCGGGTCAAAATGGGGTCCGCCGTTGGGCCCGCTTTGCACCGAAAAGCGTGTTCGGGTCAAAGGTCTCCAAATTTACCAAACCTGGTGTCAACAGGTCAGGAACGTTGATACGAACCCAACGGAACTTCCAGATTTGGATTCCGATGAGCCGAACACAAAATCGCCCGTCGAGCGGGGCCTGTGGGGCCCACGACACGCGATTTCGTCAACGTTCTCAGAATCGAACCAAACTTGACCCACAGGACCAGCGTATCGCTACGAGTCCGATGGCGCAAGTTTCGTCTCGATCTGACGAGTGTGCACGAAGTTAGGGTGAATTGCCGAAAAGGTGGATACGGGGCGATGTCCGCGGATACGCGTTGATTCCGGTGTGCACGCACACCCGAATCAGCTTCCACGAAAACTCACACGTCCGTATCGACGATGCGTACGTATCTGTGAAGACCGCACGCGACCAAGTCGTCCCGTTTGGCGGGACGTACTCGGTTCCGGGGTGAAACAGGGCCTGGTTTTTCCTGTTTTTGGATCGCGGTGTGCGATCACCACAGGACGCGGTGTCCCGAACAGTTTGTCCGGACACCGAGAGGGTCATACAGGCTTCACAACGCAATTTGCGGAAATGGAAACAGAGCTACGAGGCGAAAGTTACGCGTACCTGAAGGGGACCTGAAAAACCGGAGAAAAACCGTGTCCGTGTCGTGTCCGACACGACACGAGGAATTTGGGGATTTAGGGTTTCTGAGTTTGGACACGCCGGAGCTCCGCCGGCTGTGCTGGGCGAGGCGGATGGCTCGGGGACGGCCGGCTCGAGGCGGGGCGAGGCTGGCGGAGGCGGCGCAGTGCCGGAGGCGGTCGGAAACAGCGGCGGGGTCGGCCTCGGGCTGCTGCTGCTGCTCGGCGCTGCGGGGAAGGAGGAGAGGGAGGGGCTGGCCGCGACGGAGCTAGGCGAGGCGGTCGACGAGGCGCCGGAGGAGCACGGCGGTGAGGTTCGGGTGGCCGGAGAGTTAGGGTTAGGTTTCCGGTGGGGGTCGACGGGGGAAGAAGAGGGGAGAAGAGGCGTTTAAATAGGCGAGTCGAGGAGGAGGCTGGCCGGAAAAGGAGGCGGCGAGGTCGGCGTCGTGGCGCGGGGTGCGGGCAGGTCAGGCGCGGGCTCCGGCGACGTGGCCGGAGCCGCCGCCGGAAATCGCGGGGGAGTAACGGTGAGGGAGAAAGGGTCAGCGGGTCGGGTAGGCGGGTTGGCGGGTCGGGTCTGACCAACCCGACCCGACCCGATAGGGCGGGCGGCTGGGCTGGGCTGGGCTTCGGCCCACTGGGCCGGGCCGGCCCAGAAGAAAAAATAAAAATAAAATAAAAATATAAATAATAATAATAATAAAAACAGTTAATTTAATTAATTAATTAAAATAGTTTTTAGGCATTTAAAAATAGGTCTGAGGCCCAGAAAAATCCAGAAAAATTATCCTAAGTCCAGTTTTCCATTTTACACCCAAAAATATTATTTTCATAATATTTTAATATTATTTATTAACATTTAAAAATCATTTATTAATTGAAAATCTTGATTTTAATTACAGAAAATTCCCAGAAAATTCCAGAAAATTGGAAAAAATCTAAGATTTAATAATTTGAAAATTCAGGGGGTTTACAGGTGTCCTGGGTTATGACGTACTTGATGATGCAAGCACGAGAAAGTATAGGGTCTCGATATCCATGTCTAGGTGACATTACACAACTCTGCGTACAGTGTTGACACCCGAATATTATTCGGACGCTAAGTAATGTCAAATCGTCCTAGGTTAAGCCTGTACATCATATAAATAAATCAAGATAACAATATGAAGCAGGTACTGCAAGTTTGGCAAGGTACACTTGTTTGGGTTCTGACTCCAACTGTTGCTCGGGTATCAGCGGAATTTGCAGGTACTCCTCCGGTTGCTGAAATAGATATTACTATCAGATTCAGAAGATATCAAATAGCTAGAATTGTCTGTCTATATAAGTCCAATTTGGATACAGGGGCAAAAGTGACAGTTTCTGGTCAAAGAGGGATCCACATGTGGCCTGCTTCACACCGAAAAACGTGCCAGAGACAATATTCTCCAAATTTGTCAAACTTAGTGTCCATAAGTCCAGAACGACTATACGAACCCAACGGAATGTCCAAAACTGGATTCCGATGAGCCGATCACAAAATTGCCCGTCAAATGGAGCCGTGGGGCCCACGATACACGATTTTGTCAACGTTCTCAGAATCAAACCAAACTTGGGTCACAGGACCAGCGTATTGCTACGAGTCCGATGGCACAAGTTTTGTTTCGATACGACATGTATACACGAAGTTACAACGAGTTCCAGAACATGGCCGATACAGGGTGTTGTCGACGAATATACGTTAATTTCGGTGTACATGCACATCCAAATCAACTTTCGTGAAATCCTACACGTCCGTATTAACGGCACGCACCTTTCGGTGAAGTTCGCACACGACCAAGTCATCCCGTTTAGCGGGACGCACCCAGTTCCGGGAAAAAATAGGGTATTTATTTTCCTAATTTTGGGTCACAGTTTACGATCGCCACAGGACGCGATATCTTGAACAAGTTACACGGGTATCGAGAGGTCACGCAGTCTACGCATCACAGCAGACGGAACAGAAAATAGGACAGCAAGGAGAGAGAAATAGTCAACTGAACAGGGCTCCGAAGAAGACTGAAATGCGCGTTTCCGCGAGGCGGCGCGACGCGGCACGGTCGCGGCTAGGGCACTGGATCAGCCTGTTGCTAGGGTTTCGGGCCGCTGCTAGGGTTGCCGGGGAAGCTCGGTGGAGGCGGCGCTGGGTCGAGGTCGGCCGGGGACGTCGGGCTCTGGTGGTGGAGAGATGCAGTGGTGGCCAGAGGCTGATGGCGGATAGGGGTCGTTGGTGTCTCGGGGTCTGAGGCGGAGTCGTCGGCCGAAGGCGGCGCTAGGGAGAGTCGCGTCGAGGGTCGAAGTGGGGAGCGGCGGTGGCCGAGTGCAGCGGGTCGAGGGGTCAGCGGAGGAAGGCGGTGGAGCTCGGGGAGAGTGGTGGCTGGCTTACGGTGGTGGTTGGGGGTTTTATAGGGGCGACGGCCGGCGGGTAGGGAGGTAGACGGTCGGCGGTTACGGGAGGTGATGCGGCAGAGGCTGAGCGGCGGGGAACGGTTGCGGGGAAGCTGGAGGGACACGGCGGCGGGATTGGGAACGGCCGCGGATCGGGGGGGATTACTGTAGCAATTATTTAGGTAACGGGTTCGGGTTTAGGATCCGAATCCGACCCGATCCGATAGGGTATGGGTCGGGTTCGGGTTAACGGGTTCCGGGTTGGGTTCAGAATTTGGTTCAGGGTTTAAAGCGGTTGGTTTAATCCGGTTCAGGTTGGTTTATTTTTGTTTAATAAATAACTTAGTTTTTAAGTCTTTAAAAATCGTTCCGGTGTGCAATAAATTCTAGAAAAATTATCCTATGTCTAATATTTTATTTTACTCCCAAAAATATTATTTTTATAATATTTTAATATTTAATAAAATTATTTAAAATTATTTAAAACCAGAATACCTTGATTTTAATTAGTTTAAAAATATCAGAAAAAATTTTAAAAATTTGTTTTTAAAATCCTGAAAACTCTGGGGGTTTACACTTAGACTCTGTCTCAGATCTTTGGCACATATACTGGAGTACGAGCTATTACTTGCTACTATGGGCTCTCCGACACAGAGCCTGTAGTGGTTTCAGCCTGAGTACGAGTGATGCTCTCACGTGCATATCACTTAGATGGTTATAGTAGTTTACCCTTGACTATGTGGCATTATACTGTTTTACTTTGGCATGTTGTTTCTTGTACCTTATAACGTCCCACTGAGGATCTGGTCCCTTGCCAATTTTGTAGTATAGACCGTTGTGGAGCCTGTCTGTGGAGCCTGCCTGGAGTTGCTGATGTATGTTTCTTTGTCATGCGAGCATTGGTGCCAGGTACTTATATCATTTCTACTGGAGTTATGGTTATTTATTCATATTATTTATTCATCTGCTGATGTAGCCTAGTTTTATAGACTCATATTTTTTTTCGAGTCTATTCGAGCTTATGTGTTACTGGGCGGTCGATTTTAGCACATGTAGTTCATTCTTGATATTTTGTGCTTTATGTGGATTGGGACATTTTTAGTATTCTTAAATAGTTACCCTTATTATGCAGCTTATACGTATTCGAGTCAGATCAGAGTCTGGTCGAATGCGTAGCTGGCATATTACGAATTTTTAGTCCTACGTATTTTGGGACTGAGGTGTCACAGATGTCAACTGCTATGTTAGAAGTTTGGAGCTCGGGCACAGTGCTTTGGTGAGCACTGATAGAGAACCTTGCAAGGTTTGAAGAGAGTAGACCTGGAGGTGGTGAGTTAAGTGAGCAGTCAACAATAGCAGGTAATAAAATCAGTTGAATATGCTCAAAGCAAGTTGGGTTGGATTATTGCAACACCTCAGTTGGAGTGATACATGCTATAAACCTGGAAGTATGAGGTATTGTGAGCGTGTGAGGGTTAACAGCAAGGGGCAAGGAAGTATTGATCTGGTAAAGGTAAGTTAATGTGGGACTTTTTAACAGTGAGCCATTGGTAAATCATGTGTGTGTGTGTGTTGAATGTGTATCTGTGAGAGGTGTCATGTGGTGTGGGTAATTAGCCTAGATACCAAGGGAGATATAGGTGAGTGTTAATATAAGTGCGATATTCTAGTTTAGGCTACGATATTAGTTAGTAGCAGAGTATTAATAAGATACATATGATACCATAGTAAATAAGCTATATAGATACTAATAGTAGCTAGTATTGCTAATATCAATAGGGTATTGACTTAGAAATCTAGGTACGACCTAGTACCAACTAGTTTACCGTTGTAACCACCCTAGAAGCTAGGTTTGGACCTAGAATGAGGGTAAAGACCTAGTTTGACTAGTATGACCTAGTAATGGCTTAAAACATCATATTTAGTGCATTTATAGCTCGTTTATCATTCTTTACACCCTTTGACATGATATTTTATATATAGGATTGTGTGACACCAGCTCGGACACTGAGTTACATCTTTTGTTACATGTGCATCATACTTGTCTGGCCTCTACTTCAGAACTCATTATTGGCATCACATCAGGACTCACCTACTGGCATCACTTACTTTTATCTAGTTGGCCTCGTATTTGATTTACGTATCGGGACATAGATTTATTGTACTAGTCAGACGGAGAAATATCTTAGTAGACATGTAAATATTCCTAAAATATGGAATCACCCCTTACTGGTCTAAT
Organism: Iris macrosiphon; assembly: GCA_036927795.1. Classification (NCBI taxonomy): domain Eukaryota; kingdom Viridiplantae; phylum Streptophyta; class Magnoliopsida; order Asparagales; family Iridaceae; genus Iris; species Iris macrosiphon. The sequence goes on along the minus strand of JAYESA010000008.1, from coordinate 165,859,203 downwards.
CAGGAAAGATAGCAGTCGCACACCTCACGTGCGATAAGCCGTATTACCCCTAGTCGTTTACATGTCAAAAGCGGTATTTTAAAATACTCTAGTTTAGTTACATTCTTGTTGGCTTCACATGATACTTGTTGGACATACATCATATCTATCTAGTTCAGTTCTCATTTATTTACAGTCTTTATTTACCATACTTTCTTGATTCACCATGCTTATCTTCTTTTGCTTCTTAAATTAACTGTGACTGTATTTATTCTCTGATTCATTTACGTTTCTTTCTCACCATGTATTACTTACAATAACTATTTTATAATCTTTTTCAATTAATTGGAACTGCTATTGGGTCTTGTAAACCCCCAGATTTTTTAGGATTTTAAAAACAAATTTTCTGAATTTTTTTGGAATTTTAACTAAATAAAATCAAGGTATTCTGGTTTTAAATAATTTTAAATGTTTTTAATAAATATTAAAATATTATGAAAATAATATTTTTGGGTGTAAAATAAAATATTAGACATAGGGTAATTTCCTGAAATTTATTGGACCCCAGAACCAATTTTAAAGACCTAAAAATTAAGTTATTTATTAAAAAATAAACCAACCTGAACCAACCGGTTTATTGAACCAAACCAACCCAGACCGGCCAAAAATCCTGAACCGGGCCCAAACCCCTAGCGGGTCGGGTCGGGTCGGGTCTGAACCCAACCCGGAACCCGTTAACCCGAACCCGACCCATACCCTATCGGATCGGGTCGGATCCGGATCCTAAATCCGAAACCCGACCCGATAATCCGCTGCTACAGTGAAACCCTAAAACCAATTCTTCCCCGACTATTCGCCTCCCCGACCCGCTACCGGCGCCTCTCCGCCTCCTCCGCTAGGCGTTTTACGGCCGCCGGACGCCGCCTCTTCCGCTTCGCCTCCCCTAACCTCACCGGCCGCCCTTCGCCCTCCCTCTCCTCCTATATAAACCCGGCAACCCCCAACCACCACCACATCCATCACCTCTCTCCACCATTCTCCTCCGGCCGAGCTTCCCCGGACGACCCGATGACAACCCGCCGTCTCCTCCGCCATTCAGAACCCCGTCGCCACCAACACCCCGAGCTCTCCTCCGCCATCTCTCCACAGCTCCGGCCACCTCCGTCGAGCTTCCCTCAGGCGACGAGCTCCCCTGCCACCTCCAACACCGACAACCTCCGTCGTGCCCTCGCCGTCAGCAGCCGATGACTCCACTGCCGTGCCCTAGCCGCCACCGCCAGCAAGCCCCGCCGGCCGAGCGTCGCGTTACCTCGCAGAATCGTATTTTTTAGTCTTCTTCGGAGCCCTGTTTAGGTAAATATTTCTCTCTCCTCGTAGTCCCATTTTTTATTCCGTCTGCTGTAACGCGTAGACTGCATGACCCTCTCGATACCCGTGTAATTTGTTCGGGGTATCGCATCCTGTGGCGATCGCAAACTGCGACCCAAAATCAGGAAAATAAATACCATATTTTTCTCCAGAACTGGGTATGCCCCGCTAAACGGGACGACTTGGTCGTGTGCGGACTTCACCGAAAGGTGCGCGCCGTCGATACGGACATATGAGATTTTGTGAAAGTTGATTTGGATGTGCGTGCATACCGGAATCAACTCGTATCCATCGACAACACCCCATATCGGCCATGTTCTGGAACTCGTTGTAACTTCATGTATGCACGTCGTATCGAAATGAAACGTATGCCATCGGACTCGTAGCAATACGCTGGTCCTGTAATCCAAGTTTGGTTCGATTCTGAGAACGTTGACAAAATCGCGTATCGTGGGCTCCACGGCTCCACTTGACGGACGATTTTGTGATTGGCTCATCAGAATCCAGTTCTGGATATTCCATTGGGTTTGTATCGTTGTTCTGGACTTATGGACACTAAGTTTGACGAATTTAGAGAACATTGTCTCTGGCATATTTTTTGGTGCGAAGCGGGCCACATGTGGACCCCGCTTTGACCAGAAACTCACTTTTGTCCCTGTGTCCAAATTGGACTGAAGGACAGACAATTCTAGCTATTTGATGTCTTTTGAACCTAATGGTAACTTTTATTTCAGCAACCGGGGGAGTACCTACAGATCCTGTTAATACCAGAGCAGTAGTTGGAGCTAGGATCACAGGCAAGTGTACCTTGCCATACTTGCAGCATTTGTTTATACTATTTCTCTTGATTTATTACTGTAATATCTATGTTCAACCAAGGACCGTGTGACAATACTTAACATCCGAATTATATTCGGATGCCAACGCCGTACGCGGAGTTGTGTAATGTCACCTAGACATGGATATCGAGACCCTATATATTCTCGTGCTTGCATTATCAAGTACGTCATACCTCAGGACACCTGATACTATTCATGAGACAGAATCTTCCTGAGATATTTATGGTGATTCTGTCTAGGCTTCATGACATATACTTTATTTATATGCTTAGCTATCTTTATGACTTGTTGCATCAGTTAGAGATCACGATCTTGCGTGTCATGGACATGAGACATATGATTACATTGGATGGGGAGAGACACACAGGCTACAGGCTGATTTATATATATTTATTATGGTGAGGTCTTAGACTCTACATCAGAGCTAGGCACTCTACTAGCGATATCACTGCTACTGGCTTCCCGACACCGAGCTTGTAGTGGTCTCAGCCTGAGTTCTAGTGATGCTCTCATCTTGCATATCACTTAGCTGGTTATATAGCTTACCCTATTGATTCATTTACTATTGCACTGCATTTATTATGGCTTGAGTTATTCTTGTACTTTACTATGTCCCCTGAGGACCTAGATCCGGATTATGTCCCTAGGTTTAGCAGAAGAGATCTATCCCGAGGTATACGGGACATGAGCATTAGCAGTAGCAGAAGCAGGAGCATGTGCATACATTGGAGCAGTACCAGAAACCGAGGACGAGGTGATTGTTGAGAATTTCTTCTGAGTATATGCTTTATCCATACTCAGTATTTGCTGTTGTTATAATCTTCTATTTCTTCTATCTTGACTATTGTACCAGACTTATTATCGGGTTGTTCCCCGAGTTATATTCTATTGAGATTTGATATTGCTTTATACTCTGGTATTGTTGTATTTATTTCTGTGGATGAGATTAGTATATTAGACCCTTATTATTGTATTACAGCTTAAGTACACCCTGATATGTAAACCCCCAGATTTTGCAAGAATTTTAAATTGGGATTTTTCACAATTTTCTGGAATTTTCTGAAAATTTTCTATAATTAAAATCAGGGTTCTTAATTATTGAATGATTTTTAATTATTAACAAATAATATTAAAATATTATAAAAATAATATCTTTGAGTGTAAAATGAAAAACTGGACTTAGGGTAATTTTTTTGAAATTTATTGGACCTCGGACCTACTTTAAAATACCTAAAAATATTTATTTATTAATTATTTGTTTATTCATTTATATATTTATTTACCTATTTATTTAATTACCTAAACCCGGCCCAATACTCTCAGCCCGGCCCAAACCCGCTTGGCCCGCCCGCCTTGACGGGTCGGGTCGGATCCACCCGAACCCGACCCGACCCGAACCCGCCTGACCCCTCATCCCCACGACCGGCTCCCACAACCCGCGTCGCCCGCCGGATCCTCCGCCTCCGGCCACGCCCCGCTCCGCTCCACCCGGCCAGCGCCCACGACCCCGCTTCCTCCTCCGCCTCCTCCGCCTAACGACTCCTCCTCTCCCCTACTTAAACTCCCCCCGAGTTCCCCTCCGGCCACCACGCCCTAGCTCCGCCCCCTCTCTCTCCGCCTCCGTCCTCCGTCGCCTCAGCGCTCCCCGCCGACCTCCTTGCCGCGCCGCCGTGAGCTGCCCCGTCTAGCTCCCTCCTCCTCTTTCTCCCCTCTCCTCATCCTTCCTCCGCCAGAACACCCCGCAGCGACCGCCCCCGGCCGCCAACACCCCGCAGCGACCGCCCCCGGCCGCCAACGCCCCGCAGCGACCGCCCCCGGCCGCCAACGCCTACCAGCAGCCCGAAGAGCCACCCCCAGCCCCTCGCCGGAGCTCCGCCGGAGAGCCCCCAAGCCCTGAACCCTAACCCTAGGGTCGGACACAGGACACCGTGTCCTCGTGTCGTGTCGGACACAGTAAAATCCCGGTTTCTGAGCCCTGTTCAGGTACTCGTAACTCTCTGCTCGTAACCCCATTTTTAATTCCGTAAATTGCGTTACGAAGCCTGTATGACCCTCTCGGTGCCCGGACAAACCGCTCGGGGCATCGCGTCCTGTGGCGATCGTACACCGCGATCCAATAACAGGAAAAACCAGACCCTGTTTTATCCCGGAACTGAGTACGCCCCGCCAAACGGGATGACTTGGTCGCGTGTGGTCTTCACAGATACGTGCGCAGCGTTGATACGGACGTGTAAGATTTTGCGGAAGCTGATTCGGGTGTGCGTGCACACCGGAATCAACGCGTATCCGCGGACATCGCCCCGTATCTGCCTTTTCTGCAATTCACCCTAACTTCGTGCACACACGTCGAATCGAAAAAAAACTTGCGCCATCGGACTCGTAGCGATACGCTAGTCCTGTGGGTCAAGTTTGGTTCGATTCTGAGAACGTTGACGAAATCGCGTGTCGTGGGCCCCACAGGCCCCGCTCGACGGGCGATTTTGTGTTCGGCTCATCGGAATCCAAATCTGGAAGTTCCGTTGGGTTCGTATCAGCGTTCCTGACCTGTTGACACTAAGTTTGATGAATTTGGAGACCTTTGACCCGGACACGTTTTTTGGTGCAAAGCGGGCCCACCGGCGGACCCCGTTTTGACCCGAAACTGCCGTTTTTGCCCTTGTCTCCAAATTGGACCCAAGGACAGGCATTTCTAGCTATTTGACATTTTCTGAGCGTGATGGTAATGTTTATTTCAGCATCTGGGCTCATCTCTGGATATTTTCCCAAGTACAATTAATCGGATCCAAACAACAGGCAAGTACCTGCACTTCAAATTAATCTTTATATTGTGATAATTAATTCCCTGCTTTACTAGTACCATTGATGATTACACCTAGTGCTAGAACACTGGAATTCATGTCTTGAATATTGGAGTTCATGTCTTGTTTTTCATGTCGGGTGGGAGAATACTAGAAGGCATGTAGTTTACCTTTCCCTCTATCATGTTTAATAGTTGTTGGTACGCGACTGTACCCTCAGCCAGATCTCGATTATTCATTGTTTAATAGCCGTCTATGACGGCCGGATTAGCCTTATAAACCCCTACATGCCAACTATGTATTCTAAAATAAACACAAGTTCACACAGATAGCTTCTGGTCTTGTTATAGTTCTTGCTGACTGTTGTAGTTTCATTTCCTGTCTCATTTATTTCTGCTTTCTCATATTCCTGTTTATAGCATTAACTCTGAGATATTGATGTTCTCTTATGCAGTTTCTCAACATGATATTCAATTAATTGTCATAAATATTTAGTTTAATCTTGTTGTGCATTATGTACTTTGCTCCTTTCCTGACTGGATTCGTTGTTTTAGGCGATGATGAGGCCTTGCCCCTACCTATTATGCCACTATGAGTTAGCAGGTGACCCATATGAGGAGCCAGTTCCCACCCAGGAGGCTACTTCTGCAGAGTAGTTAGCAGTAGCTGCTTATTTATTTCCTTTCAGCATATACTCGGGTTTGTCCCCGATTTATCTTCTGGCTTGTATTAACTGTGGATTTGGTTGTCACAGATTAAATATTATGAAATCTTAGCATTCCTATTTCCTATGATTATTCTTACATGTTCATTATTGTGGATGAGATAGGTACTTATTGACCCCAGAAATGACCTAGACAGCGTACTACCGCCGACACTGCGGCGTAGGCTGGACGTGCCCACGCACTCGTGCCCGAATAACCGGGTACGGGTCGTGACACATTTTTGTGGTGGCCCATGCAGGTCTAACGACTAAATTGTTTGGTTTCAACTTAGGGACCGAACAGGCCTGCAATAAGATTGAGGATTTTAGGAAAAGCTCATCCACTTGCTTGAATCATTTTTTGATATCTGTATCGTATTCGAACTAATTTGAACTTGCATCTTGCCTTGATTCCTGTGCGCGCTTATTGGTTATTTTGGATACAGGGAAATGGACCCACAAGCCAGCAACGAGGCTCATGCAGAAACCCCACAAACCGTTGTGGTTACCCAAGAAGACGATATGATACCAGTCGGTGAAGGCCAATCATCACAAGGCAGTCAAGCAAGTCAGCCTGCCTCAATAATCCATCAAGATGGCGTTCCACCCTCGACGCAGCCTATTCCACCGATGCCTTCCTTCCCACTGGGACCGTCTATGGACAAACAGCAGATGTTTCGCATATTCTACATAATGATGCAAGCCTATCTGAAGGTTCAACAAGAAACTCAGCAAAACCAAGCGGAGAACTTCATCGACAAAATTAGCTCGGAGTCACGGAAGCTGAGCAGTTCAAATGCAATTACCTTCGACGAGGACGTTCTTACTGCAGCGCGACCTGTGGAGTGCACCACAAGGATCGAGTCCAGCCGGAAGCGGTCGTATGCGTCAGCACCAGACCAAGAACAACAGGAAAATGCTGCAAAGCGACCACAGATGAATCCAACTCAAGGACAGAACCAACAAGCTCCCACTTGTGGCTATTGTCGAAAACAAGGTCATATTTGGCAGGATTGTAGAAAGAGACTAGGTGCCTGTCTATATTGTGGATCAACAGCACATCAAATGAAGGACTGTCCTGCTGCTCAAAGACGCACAACTGCACAAAAGTTCCAGTTCAGGCCAGGCCCCAGCAGCGCAGCAGAGGACACCACCTCAAGAACACGGACAAGCTTAGACGATGACCATGGAGAACGTACAGACTCTTAGAGTAACTAATGCGCGTAAGTGATTCGTAGATACCATTTTCTAGTATTGTTTTAGCTTGTGCCTATTGGTTCGTGACCTCAGCCCCAACCTAGTAATTTTAAACTTGCTAATAAATGCTTTTGTTGGATAACTGTAGAGATTGTAGAATCCTTTGTTACTGAGCTTATTTTAGGTTGTTTTGTGTGTTTAAATAATTTGTACCTCCTTTCATCATCATCTAGTGCACTAAATTTTGATTTACTTGATTTATACTGCTATTTTATAGCCTAGTTTTGCAAACTTATCCTTTTATCAAGCTTGTTCATGACATATGTATTAGTGGGTCGACACACTAATACAATTATCTACTCAGAATCAATGTATTACGGTCTGATCAACCTTAGTGCATTTGGTTCGCCCTTCGTACTACTTTGCGTGGATTGAGATATACAGTTGACTAGTATACCTGCCCTAGACATGTCTGAGCATAACTGTATTAATACGAGCATGTGAATAGGAATTACCGAGATAGGATTCAATCCACAATCGCTTGACAATTCCCACCTAAATACTTTAAAATGCCTTGACCCCGATATTTCTTTTCTATCACCCCACCCTTGAACTCTTTATTATTGATCTTCGTCTTCGCTTATTTCGGAAAGACGAAATCTCGTGCCTGGTATAAGTTAGTACATAGATAGTACTGGATATGCCACATAGGCCGATCACATACTTGAGGATTAACTTTCGTAATTGAGGACATATCATGATCGGCGTTGAAGTTCGAGGATTGAATGAACATAGGTAAACATATTAAGGAATATTTTTCTTAAGGTATATAGTCTTTTGTGATGAATGGGTAAACTCTAAGTTGGGTAGCAATGCATTTGTCAACTCGAGAGGAAAGTCTTTTGGATTGTGACCGAGTAAGGTTAGATTGGAAGAAGCAAGCCATACTAATTTTGAAAATTTAGAGGAGTGACTAAGATGATTAATGAATTGATATCGAGGACCCAATAGTTGTATCTTAGGTACATGATTTAAATTTTGGATAATGAAAGTAAAATCGTCAATTTGAATTTAGAGGATATATGATTCAGACTTGAACATTGGTGGACTACACTTAAATTATTTTTCAATTTGATGATTTGAATTAAAAATTAAAATTTGATGGTTGGACTACCTAGTTGGATTATTGCGGATATGAATGAAATTTAAAAAGTTGAAGCATACAAGTGAATGAGAATACTAATGGACTCAAATTACTTCCAGAAGAAATTACGATCGTGAGGTAAATTCATAAGCACGTGCAAATCTGGAATATGCTATATGGACTTAGTCTAAAATCTGCCTGTGGGTAATTTGAGGAAGTAAGAAAAGATAACCATAGGTTAAAATTTTGATTGGAACAAGTAGTCATCTTAATCATGAAGTGATTGCAGTAGACACGATTAGGATTTAAATTATCGCAGGGAGATTGCGATTGATGTACATGAAGGATTAATAGATTATAGATTAATTTTAAATTTTGAGGACGAAATTTTTATAAGTTGGGTAGATTATAAACCCCCAGATTTTGCAAGAATTTTAAATTGGAATTTTTCACAATTTTCTGGAATTTTTTGGGAATTTTCTGTAATTAAAATCAGGGTTCTTAATTATTGAATGATTTTTAATTGTTAACAAATAATATTAAAATATTATAAAAATAATATCTTTGAGTGTAAAATGAAAAACTGGACTTAGGGTAATTTTTCTGGAATTTATTGGACCTCGGACCTACTTTAAAATACCTAAAAATATTTATTTATTAATTATTTGTTTATTCATTTATATATTTATTTACCTATTTATTTAATTACCTAAACCCGGCCCAATACTCTCAGCCCGGCCCAAACCCGCTCGGCCCGCCCGCCTTGACGGGTCGGGTCGGATCCACCCGAACCCGACCCGACCCGAACCCGCCTGACCCCTCATCCCCACGACCGGCTCCCACAGCCCGCGTCGCCCGCCGGATCCTCCGCCTCCGGCCACGCCCCACTCCGCTCCACCCGGCCAGCGCCCACGACCCCGCTTCCTCCTCCGCCTTCTCCGCCTAACGACTCCTCCTCTCCCCTACTTAAACTCCCCCCGAGTTCCCCTCCGGCCACCACGCCCAAGCTCCGCCCCCTCTCTCTCCGCCTCCGTCCTCCGTCGCCTCAGCGCTCCCCGCCGACCTTCTCGCCGCGCCGCCGTGAGCTGCCCCGTCTAGCTCCCTCCTCCTCTTTCTCCCCTCTCCTCATCCTTCCTCCGCCAGAACACCCCGCAGCGACCGCCCCCGGCCGCCAACACCCCGCAGCGACCGCCCCCGGCCGCCAACGCCTCCCAGCAGCCCGAAGAGCCACCCCCCGCCCCTCGCCGGAGCTCCGCCGGAGAGCCCCCAAGCCCTGAACCCTAACCCTAGGGTCGGACACAGGACACCGTGTCCTCGTGTCGTGTCGGACACAGTAAAATCCCGGTTTCTGAGCCCTGTTCAGGTACTCGTAACTCTCTGCTCGTAACCCCATTTTCAATTCCGTAAATTGCGTTACGAAGCCTGTATGACCCTCTCGGTGCCCGGACAAACCGCTCGGGGCATCGCGTCCTGTGGCGATCGCACACCGCGATCCAAAAACAGGAAAAACCATACCCTGTTTTACCCCGGAACTGAGTACGCCCCGCCAAACGGGACGACTTGGTCGCGTGCGGTCTTCACAGATACGTGCGCAGCGTTGATACGGACGTGTAGGATTTTGCGGAAGCTGATTCGGGTGTGCGTGCACACCGGAATCAACGCGTATCCGCAGACATCGCCCCGTATCCGCCTTTTCTGCAATTTACCCTAACTTCGTGCACACACGTCGGATCGAAACGAAACTTGTGCCATCGGACTCGTAGCGATACGCTGGTCCTGTGGGTCAAGTTTGGTTCGATTCTGAGAACGTTGACGAAATCGCGTGTCGTGGGCCCCACAGGCCCCGCTCGACGGGCGATTTTGTGTTCGGCTCATCAGAATCCAAATCTGGAAGTTCCGTTGGGTTCTTATCAGCGTTCCTGACCTGTTGACACTAAGTTTGGTGAATTTGGAGACCTTTGACCCGGACACATTTTTCGGTGCAAAACGGGCCCACCGGCGGACCCCGTTTTGACCCGAAACTGCCGTTTTTGTCCTTGTCTCCAAATTGGACCCAAGGACAGGCGTTTTTAGCTATTTGATATCTACTGAGTGTGATGGTAATGTTTATTTCAGCATCTGGGCTCATCTCTGGATATTTCCCCAAGTACAATTAATCGGATCCAAACAACAGGCAAGTACCTGCACTTCAAATTAATCTTTATATTGTGATAATTAATTCTCTGCTTTACTAGTACCATTGATGATTACACCTAGTGCTAGAACACTGGAATTCATGTCTTGAATATTGGAGTTCATGTCTTGTTTTTCATGTCGGGTGGGAGAATACTAGAAGGCATGTAGTTTACCTTTCCCCCTATCATGTTTAATAGCTGTTGGTACGCGACTGTACCCTCAGTCGGATCTTGATTATTCATTGTTTAATAGCCGTCTATGACGGTCGGATTAGCCTTATAAACTCCTACATGCCAACTATATATTCTAAAATAAACACAAGTTCACACAGATAGCTTCTGGTCTTGTTATAGTTCTTGCTGACTGTTGTAGTTTCATTTCCTGTCTCATTTATTCCTGCTTTCTCATATTCCTGTTTATAGCATTAACTCTGAGATATTGATGTTCTCTTATGCAGTTTCTCAACATGATATTCAATTAATTGTCATAAATATTTAGTTTAATCTTGTTGTGCATTGTGTACTTTGCTCCTTTCCTGACTGGATCCGTTGTTTTAGGCGATGATGAGGCCTTGCCCCTACCTATTATGCCACTATGAGTTAGCAAGTGACCCATATGAGGAGCCAGTTCCCACCCAGGAGGCTACTTCTGCAGAGTAGTTAGCAATAGCTGCTTATTTATTTCCTTTCAGCATATACTCTGGTTTGTCCCCGATTTATCTTCTGGCTTGTATTAACTGTGGATTTGGTTGTCACAGATTAAATATTATGAAATCTTAGCATTCCTATTTCCTATGATTATTCTTACATGTTCATTATTGTGGATGAGATAGGTACTTATTGACCCCAGAAATGACCTAGACAGCGTACTACCGCCGACACTGCGGCGTAGGCTGGACGTGCCCACGCACTCGTGCCCGAATAACCGGGTATGGGTCGTGACATAATGGGTCCATTAAATTGGATTTGCCCATCGGTGTGTGTTGCTGGCCAATGCCACGTATCTAGTCCCTCGATATTTTGGGACTGGGGCGTGACATAGTTTTTGTGGTGGCCCATGCAAGTCAACGACTAAATTGTTCGGTTTCAACTTAGGAATCGAGCAAGCCTGCAATAAGGATAGGATAAGTTTTTAGGATCTCATCCACTTGATTGAATCGTTCTTGATCTCTATATCGGATTCGAATTTCTTGACTTGCATCCTGCCTTGATTCCTCTGTGCGCCTCTTATAGTTTATTTTGGATGTAGAGTAATGGATCAACGAGCAAACGACGAGACTCCTGTAGGATCACCACGAGGTGCTGTGGTAACCAACGAAGATGAAGAGATACCAGTAGGTGAAGGTCAATCAGCTCAACAATGCAGTCAAGCAAATTAGCATGCCTCGAGAATCTAGCAAGATAATATCCCACCTCCGCCGTAGTTTACTCCACCAATGCCCATATTCCCAGAAGGGCAGGCTATGGACGGACAACAGATGTTTTAAATGATCTACGCAATGATGCAAGCTCAACAAGAGGCTCTGAGTCACAGCCTAGCAATCGCACTGGAGCAGGCGAATCTACCAGCACGACGGCCAACGACGGGCTCTATCACCGATTTCCGCCAGCTGAAGTCCCGCACATTTTCAGGCAAAGAGGAGCCTACTGAAGTTCATGAGTGGCTCACCAACACTCAACATCAATTAGAAGCAGCTGAGCTTCCACGGGAACGTTGGATGATTATCGTCAGAATGCAGTTAACGGGCAATGCACATCACTATGGCTATCTGAGGAGACACAGCTCAGACCAGACCGAGTCACTTGGAAAGAGTTCTCCAGACTCTTTCAGGAGATGTACATTCCAGCTATTGCTCGATCAGAACTTCGGGACAAGTTCAATCGCCTCACTCAAGACAATATGACAGTGGAAGAGTACAACGCGGAGTTCATTCGTCTGAGTCGCTTTGCCCCTACCTTGATCCCGACAGAAGAAGAGAAGGTTGAGAAGTTCTTCGATGGACTAAACTTTGAGCTACAGAGACTGATCGGATCCGCTACACCAACTTCTTACTCGGACGTCCTTGCTGCAGCCCGACGCATGGAGCGCGTCACCAGGAGAGAGACCAGCCTGAAGCGGCCTTCCACATAAGCACCAACCAGAGCATCACAAGAGGAGTCTGCAAAGCATCAACAGATAAATCCACCACCGAGCAGCACCAGGAGCCTCATTCCTTCCTACTTGTCACTACTGTGGCAAGGTAGGCCATATTGAGAGAGAGTGCAGACGCAAGTTGGGAATGTACTTGATTTACGGATCCAGATAACACTTAGCCAGAGATTGCACAACACATCAAGGAGAAACACAGATGATTCATCAAGAAGCCTTACCACCTCCAGGAGGGTATCAGCTGAGGCCATCTTTGATACCCCAGGCAGTACTCTTCCAGCAGGCTCAGCAGCAGCAGAGGAATCCACTACGAGGACGCGGACAAGCTTTTGCGATGACCTTGGAGGACGCGCAGACTCGTGGAGTAGCAAATGCGCGTAAGTTATTCATAGATGCATTGATTTAGCTCATGCCTGTTAGTTCGTGACCTTAGCCCTAAACCTAGTAATTTTGAACTTGTTAATAATAACTTAGTTTTTCTAAGTTATAGTTTTCTTGCTTTAACCATATTTCTTTCACTCTTGAATTTACATAAATTTCATTGTTTAGGAAAAAAATTATTCATTCCCTAGGTGTTTTGCTTAAACCTCATCCTTTGATTCTCCTTGATAATGATTCTTTGATGGTGTCGTACTTCGAACCTATTTTGCAAACCGTGTCATCTCTGTAGACTGATTATTCTTTAATTGCGAGGACACAATCCTCTTAAGGGGGGTAGATTGTAAACCCCCAGATTTTTCAGGATTTTAAAAACAATTTTTTTGAATTTTTCTGGAATTTTAACTAAATAGAATCAAGGTATTCTGGTTTTAAATAATTTTAAATATTTTTATTAAATATTAAAATATTATGAAAATAATATTTTTGGATATAAAATAAAATACTAGACATAGGATAATTTTTTGGAATTTATTGGACCCCAGAACCATTTTTAAAGACCTAAAAACTAAGTTATTTATTAAACCAAAATAAACCAACCTGAACCAACCGGTTTATTGAACCAAACCAACCCAGACCGGCCCAAAATCTTGAATCGGGCCCAAATCCCTAGCGGGTCGGGTCGGGTCTGAACCCAACCCGGAACCCTTTAACCCGAACCCGACCCATACCCTATCGGATCGGGTCAGATCCGGATCCTAAATCCGAAACCCGACCCGATAACCCGCTGCTACAGTGAAACCCTAAAACCAATTCTTCGCCGACTCTTCGCCTCCCCGACCCGCTACCGGTGCCTCTCCGCCTCCTCCACTAGGCGTTTCACCGCCGTCGGACCCCGCCTCTTTTCCTTCGCTTCCCCTAACCTCACTGGCCGCCCTTCGCCCTCCCTCTCCTCCTATATAAACCCGGCAACCCCCAACCACCACCATATCCATCACCTCTCTCCACCATTCTCCTCCGGCCGAGCTTCCCCCGACGACCCGACGACAACCCGCCGTCTCCTCTGCCATCCAGAACCCCATCGCCACCAACAACCCGAGCTCTCCTCTGCCATCTCTCGACAGCTCCGGCCGCCTCCGTTGAGCTTCCCTCAGGCGACGAGATCCCCTGCCACCGCCAACACCGACGACCTCCGCCGTGCCCTTGCCGTCAGCAGCCAACGACTCCACCGCCATGCCCTAGCCGCCGCCAGCAAGCCCCGTCGGCCGAGCGTCGCATCACCTTGCGAAATCGCATTTTTCAGTCTTCTTCGGAGCCCTGTTCAGGTGACTGTTTCTCTCTTCTCGCTGTCCCATTTTCCGTTTCGTCTGCTGTAACGCGTAGACTGCATGACCCTCTTGATACCCGTATAAATTGTTCGGGGTATCGCGTCATGTGGCGATCGCAAACAGCGACCCAAAATCAGAAAAATAAATACCTTATTTTTTCCTGGAACTGGATGCGCCCCGCTAAACGGGACGACTTGGTCTTGTGTGGACTTCACCGAAAGGTGCGCGCCGTCGATACGGACGTATGGGATTTTACGAAAGTTGATTTGGATGTGCGTGCACACCGAAATCAACTTGTATCCGTCGAACACCCTATATCGGCCATGTTCTTGAACTTGTTGTAACTTCACGTACGTATGTCGTATCGAAACAAAACTTGCGCCATCGAACTTGTAGCAATACGCCGGTCCTGTGACCCAAGTTTGGTTCGATTCTGAGAACGTTGACAAAGTCGCGTATCGTAGGCCCCACGACTCCACTTGACGGGCAATTTTGTGATCGGCTCATCGGAATCCAGTTCTGGATATTCCGTTGGGTTCGTATCATCATTTTGGACTTGTGGACACTAAGTTTGACGAATTTAGAGAACATTGTCTCTGGCACATTTTTTGGTGCGAAGCGGGCTACATGTGAACCCCGCTTTGATCAGAAACTGTCACTTTTGCCCCTGTGTCCAAATTGGACTCAAGGACAGACAATTCTAGCTATTTGATGTCTTCTGAACCTAATGGTAATATTTATTTCAGCAACCGGGGGAGTACCTGCAGATCCCGCTGATACCAGAGCAGTAGTTGGAGCCAGGATCACATGCAAGTGTACCTTACCATACTTGCAGCATTTGTTTATACTATTTCTCTTAATTTATTACTGTAATATCTCTGTTCAACCTAGGACCGTGTGAAAATACTTAACGTCTGAATAATATTCGGGTGCCAACGTCGTACGCGGAGTTGTGTAACGTCACCTAGACATGGATATCGAGACCCTATATATTCTCGTGCTTGCATTATCAAGTACGTTATACCTCAGGACACTTGACACTATTCATGAGACAGAATCTTCCTGAGATATTTATGGTGATTCTGTATAGGCTTCATGACATATACTTTATTCATATGCTTAGCTATCTTTATGACTTGCTGCATCAATTAGAGGTCATGATCTTGCGTGTCATGGACATGAGACGTGTGATTACATTGGGTGGAGAGAGACACACAGGCTACAGGCTGATTTATATATATTTATTATGGTGAGGTCTTAGACTCTACATCAGAGCTAGGCCCTCTACTAGCGATATCACTGCTACCGGCTCTCCGACACCGAGCTTGTAGTGGTCTCAGCCTGAGTTCTAGTGATGCTCTCATCTTGCATATCACTTAGTTGGTTATATAGTTTACCCTATTGATTCATTTACTATTGCACTGCATTTATTATGGCTTGAGTTATTCTTGTACTTTACTATGTCCCCTGAGGACCTGGATCCGGATTATGTCCCCAGGTTTAGCAGAAGAGATCTATCCCGAGGTATACGGGACAGGAGCATTAGCAGTAGCAGAAGCAGGAGTAGGTATATACATTAGAGCAGTACCAGAAACCGAGGACGAGGTGATTGCTGAGGATTTCTTCTGAGTATATGCTTTATCCATACTTAGTATTTGTTGTTGTTATAATCTTCTATTTCTTGTATCTTGACTATTGTACCAGACTTATTATCAGATTGTTCCCCGTGTTATGTTCTATTGAGATTTGATATTGCTTTATACTCTGATATTGTTGTATTCATTTCTGTAGATGAGATTAGTATATTAGACCCTTATTGTTGTATTACAGCTTAAGTACACCCTGATGGGTTCATTAAATTGGGTTTGCCGATCGGTGTGTGCTGCTAGCCAATGCCACTTGTCTAGTCTCTCGATATTTTAGGACTGGAGCGTGACAGGTCTTACTTTGCTCCAATCCTGTCTGGATAATATTTTTCAGAGGACCCGAAGAATTGGTATCCGACCTATTACAGACCCCAGGATGTTGATGGTACAACCATGGACCTAGTAGCTCAGGAGTGATTGCCGGAAGGTCTAGCCGGAATCAATAGTTATCCTAGTTAGTTTTTATCAGCATTTTGGTACCAGATTTGTTTTCGGCTTATTTTTGAGACTTTGATATTGTTGTTGTATTTGGATGTTGTTGATGTTTAGACTTTATAGTTATGTTAGACTTCTTTAATATCTTATCGTGCTTTAGATTTGTGATTGAGTATTTATCATTATTATCATATTGTCCTATTTCTTGGAGTTGAGATATCAGTAACATATTATACAATATTGCGTGAGATTGAGTTAGTTGACCTAGACATCGTTCTACCGTCGATGTTGTGGCGTAGGCTGGACATACTCACGTACTCGTGCCCTCACATCGGGTGCGGATC
The DNA here is from genome assembly GCA_036927795.1 of Iris macrosiphon. Classification (NCBI taxonomy): domain Eukaryota; kingdom Viridiplantae; phylum Streptophyta; class Magnoliopsida; order Asparagales; family Iridaceae; genus Iris; species Iris macrosiphon. Next base: position 165,842,721 of record JAYESA010000008.1, on the reverse strand, counting down.
GTGACATATATATACCTCATGATACGCAATATCTGAATCAAGTATCCTTCCAATCTCCTTATATTGATATATGAATATCAGTTGTCAAACCCAGTTCTTAACTTGGAACTTCTACTTAGGACTTTCCCCAAGTTAGAGTCTGATATATCTACCTGACCCTAAAGCTCCAATAATACCGTTAGATCAGTGTCACACCTACTGAACCCATCTGGTTGCTGACCCCTTTCACTATCTTACATTTAGCATCAACCCAAATTATATACATGACTGTACCCAGAAGCTCCACTGCATGTACAGGCCTGTGATGCCAAATTGCACCCAATAACTGCTGCTCTATACAGAGCATGCTATCTGCAATCTACACTGTAGTGTGCAAAGTTGCACTACTGTGCAGAACAGTACCTTACTTAGCACACATGTACTTGACTCGGTGCACTTAAACTACAGTCGAATCCAAGCACAAAGGCTCTTTGCTACACCCCTCTTCTCTGTTGAGTATAAACAGGTCTGCACCATACCTGATACACTCACTTGATGTGTCTACATGCAGTGATTGATACCCTCAAGTATCAGTCATTGTTGCAACTGAATATTCCCCCAACTTCATCCACTTCCTGATGTGCAACACTGCATCCTAAATGCACTAGTTGCTGCCAACCCGACTCTACCCTTTAACACAGATTTTTCCTACTTGAAGTTCTAATACCTACTCCCTCTTCAACTTGAAACACACACTTGGCACTCTAGTGTTTGCATGAGCACCACACACACTCACCAAAATAATATCACACATGAATATGCTACACTTACACTGATACTTGGGTTGCACCTTACTCCTAACCCAGTCACCCATAAATGCACACACCATAGAATCACAGTCATGATACCTACACAAGCAACATACAACTAACACACTAAACTCTATGTTTAAGTCACCCATATATATATATATATATATATATATATATATATATATATATATATATATATATATATATATATATATATATATATATATATTACTAAAATGTAACACGGTAGTACACATGCATACACTAACAATTAATCAAACACTTTGCATGAATACTCCTTGTCCATGCACCAACATCATGATACGCTAAGATACACTCCTGTAATAATCATGAATCACCTCATACATATAAATTTTATCTAAAATGATAATACTAACTAATTATAATGCTAATAACGAAGAATTAGCTCCAATTAAACAAACCCCCCCAAAAATGACTCCCATATCATGGCGTATCACAACATATCATGATACGACCTATCCGTATCCAATTATGGACACGTAGCTACCCCCACAATACCAATTTAGGTCTAATTAAACATATTTAACCCAATGGCACACACTTGGTGCACCAATCTCGAATTTACCTTAAGTTGGGCACAAAATTTAATGTAGAAGTCACAATAGGGGTCATGCAAACATAGTTCTTCTTCCTATGGGTAGCCTTAATGCATGGGTGGATTTCTAATGCTCAAATGCAACAATTAGAATCTAATTAGAGAAGAGATTTCAGAATTTACCTATTGGGAGATGGATTCCCAATGAAAACTCAATAGGACACGATTTAGACACGAGCTCCTAGCCAAACTCCTTCTTCTCCAATGCTCCTAGCAATCCAACCTCTTAGTACTCCTTAGATGATGATTATGGGAGGGATTGGGAGTAGTTTAGTAGAATTTGGTGGAGGAATGATTCAATTTGGGGAAGAACACTAATTAGAAATTATTTGGATGAAGGAAATAAGAGGAAAGAGAATCTCCCTCCCTAAAACTAGGGTCGGCCACCTTCCCCCTTGCCCAAGCAATGTGAAAAGTCAAGAATACCTCTATTGGGTTGTCATAAAAAAAATTAATCAGTGGGGGAAGCTTCTCTTCCTAATGAAGGTTAAGTCAAATCCTTAATTAGTGAGAATGGTTAGCTAATTTGGGTCCAATGTGACTAGTTTAATAAGTTGGTCCAAGTTATCATGTCAAGTCTAGTTAGGTTCACTAGTATCATGTCTATTGGGTAGTCTAGTTCACTAACCAATTAAATAATAAATACAATATATAAATAAATAATATGCACAATATATGAATAATGTAAAATGACAAAAATATCATTATTCTATAAATGTGGTAGTGACACCTGACTAGCCTATTTGGCACTTGCAAAGTGCATCGACCCAGGACTTCTTGTGATTGATTATGCATGGATAGGTTATATTATGTACTTGATGCCTATTCTAGATTAGTTGAACTTGACCATGATTGATGATCTATGGTCCCAGAACTTGAGAAATTAATGAGGCCTTCATGACCGTGACTCGATCATATGAGATATTAAATTCCGAATTAATTATGACTCCTGATTTGATCAAATGTAATTCATATGACCAACTGATAGGTTGGGTACCATGACTTGGTTATTGTATTCATGTTGATACACTTTTCCTGCTCGCCTATTTATAACAGCTTATTGTACACTGAGTGTGGAACATTGGCCAACATGTATACTGAACGTGACATGATGATTCATGCCCAATGCATAATATTATATTCCTGAATTATTGGCACGAAAATGATAATGGGTCAGAACCATAGCGTGGTTGGGTTTATTGCTTGTTTGAATGTTGCATCCACATTGGGGTGAATCCAGACTTGACTCCTAATATTAAATAGATTCGTATCAAATGTGCTCGTACTCTGTACGACATCATTAAAGAGAATGTTCATGTGGCCACGGCAGGGAATTCCATATCACTGCAGGGTTAATTAGGTAACATAAAATTTGATTAGAACATGGGGAGGGAACGATATCCCGAGATCGTGCGTGATGGGCCGCCCCGTGATAATTTTATGGCGTGTAAGGCTGGCCACCACGGATATTGCATATCATCCGCATCTAGTGGAGTTCAATATTCAACATTTTTATATTTAAACTGAGCCAACATTTTTTCTATTGGAAGGTTGGAACTGTTACTGATTTATCAGCACAGTGGCCCTATAGGGGACTGGTGCGGCTATAGCGCGGTGGTCATACGGGAACTGGTGCAATCATAATTTTCTGCTTGTATAATATTAGCTCGGTTAGTCCTGCTCGACATGGCACGATATGAGGATGCTTATTACTATTATTATTATTATTATTATATCTGGGATAACCCCAGACTCCATATAACAAGTCGTAACATTGTTTGGACTTTCTAACCTGACTTGTTTGTGATTGTAACTCTGCTAGTAGCTTAGGAACATGGACTGTCATAGTGTAGTGTTCAATTTCTATCCTTATTTGGTTGGAGAGTTGGATCATTATGCTATGAAGGAATATGGACCGAACTAGGACACATAATCCTAGCTTCACCATAATAATGGGACGTATCTTATCTTGGATGGCATGACATTTTCTGTCCTTGTTTGGTGAAAGAGTGATATATTATCCCAAAGATGGGGAACGCGCCAATGATTCTTGGCTCTTGGACTATATGCTTGATCTGGTTTTTGTTTTTTCATTCGTGCTTCCTTGTGGTACTTGCTATTTGGGGTCTAATCCCACTGGTTTTCTATGGCCAGGTTCAGAGCCAGCACCAGAGGATCCAGCTTATCCCTCTTACGATGACGCGCACCCGATGGATGGTTGCTGAAGGGCACAAATGGATTTCTTGATCACTGCTCGTATTGTACATTCTTCTATTTTTGGCGTTTAGCCACCGGCACCTGTTAGTCGGCTTGTCTGGACATCAGTTCTTTTTTACATAACTGTAACCTAATCAGATTGCAGCTGATCTCGGCTGTGTAACTATTGACACTGTGCTAGCCTAACATTTTGATGGCTAGATTTCTAGAATATTTTGATGGAGCGTTTGGGATGCCTTATGGTTTTATCTTACATGTTCTATGTTGTTGTTACTTACTTGAATGATTGAGACATAGTTGTTCTGAGACCCTAGGAGACTTGATTGTAGCATGCACCCCCTTATCTTTCTACAGCCGTGACCGTCGTACGACGCTCTATACCTTATATGGGAGAGCTGGTCATGTCCGTCTCCATATTCCGGTACTGGGACGTGACATTTCCAATCCGAATTTGGGAGGGAGAAGTTGGATTTTATTTTAGTTTTAAAATTTTATTGTTCTATAGAATATTTAATTTACACTAATAAACAATTAATTAACTAATAACTTAATTAATAATTAATTAATTTGTAGGTAATATTTTATATGTATAGTTTTTACTCCTAATTAATATAAATAATTAAGGCTAAATTTCAACTTGATACTCTTAACTATTCTAATTTTTTAACTTGATACCTTAAATTTTAAAATTAGGTAACTCGATACCATCAACTATTGAATATTTTTAACTTGGTACCCTTAGTCGGTCGGGGGTTAAGTTTTTCGTTAAAAATGACTAACTTATCCACCCCCCCCCCCCCTTGCTGCCCTCCCCCGTCCCGCTGCACCCCTCCCCTCCCCCCCCCCCCCCCTCCCCCCACCCCCCCGATCTCCGGCCCCCACCCCGCCTCCTCCTGCCGTACTGTTGATGCTGTTGTTTAGAAGAGTAGGGAGAGAATTGAGGTCTTTTGGTCATTTAGTATTTTATGTTAACATTTGTAGGTATTAAGTTGTACAATTATAGTTGAAGTATGAAGTTATTTAGTTTTGAAGTATAGGGTATAGTTGACGGTATCAAGTTGAAATTAAGCCACTAATTAATATAAATAAGTTGATTGATATTTAAATAATATAAAAAGAAAAATATTTAAGTATATAATACTAATAGGTAATTATAAATTTAACTAGATAATGAATTAGTATGTACTATTATACTATTATATAATTAAAATAGCTAATTAAAATAATTTATTAATATTTAAATTAATTGATTTTAAGTTATAATTAACTAATAAAATATTTGTCTTCGCATTAATCATAAGTACTTAATAATTATGATTACTAGTTAACAAAACTATTTTATTAATTAGATAATTAGGTAATTAATGTTTATTATTATTAGTTAAGCATATATAACTATGATCATGAGTATACAATAATAGTAGATAATCAAAAAAAATTATAAAATTATAATATTTAATTAGTAACCATAATATTTTGTTAATATTAACTGTTTATATTGTTAATTAATCATGATAAAAAAAATTGTAAATACATATGTTGTTGTTTTGTTTGAAATCACATTCTTTCTTTTTTGTAAAATTATTTAAAGTGGTCATGTCACGTAAGCTGTTGGAAACAATAACCTATGAGAACAGTTTTAAAACATCAAAATTAAAGAACTTTTAAAAATACGAAAGCGGCTATTCAAGAAGCAGCAACAATCCAAAATAGAACTGAAAGTGGGCCAAATCGGATCGGGTCGATCCAATTCGAATTTGGATGGCTCGAATCTTTTGGGTCCTTACATTATAGCTGGCCGGGTCGGACCGGACCTAAGAGTAAAAATTTGACCTAAGTCCAACATGTGGCCCACACGATAAATTTTGGACCGGACTGTACCGAGTCGAGAGGGACTTATACTATTAATAAAACATAATGAACTAATGGATTCACCGTATAATTTTATGAACAATGTCCAAAACCGTACAACATATGTTGTCTCACTGTATCTATATTATTTATTCTCAAGTTATTCATAGTATAAAGCAGAAGAGATGAGTTGCAAACAGACACAGTAGTCAACCTCAACCACAAATTCAGATGAGAACAATATATGTGTTCTTGAATTATTGACAATTTATGTTGTTCGAAAATGAATGAAACTATAATTTATAATTCATATGGAGTGGATCATGCATGTGTGATAATATAGTGTGAAGTCTCATAAGAAAGTGATCAAGTAGAGTTCAGTTCATATTCCCGATTGGTGTCTTTGATCTCTTGGAGTATGTTCTTGGACTATTTTATTTTGTAATTGGTTCTACATATTCTACTTTGAATTTCCAACGAAGAATCCACGCGGTGGATGACTGCTCTTATCCTCTTCAATTTTGTTATTTGCCTTCTAAAATTTTTAGATAATAATATCTTTATTATATGGTATTTGGCTGACATGACTATTTTTAATCCAAAAAAATAATCACCAAAAAATTTAAATTTTAATTTTAATATAAATAATAATTTTAATTTTAATATTAATATTAATGTTAATTTTAATGTTAATATTAATATTAATATTATTTTTATTTTTAATGTTAAAATTTGTTATTTTATCTATCATGTAATGAGAGATGGCATCATTCAAAAAATTTGTGTAACAAATAGCAATTTTCATCCTCTTTCTCATCTTCATCTTCGACTTCGGCTTCGTATTCATAGAATCACTTCCTTATTTATACAAAAAAAAATTGGTCCGTGGAAGAATCATGCAATATCTATAAGAGAACTAATCTCTTTCCTACGCAAATACTTTTCATTCTTTCATAAGAATTGCAGCCCATGGAAGCTTCATGATAGACAAGTTGTTCTGTAAAAGTTTAGCGAGCACTGTCATTGTTGCATGTTTCGCTGAGGTGATTGTACTGTCATTATCGGCCCAGGCCGGACTGGATCTCGGGTCGGAACAAACTTAGACTTTGGGACAGATAGAGCCGGACCTCTCTTATGGACCGAAATATGAGATCAAACACGTCTTGATATACTGGACCGGGCCAACCCGAACCCAAAATTATTCGTTCCAGAGAGACACGAGCTATTTATTCGGACCGGACTCAGTGCCGGGCTGAGCCATCCCGGCCCAATTGATAGGTCTCTTGAACCAGGCCTTCAGCTCCCCCTGATTCAAATTCAAACCAACCCGCATCTTTTTTTCCTTCTTTCCGCCAAGCGCTAAAAACCCTAACTTCACCTCCGTCCATGGCAGCCAGAGCTCCTCCCTCCTCCATCCACTTCCCGATCGACGACCGCGACCTCGACGACGCCGATCTCTGGGCCGTAATCGACTCCGCCTCCGCCTCCCGATCCAGAAAACCCCTCCTCCTCACCAACACCTCCCCTTCCCTCCCCAAAATTAGGGTTCGGGACGAACTATCTAGGTCCTTCGCCGACGGAGAGGTGGTCGTCCAAGAAGAGCACTGGCCCCACCAGCGGCCGCTGAAGATGGCGAGGCAGATGGACCCTCCGGCGTTCGACCACCGGATGGTGGTGGTAAAGAACACGCCGAGGGTTCCGTCGGCGGTGAGTTCACCGCCTTCGTTCGATCAATCTCCGCTGGGACCAGCGAAGTACTCGGTGACGGAGGTGAGTCCGTTGGTCGAGAGCCCGAACAGCTGTCAGTGGTGGAGCGAGGAGAAGGAGAGCGGGAGGCATAGCCTGTCTGGACGGTTCCCTTCGGTTTCTCTCTTCAAGCAGTACCAGAACGCGGCCATGGCGGTAATTTTTTTTGTTACCTGATACTAGTGTGCTTTTGCTATCGTTGTGATGCTAAGGAATTTAGATGAATGTGGTTCTGTAGATTATGTTGATTGTGAACATGGCATAAAAAAAATCTTGGTTGGATTTTGTGATTCATCCAAGCTGGCAAATGTTGAGACTTTCAGCTGATAACACAATAAAACACTTTCATTTGAAAATGTTGACGCATTCAGTCTATAGCTCTATTTGAGTAATTTGGAAAGGTGAATTATACAAAGTTTTCTTGATTGCAGTGTTGCTTCATAGCTACTGACATTAATATCTGCCTATTTTCTGTTGTGTAACTTTTTTGTCATGAACTGTTTGCCAAAAAATTCTATTGGTGGTTAAGTAAGATTTAAAAGATAAATGAAGTGGATGATGGATGGTAGAATGCATTTAGCGTAAGTAATAAATATATTAAAAGAATTGGAGAAGGCTGAAAAGGGTATAACAGGCTCTCCAAATTGACCACTTACAAATGTGCTGCATGAGCTTAATAAGTTGACATCTGACCATAATTTTGTGGCTAATCTTCAGAGGACCCTTCACTACTTACAGTTGTGTCTGTAGCTAAAGTTGTGATGTTGGGAGAATCTAAGTTACTAGAGTACATGGTACTCCAAATGGGTCATCTTTGCTCTTCATCAGTCTTTTGTCTTTTACTCCAGGCGAAATTTGGAGAACCGACCTTTGATTGCACGTACTTAAACTATGTGACCTTGAAGGCTGACCTCCCTATTAGCATTTATATAATGTCTCTCTACTGCTTTTTTAGATGTATCATGTTTAATGATGTCAATTGTCTTTGGGAGCATTCAAAGTAGTTTGCATAGATAGTTTATGCACTCTGTAGTCAGAGTTGTGTCCGATGTTAGCGTTTCAGGAGTCTTTAGCTGGGACTATTTGAAGATGTTCTAATTGATGCAAGGGTACTGTTTATACCTTTATTTTTTGAAGTTTTAAATAATTGGTCATGTAATCACTTTGGTTTTGAATTCACAAGGCCGCGGTCTGCTTCTTTTGTGCCAAACATGCTTCTTGGATGTTTGTATCCCATTGGCTAAACTACTGAAGCATATTTGGGCTTACAGAAAGTTTCATATAAGATAATAAGCTAAATTATATTACGTATAAGATAATAAATTAATAGATTACAAAAAAAGTAACGAGTCGCAAATAGCAATGGCGTATGAGTGCATGCACTCATACTTCCAATATTAGCGGCGACATGGTCCCCAAAACGCCAATATTAACGACGACATGGCTGCTAAGGTTTTCTTTTTTTAAAAGGGGGTGCTCTCATGTTGCCATTAGCATTGACAGTTTGGCCTCCAAACCGCCAATGCTAATGGCGACATGAGAGCACCCCCTTTAAAAAAATACCAATAGCCACTATTACGCCATTAACAATGGTGTTGCTCTCATGTTTTGCTAGTACGCCATCAACATTGGCATTGCTTGCATGTATGGAGTTGGTTGTTTATGCATGGAGATGCATGGAGTTGGTTGTTTATGCATGTAGCAACAACATGCATGTATGGAGTTGGTTGTTTATGCATGGAGTTGGTTGTATGGTTGTTTATGCATGGGGCAGCAACATGCATGTATAATGTGTTTGCTTGGTCATTGTCACCATTACGCCATTAACAATGGTGTTGCTTCCTTTTTCCCTCAGAAGCACCGAGCATGCCGTTGCTACTGGTGGTGCTACTGGTGGTTCTGACTCCAGACCGCCATTACTATTGGTGGTTTTGGAAAATCAGGAAAAAAAATCCTAAACAGTCAAAATGCCATTACTATTGGTTGTATGAGTGCATACACTTATACCGCCAATAGCATTGGCGAATCGTTATTTTTTTTTTGTATTTCGGCTAATTTATTATCCTCTATGTAATATAATTATACTTCATTATCTTATATGAAAATTTCTGTTGGGCTTACTGAGCACTGATTTAAAACCAAGCAAGGAAGCTGCAAATTGGTGGCTTTCACAGGATACAGTTTTGGGATTACATGGCATGCAGTTAATTAGAATTTTGGGACAAAAGTGCACTTCAACTTTGACCATCAGACACAGGCGAACAACCAAATCCTAAACAGCTTCTAATGGAATTATCTCATAGAAGCAGAAACCTCAACACAACCAAACTAGTCTCTAAGTTGGGATAGAGGGATTTTTGAGGCAGTAGGTTCACTATAAAGAGCCTCTCTTGCATTCGGTCTGCTTCAAATATATAATTTTATATTTAGTAAACTTACATATATTATTATATACATATGCCTACGCATATAAGTATACACGTTTACTTCCACAACAAATTTCTTGGCATGAAAAGCTGATGTTTAGCCTCAAAAAAAGAATGATGCTAAATTATAGTAGATTGGACGTTTCTATCTCTTGGGTAGTTATTACTTATTAGTTCTTTTTTTATGTTGTGGGTGGAAATACCTTATGGGTGGAAATATTTCCACCCACAACCCTCAAATTCAAACCACCCACAAGTTAAAAAGTATAGGGGTTGGTTTGAATTTGAGGGTTGTGGGTGGAAATACTATGTTAAAGTTTTTTTTTTTTTTTTGACACTCTAGATAATAAACTACAAGCTTAAGGATTTTATGTTGATTTAAGCATGATCCCCTTATTTGGAGTGAGATGGAGTATTGTCCCTTGCCATTCCATATACGGTAGTCGAGAAGTTATGGCACTTAATTAACTATAAGTTTTAGTTTCTACATATCATAGATATAAAAGCCATGTTTATTTTTAGATTTATATATCAATAATCTCTTTACCAACATGTGGTTTATTGGAATTATAAACCTATCCACCAGAGTGAATTGTTTCTTTTCTTAATGTTGCAGTTGCAGATTAATATATTCATCTAATTTATTTGTAAATGTAAGTTTTCTCGAAATCAATTTATGTTTCCCATTATTTGTCTTTACATTAACAGATTCTGGAGAAAACTGATTACACTACGATATCCGGTCATCCATATATCAAGAAATCAGGTACTTTTGTTTTGTTTTGAGTTATATATGCACTCATCTCAAAACAGAAATGAAGATCATCTTCCTTGTTAGGGTGGAGGAAGATATCATTTTTCTTTAATCTTTCATTTGAAATCAAAGACAAGTCCATTGAATATGATCAACACCAGAATGTTCAACATGCTGAATTTGTGGTTCGTGCATATATGCAGTACGTCCAATCCTCAGATATTATTGTTGCTGATTAATCTTAAACAGCCCTTTCATTCTAAACAATGTAACCTTGTTGTTTTAGAGGTGGGAGGTTCTCCGATGGATGGGGTTCTTGTGACCGACGTGAGAAAAAATTTATGAAACCAAACCACGATATTCCTAGCACAGCAGAAACTAGAGCTAAAAATAAAGCGTGCCAAGTAAGTTTTCTCATGCAATTTATCATAGATTAAGAACTTTGCAGTCCAGTCTTCTTAGATCTAGTTGCTCTTTCCATATAAGCTATAAGAAAGACGACTCCTTACCTATTGTTTCTTAGCAACTATCAAATAGTCAGATCTATGCAATTTACTCTGATAGTCTTAACATAAACTAAATAATGCACAATCCTGTTTGTAGATGCTTGGCACATTTGGTCTGTTGCCATAGAACTAGAAGATGATGTTTGGCAAAGTTGTTGAATGAAAGCTTGGTGAATCTATTACCTTTCTTACCATAAACTAAATATAGAAAATTTTAAGAAACTAGGCCAATGAGGGTTGACATGAGAATAACATTCTTTTAGGTCATATAAGTAATCCAGCATGGGTTCGAGAGAAATGTCAATAGCAAAAATTTTCTATAAGAAAATTTGAAAGGATAAAAAAATTTGAAGTTTGATGGTATAAACATCAAACTCCAAACCAGGTGCTTGGAGTTTCGATGGTAAGAGCCTAGTTAACCCACAAACCAGACAATACCTGGCGAACCTTTCCTCGTAATCTTTACACCTTTTTTTTTCCAAAGTCCTATCCCCATATTTTCCTCCTCAAAATCTGGCCATCAAAGGCTTTGACGGGGCCCTCTAGCATCTACATTGCTCAAAGAGCCAAATGATACTGCAGACTAATGCCTCATTTGAATAATAAAAGTAACTATTTTCCATTGAGCACAATAAAACATTTTGCATTTCCAATGCTTAAAGGTTCATGCAGATTCCTGTACAAATCCTCACACTCATGTGCTGGAAGAAATTAACAATTGTATTCATTTTTAGTTCGAAGTCTAACCAATTATGCCAACTCCAATTTGAAGGACTTTCTTATGTGATCTTTAAGATTGCCAAAGCATCCGTTCATCTGTAAGCTTAAAGCCTTAAAGACAGGTCACAAACATCTTGCACACGGAGTTTTTTTTCCAGTATATACCCGATCATTTCTTACCATATGATGACTTGTTGGACTTTGAGCCAGTATTTGTTTTTCCATATAAAGCCTTTGCTTAGCTTACTTTTCCTCAATTGGCCACCTAGGTCTTATGACATAACCCTCTCATGCTCATAGCTACTTTGGGTTGGAATTTGGCACCAACATAGAGGGTTGATGTCAGGTCAACAATTGGACATAAAATTTCGTCAAATCTTGTATGGAGTTTTTTTATGCCCAATAACCAACCTCATTATGTTGTATGGAGCTTTCTTATGCCCATTGCCCAATAACCAACCTCATTATGTTGGGAGAACGCTTGGATGATGATGATAACTCTTACCTGAGAGTTATTACTTGAACAAAGTAACCCTAAAACGTCAAATCTTGTATGGAGCTTTCTTATGCCTAATAACCAACCTCATTTTGTTGTATGGAGCTTTCTTATGCCCAATAACCAATCTCATTATATTAGGAGAAGGCTTGGATGATGATGATAACTCTTACCTAAGAGTTATTACTTGAATACAGTAACCCTAAAAACGTCAGGAATGTCCTACCCTCTGTCAGTACTTTCGAGTATATCATGAAAATAATTTTGAAATTTTAAGCATATTTTTGTTATAACGTAAGACACTCATTTAATTTTAACTTGTAGTTATAGATGTTCATCTATCATCCAAATAACTTTTTTTTCTCGTACCCTATAATACAAAACTTGTGTGGCCTATTCCCCTCATGCAAATTATTTGGTAAGACGCCTCCTTTTTCACTAAAGAAAAACTTGAAGTACACAGAAAGCCGATGCTATCGTGGTGTTAGTCAGTGTAGTCAAAGGCGCGCCTTGCTCCTAGGCACATGGGCAGCGCCTCAGGACACTCCAGGCGAGGCACAATTCTTAAGGCGCGCCTTTTTCGAGCGCCTTGGAATAGCGAAGGCGCGCCTAGGCGCGCCTTGAAAATCTTGTGAAAAAATAATATGTTTAGACTATTTTTTTAACTGTTGTACTGTTTTTAGACTGTTTTTTGAACTGATGTATTTTTTTTTTTTTTCTCTCTCACTCATTTAATTCAAAGTGATTGCAACCTAGACATGGGAGAATTTGAAGCACACATGTTTATCAATGTAGAAATCCGATGTGAATATATATATATATATATATATATATATATAAATTTTGTGCCTCGTGTCGCTCGGGCGCGCGCCTTAAGTGCGCCTTGCGCCTCGGACGATTTGGACCCTTTGCGCCTTGAGTGTGCCTTGCGCCTTTGACTACCTTGGTGTTAGTACTTAGTACTAATCGATCATAGCTAGTGTAAGATGACAGATCATCAATTATTTGTCAAAGGACATGTTTGTTAGAGAATAACAAGGACAACAATGTCTTTATCCCAAAATTTTCACAGTCGAGTGTTGGATCCTCTTCCATAGTTCCATTATGCTGAGTTGAGGACCGAGCCCTCTGTAAACAAAAACCATGTCCTTCTTTAAAACTTCAATCCATATTCTTTTGGGGCTACCTCTAGTATAGGCTACTAGTGGGTCCTTTAACTACTATATTATTGATCCTCCTCACCAGAGCATCTATTTGGTTTGCATTGCAAGTCCAAACCACCTATAACGATTTTCTCTTATCTTGTCCTCAATTGACACTACCTCTAAATTTCCACTAATAAATTCATTTCTTTCCTATCTTGTAACATATGACACTCATCCATCTTAGCATTTTTGACTCGGCTACACTTATTTTTTCGACATGTTCTTTCTTAGTTGCCCAACACTCTGATCCATAAAGCCTAGCATGCTTTTATGGACCAGAGTGTTGGACAACTACGAAATTTCTTCTCAACTTCAAAGTTATCTTGTTGTCACCAAGTACTCCGGAAGCTCTCCTCTATTTCAACCATACTATTTTGATTTTATGCATGACATCCTTCTCAATTTATCTATCACGATGAATGATGATCCTAGATACGTTTGTCAGGGAAGATGACTTAACAATTACAGCACCTATGAAAATATGTTCCAACATGCATGTTGTTTCATTTCCACACATGATGAATATAAACTTCTTAAGGTTATGTAGTTTCAATTTGCTAGTTATTGGGTTATTAGGCATGTTACCTCCTGTACAAGGTCAACCATTGTCAGCTTCTGCTATGAGAGAGCTGCTTCTTTTCATTAAAGAGAATATAGTATCCTGGTTAGGATAAACATGACAAGCTCTCATTGCCTCACCTTTTGAAACATGGTACTAAGATACATACGTGCCACCTTAACGTAAACTTGTGTCTGCCTTACCTATGGAAAATAGAATTCCTGGTCCAGAATGGAGATTTAGATTCCTGAATCTACTCTAGTTTGAAGCTCTCTTCTTTTTACCTCAACCCTCAAGACATTCCTGGCCCCTTGAACAGTTACAAGTGTCTTAGTATCAATATGGATAAAAATATTAAAATAATTTATTGAGCTGAATGGGCTGAATTCTAATTTTTAACCAAAAAGATGATAGATTTTCCAGAAGCTTATCCAACCCAAAACCTGACAATAACTATAGAGTTATAATCAAAATCCAAAATGACTCTACATGCAGGGTATTATTATTTAATATCATATGCCTTCTCTTATATAACTGAAAGATCCCTTATCTTATATAACTGAAAGATCTGTGTATAACATCATATGCAATGTACTTCAGCTATATTTGCAACATCAGAACTATTATTTACAAAGATATGCCCTCCCTGCTTTATTGAAGTTATTCAATATACAATTAGCATGTATCTGTCCCGGAGGGATTGGTGGAAGAAATACAACGTTCCTCTAATGTTTGCTTAGGAGATTATACGTCCACCATCTAATCTGAGCAGCCTGAGTTGCAGACATAGATAGACTTGCAAAATGTACTGCGGCAATTGCTACGCAAAGAAGTCAATAGGGAAGCTATCCTGCTAGTTATCCTTTTAATTTCCAAACATCCAATTCATTTGCAAGTATTTATGTCAGTACCAACTACTCTGCCACACCAGTTCTGTGTTTGAAGCTCCGAAGAGTCCCTTTTCTGATTCTTAGCGAAGACTGTTTTCCGTAGAATTCGTAAATACAGTACATCATTAGATGATGCTACCACTCATACATGACAAGATGCACCTAATAATGTTGAAATAATATCCGACTCAAATTTTTTTGGATAAAGGCTTTGTTAGTATTGTTGATTCATCGTTGTCATAGGCTGATTGAAAACTTGAAAAGCTGCAATTGTGAGTATTACTTAGTTGTAGGCGAGGTTCCTCTCTTTTTTTTTCTCCATCATTGGTGATGCTCTGACCTTTTGCAGGATCTGCTCGGAATCGGAGAGTACCGACCTGGTGTGAAGCTTTGAGCAACCACAGGTGTCACATTCCTTGTTGCAAGGTGTAACTTCAATACTACAATATTCGCCTGAAACATAGAAGAGTCGAGAGGGGATTTTTCTTCCCCCTGGTTACTCTGGTTAACTGATTTGCTGTGTTAGATGAAAAAACACGATCATGCTGATTGTTCTGCAGTGAGTCACCACATGTGACCCATTAGAAGATGTACCTTTTAATGGAGGTACAATTGTGTAACATTGTACCCATATGTCTAGATTTCATTGTAAAATGTTGGTCAATATTCATTCTTTTAGTTCTCTTCCTATGGTGATTATGTAGAATGTTGATCAGTTGTGTTATTCTTACCATATTTGTGGCATATGCCATTTGTTTACATATCAAGAAAGCAAAGCATCACCTTTTTGTGTAATACCTTTTTTTCTTCCCATTGTGTTGGATTTGTTCTTTTCTTTTCCTTCATTGTTTGGCCACTTATCCTTTCCACTATTCATTATGTTTTTCTACTGCCTACGCTCATGGATTTGGTCTCCAACAAATCCATGATTCTTGGGTTCTCTTATGCTTATGTAACTCATTCCGAAACCTCTGTACATGCTAGAACCAAAGATTCCATATATTTGCAAATATGTAAATGAAAATCCTATTTGTGATCATGCATTAGCTCATGGACATGTGTCCACGGCAAGAACTGGTCACCGTGTCAGTGAGCCAGTCACTCGGGTACAATAATTAAGTGTAAGAATCCCTGGCGCTTATAACAAGAATTGCTGTTCTGAAATGTTAAGAGGCCCAATATCTGCATACCTCCCTTCTAACTCTTCCCCCTGGTTCAATTAGCTAAAAGCTTGAACGGTTTAGTACAAGTCAACAATGTAGAAGAATGTGTGTACTCTGATTTTGGTTCTCGAAAAGTCATTAAAAGGACAAGGTGTCCCAAAAACTTTCAGATTTAGATTATGAACATCCTTATGATGCCATCCATACATGTTGAGTTTGTGCTCATGGGTCTTTTTAGGTTTTGGCATGCCGTTTGTCAGATGAACTCATTCACTTCCTAGAAGCTGATTCCTGGTCAATATACCCCTTCCTCAGTTCCAGTTCTTTCACTAAAATAAGTGAACAGTTATCATCACACCCACACTCCTTAGAAAAGATGAGAATCTACATATATGTGACCAATGTATATGTGGATTTGCTCTCTCTAATTTGTGTTCTCTGTTCCTACACTTTCTTGAGCTTCTCTTTGTTACATGAAGTGGCTTGATTTCCCTTTAGCAAATGGCTCAACTGCAGGTACATTCTGCATCTCCTGTAATACATACCTATGTTCTTTGGTTGTACTAGCTTGTGAATCTTTTTGTGACAATTAACATTTCTATTGACCTAGTTACAGGAATGTGGGTGGCCACTTGGGCTTGGCTTGATCAGGAATGTGGACTTCTCTGGGTCTCTTTCCTACGGCATTCACACCACGGCTTCACCAGGTTCTTCTGTTATTACATCATCTGATATCGATACCGAGGTTAGAACAAAGTAGCACTCTATTTTTTTGTTCTATTACATTAGCAGATGTGTAGATTCATGTGCATTTTCTGAGATATATTGTAGTAAAGGATATAAATGTTTCTATCTTCAATAACATGTATTAGTCCTCATTTCTTATTTATTCCACATAATAATCTTATGGTAGAGAAATAATTAGCACACAATTTACGATAAGTTTGTGTATCCATGTCCGGTTGAACACTAGGGTTCACAAGGTTGGTGATGTTATATATATATATATATATATATATATATATATATATATATATGGAGATGGATCAAAAGCTTCGCCGCGGGAGCCCCGCCAAATGACCCCCCTCCCCATCCTTGCGTGTCGGATCGGGGGGCCCGCATGGGGCCCGCTCGATCGAACGGTTGGGGAGAGCGGGCGGGGCTGCCGATCCCCTCTCTCTCTCTCTCTCTCTCTCTCTCTCTCTATATATATATATATATATATATATATATATATTTTCTCTTTTAAGTTACTTGGGCTGTCTAATATCACGCCTCATCATCAACTCGTTCCTTTGGCTTGCACAGCACTCTAACAATTCATGCTTCTGGAAAAGCGGGAAAAAGGAATTTAAAATCTGATCTATACTTGTTTCATAGTAGATCACTACGTCTACTTTGCAGTCCACAGGATCTTTCTTCCATAGCAGAAGCATCACACTTGGCAGCCTCATTGGCATCTCCAGCATTCTTGACCCTGGTAAGTCACCAAGAAGCATAAGAGAGTGCATTTCAAAAGAAAAGAAGTACTACAAGCCCAAGGCTTGCTTCTCTCTTTGTTCAAGATCTCGCCTCGATGCAAAGACCGGAGACAGAGCACCGTCCCTCGGCCACTTCCTTGAGGTGGAGAGAAGGGCTGTTAATGCCCAGAGACGTCAGTCCTCTGTCGCCTACGAGATCGAAGGCTTGCCCGAAATCCAATATGATCCGGAACCCAATTCTCTCTTCTACAGTGGCCTCATTGTTCCCCCAAATCTTTGTGGAGATGGATCTAGTTATGGTATTGGGAGGTCTACAGACAGAAGCTTGGACCATGACAATGGCAATGGACATTGGCTTACATTAATATGTCCATGCATGAGATCTTAGACTTAAGTATAGATCTTCTAGATATCTGGGGGTTGCACATGATTTGAGTGGGTTTCATTTGTTATATTCCTTGCTTAGTCTTACCAAGAAAATTCTACTTGATCTTGACTTCATGCACTTCAAATATTATGTTATTTATCAGTTCTTTTTGGATTCACGAAAGATTATTGTTATATGCCACACATGCTTGGTTGAGAGGTTTTGCAGTAGGCTGTAAAGTGTGGTATTTTGCCAGAAGAATCCCCCATAACTTAGTGTTTGTTTTTAACAAAGAATCCATTTTTGTTCACCCACAAATATTAGGGTGTTTGTTCATCCTCCAATAGAAAATGCACATGTTGCATCTTCATCCAAACAAAACTATCTTACAAGTGGTTTTGTTCACCAATCAAGGTGGTTTTGACTTTAAAAATGCCACATGTTTATTTTCTATTAGAAGGTGAACAAACACCGGTCTTATATACTGATAAATATATAGGATAATGTGAAGTTAGTTGTCTAGATCTAGACAATGGACTTCACAATGTTTTACTTCCACATCATCAATTATGAATAAAAATATTTATATAAAAAAAAAAGTTGAAAAAAAATAGTTTTTATTGTCTTCTCAATATCTTTGCATTGGAGAACATTTTTTTATCTCATATTCTTGTGTGAATATAATATTGTCACATAGGAAAGACATTGTTTTGTGCCTCATGCCACATAAGAATCACAAAACAAAACAAGACAATATGGTTGGAGATGCTCTTAGAAAGAAAGGAATGAGGGTAGAAGTTGTCTTGGAAGTTGAAAAAAGTACCTAATATTTTTGCATTGGAGAAGAATTTTTTACTTCGTTGTCTTGTGTGAATATAATATTGTCACCTAAAAAAAATATTGTCTTGTGTCTCATGCCAGATAGGAATCACATTACATTACGAGACAATAGGGTTGGAGATGCTCTAAGGCCTCGTTTGGTTCGCAGAATCGTGAAGTTGGGAAAGGAAAGTGATTACTTTCCTATGTTTGGAAGCCTAAGGTCTCGTTTGGTTCGCAGAATCATGAAGTTGGGAAAGGAAAGTGATTACTTTCCTATGTTTGGAAGCCAAAGAAATTGAGGAGGAAATAAAAGTGATTTCCAATAGAAAAAAAATTATTGGAGAAAATGATTTCCTCCATCCAACCAAGGATTTATTTTTCCACCTTTGAGTAATCACTTTTCCTCCCAATTTTTTTGATATTTTGAAACACCTAAAAAAATCAATAAAAATTATAATTTTTCAAAAAGGAGAAAAAAATAAGGAATTAATTTTTTTTTCTTTCATTTTGGAGAACCAAACGAGACTAAGTTCTGCAAATTGGAAACCAATGTTCTGCAAAAGGAGGATTAAGTTCTGGATTTAGTTGTGGATGATGTTCAGTCTCTCTCTCTCCTCTCTCTTTCTGTTTGTGTTTATTTTTCAGAGGGCTCTCTTCGACCACAACTACTATGCAGATGGTCCAATATCAAGCCAGTCAGTAGTCTCCTCATGAATGAACTGTGAGTATGTGACTGCCAAAATAGACCTATAACAATTCAACTTCGTGCTAACAAGATATTTTGAAATTTGACTTTGACTTTGAAGCACATAAAAGTATTCCAGAATATGATAAAATATCTCAAATCAAAGTATAAAATTAGCTTTTGAAAATAATTAAGTGCAGAGTTAGAATCAATCAATATGCATGTTAATCCAATCTTTTATCGCAAACCAAACCAAAAAAAAACAAAACAAATCGTTACTGTATCGTGAAAAAAACAAATCTCATGAGTTCTTAATTTTTTTTAAAACTCAAAGGTGTGTTGGATTACATACATCTCATAACTTTATTTTTTTAAGATCTAAACAGAAAAAAAAAAAAAAAAAAAAAAAAACACTTTTAAGGACTTAAAAAAAATTCACATGTCATATCAATGTTGCATGTTCTTATTTGAGTTTATGTGGTGACAATGCCGGACTTTAGATTTCAAGATCCGAGACGAACTCTAAAAGTTGTACCCTCAAAACTTAATGTTCACATAATTTATTTTTTCATCGACGAAGACACAATAGTATTATCAACATAAAATTCAAGAAATAAAATAATAAACAAAATATAATATCCAAAATAATATAGTTCATAATGAAATACTAATAAAATTGAAGATGTTCTAAACTAAAAATTAAAATTGTAACTTCTTTTGTTGTTCAATTACCTCTAAGAAACACACACACACAAAAAGAGATCGAAAGAGGAAATTGACAACGACGGAAGGGTAGAGAAGATTGAGAGTGTTGGACTGTTAGATTGACGGACGGAAATAATTTTGACAGTGACTGCAATTTTTTTTTTTTATCTGACTAATTGATTTTTCTCTTGGTATTCTAGTATATGATATTTAGATATCTTATAATAAAAAAAAAATTACGCGGACTAAAAATAATGAGTTTACTGGTTTTTTTTTTTTTTAATTAGACTTGCGTACACATTAAATAGTATAAAAAAATTGTGTCCTCTAAAATTTTGGACATGAGACAAGTGTCTCATTGCTTCATATAAGTCCGGCCTTGTGTGGTGAAAAAGGACGCTTAAACTTGAGATTAAGAACAAGTGTCATTTAATTAATATTTATTAGCAACAAGCCAATTCCTTGTCACTGCCTGGACTTTAGAACATGGTTTAGGTTTCGATTTTGGAATCGAATATAAATATCTATTAGAAAAAAAAATATTTTTGTGTATATTTTAAAAACAATAATTATATGTATGTTTTTTAAAATTTAATTTTAATAATTTAATAACTAATCCAATGTTTAACGAAACTTTGAAACATAAAAAAGTGTGTATAAAATTATCAATTTTAATATAATTTAACAATGATTATAACTTTGGACACGAAATGTTAAATAATAAAAATAGTTCAATAAACAAATCAAACAAATCGAATAGTTTATTATGTTCATTTTAATTTCAATTATGAATAATTTCGCTTCGATTTTAATTTTTAGAATTTAGCTTTAATTATTTCTATTCGGTTGAAAACCAATGGTCACTCTTCTTTCAGTTTGCCCATAGTACCAAGATCCAACCACCTCACCTGCCAATGCCATAAAGACATCTGAACCCCCGACCCCAGGAGACTTGACTGCTCAACTGTGGAACCCAGATCCCATGCACAATTATAACAAGAAAACATTCACATGACAATCAATCACTCAATATTCAATAACTATTCTATTTCAAACTCGACGAGTAGAGCAACTCCCACATTTCATTCAGACCCACTAGAGATTGATTACAATTGAAATTTTGTATCTGTTCCCCCCCAAGAGGGGTTCACAGTACAAAATTCAAACATGTACGTATCTGCCCATCCACCAGCCTTTTCTCTCAATTGAATGAATGTGTACACATAACCAGGCTGTCAAGCTTGGCAATTCAGCTTTAGCTTAGCCACCAACCCAAAAAAAAAAAATTGCAAATTGAGGACTTCCTTATTTGCTTTCCCTTTTGCACACACAATTTCAAAATCTACACAAGCAATGGGGTTTGACTTCTAAGACTTGTCCAGTATATCATTGCTGTCGGCAATCCTGCCTGAACCACGGGCTCCCATCCTTCCAAACGAGCCCATAGCAGAAGACAGGCTCTTGAAGCTGCTGCTTCCCTCACCAAAGTTTCGGGACTTCCTTGGCTTCTTTAGCTTACAACCGTTGCCGTCCTTGTCTCCCTCATCCTTGGTCTTGCTCTTTGCCACAACCAATCGGGCAATGTTGCTCCGGCAGAAGGGGCAGGCTGGGACGGGCGTGCACAAGGTTGTGGGATTGGGCTTGTTGTGGCAGCACAGAGCCAGGGTGCAGTGCGCACACATCTGGTGCCCGCAATCTTGAACTTCGATGGTGCATACCTGGTCGAAGCAGATGCAACAAAGCTCTGAGTCATTCGCCTGCAATACACATGCTTCCAATGTGAAATCTAAATCTATATAATGTGAGGAAAAAAATAGCATTTTTGAAGTAATACTTGGTACAAAATATCTAGTAATATAAACACAATATTTTCTTTTGAAGTTTGAGCTATAAATACATTGCTATATACATCATTGTCAGGTTTGTATGAATCCAGAGATTTCAGTAATAGTGTAAAACAACAAAAAACATTTAATCCGAACTTTTGGGATTGGAACTTGAGGAATAAAGCAGAGCTAGGGCCTGAAGGTAAGCATTTTTAGTTCATTATATAGGTATATACAGGTATTTGTTTGTACATTGCCTACATATATATATATATATATATATATATATATAGAGAGAGAGAGAGAGAGAGAGAGAGAGAGAGATCAGTCAAAAATATTAATGGCTATGAAACTAGAACTATAGCATAATTTTCAATAAACGGTCAACATCATGACAAAGCAATATTAGGCCCTTAAGGTAGCATATTTAGTTCAGAATATAATTTAAAGACTGGTCTGGTCTCTCTTTGATCATATAAATAATATGGTGCCGGCAATGAGTATGGACTATGGACAGGAAGTTTCATATGCATATATACTTAAGATCTGATGCAAATGTAAGCATGGAAATAGTCCAATGTTCAAAGGAAAACTAAAATCATATTTATAACAAAATTATATAGGTTTTTATTTCATTTTAACCAGGAGAAATGTATTTTGAAGCAAGATCAATTAACCTACCTCAGAGATATCATCATCATCATCAACACTGTCATCTGAATGAGCAGGGGATGGCAAGGAAAATGTTGTCCCCTTTAAGATATCCTTCTCTCTTTCCTTGTTAGCCTCCATAAGTGCAGTCTCCAACAGAACCTTTGCATCAGGATTGAGTTCACTTATGAACTTGAGTGGAGAAGGCCATACCAGAGGCTCTGCTGTCGATGGGTTGAGTAGAGCAGCACATGCCCCATGATTACGCCTTAGGGCTATTCCATGTGGTATTCTCCTGCAATTAACCCAAAATAGAACTAAATTGTATCAAGGAATTGATTTGCACAGCGAAACATCAATAATCTCAGAATCAGTAACAATAGAGGAAGAAGTCGGTTATTATACTTCCTCATTTGAAGCTTTTATTCCATCTCACAAACAATCTAAAATATCTTCTGGCAAACAATGCAGCAGACAGAACAAAAATCCTGAGTTAACCCCTCTTAGATTGTGACAGCGTAGATACTTTTTTTTTAGAGCAAGTTAGCTTGAATTGAAGGTAACAACCGAGGAATGACTTGTTTTAATCCAACTATGAATAGAGTGTATGGCTTACCCAACTGAATCTCTTTGAATCCGATCAGCACCCCATGCAAGCAATTCCCTGATACAATCCTTACACCCCCCACGAGCCGCCAAGTGAAGAGCGGTACTTCCAGGGCAGCTGCAAATGGATCACTGTTAACTAACCCTACTTGGTAACCAAATCCGCAGAAACTACAAAGGTAAATGCGAGAAAAAGCTTACCCATATCCTTCAGTAGTAGCACTGACAAGAGCCCCCTTATCTAGTAGAATATGAACACACCCAGGCCGTCTTTGCCTCGCTGCCAGGTGCAATGGGGTTGCACCGCGACCATCTTTAACATTTACAAATCTAGCAAATCCCCTAAAAAAAAAATTGTGATAAGAGCAGTGACATGTAAATATATTAGATGAAGTTCTTTGAGTTCTATACTTAGTGATCTTGAACTTAATTGAGTTAAACCCACCAAGAATCGGCAACGGGGGTCAAAAGTGCAGCTGATAGAATTGCTTGTAAACAATCTGAATGCCCGTAATATGCAGCATAGTGTAAACAAGTTCTACCATGCAGTGAATCAAACATCAAGATCTGAACTCAAAACAAAACTAAACCCACATCAATATGCCAACCAAAATCAAAAGACTAACACAAAATTCCAACAATAACATAAATTTGACATACATTTGCCCCAGATTGGAGTAGCTTCTCAACACAAGCCATCTTCCCATGCATTGCAGCAAGCATCAATGGAGTCTGACAAATCCAAAAATCCCACAAAGATCAACTTCGTTCTCACAATAAGATCATCATCAGAACTAATAAGAAAACCAAAATATATATATATATATATATATATATATATTATATCCTACGTAACTATAAAAGATCCAGAAAACAAAGAGAACTATAGCAAATCCAAAGCAAATAAGAAAAACATTATTAAAAAACCCCAGAGGAAATAGCACAATATACCCAAAAAACACTATTAGAGTACTAGTAAAAAAAAACAGAAATAAACAACAAGGCTAAATTTTGAGACAAGCCCATTGTGGCTTATGAAAGCTAAATCCAATAAAGTCATCATTAACATCTTAATACTTCAAATTAGCAAACATGTATAGCTACATAAGATTCATAAAGCAAAATTCAATAATAACCATGTGATAAAAAATCATTATAGAAACTCAGAAGAAGAAAAATTAGCACAATGCAAAAATAACAACCTACTAGGCTACTTGTAACGATTTAAGAAAATAAATAACAAGATTAAAATTTGAGAAACCCGCAGTATGCCTTAACAAATATAAATCCTGATAAAATCGTCAAAATACCATCAAATACCATAAGATCCAATTTTTAGAGAAACCCATTACTTTTCTAGCGAATCCAAATTAAAATCCAATAAGAAAACATATAAACTCTTTATAGAAAATAAATTAGCACAACGCAGAAAAGCCTACTAAACTACTAGCTAAGAATACAAAATAATCAACTAGTTCAAATTTTGACACGAACACATTGTTTCTTAAACAAACAAAATCCAAACAAAAAACAGCAAAATACCAAAAACAAAAATTTTATAAGAAAGAAAATGAGCAGTGAAAGATCAAATTTTGAGACCGACCCATTACCTGTCTATGCCGGTTCAGTAGATCCGGATACAGAGACAGGTCCAACAGCATCGAAAGAACCTGAAACAAAAAGGAACAATAAGCAAAGAGAGAGAGAGAGAGAGAGAGTTGGAGTGTTGATCGACGGAGTGGGAGCCGCACCTCGAGCTGGCCGTTGGCGGCGGCGACGTGGAGGGCGGAGAGGCGGTCGAATACGGTGGTCCGGCGGAGCATCCGCGGCTGGGACTGGAGGACGGAGGCGACGAAGCCGAGGTCCCCGGCCTGGACCGCGCTGAAGAAGTCGTGCTCGTCTTCGGACCGGACGCATGCGAGAGCCTGGCCCATCGCCGCACGCCGGAAGCGGCGCACGATAGGGAGGGGGGAGAGGGGAGTGGTGGTACTGGTGGAAATGGTGGGGGGAGTTTGGAAGCGCTTTTAAAAGTGCGTCTTTTGGTAGGTTTGGAAGAAGGGGGGAGGGGTGTGGTCACCGGAAGTGGTGAGGTTACCTCCCTTTGCTTGGATTGCATCTCGGAATTGTTAATTTGTTAAAAAAAAAAATTTGTGAATTTGTGAGAGCGAAGAAGAAGCCTCTTGTGTCTTGTCCCTTGACCTATCGAGTCTTGTGAGCATTTTGTTTCAGAAAACAAGTTCTTTGAAACGGTACCGAGTACAATTTTTAAAAAAAATTACAGAAAATTTCCCAAAATTAATTTATATTAAATTAATATAAACGAAATAAGTTTATCTAAATTAAAAATAAAGACACAGTCCGCCAACTCCGTTGGCAGAAAATACAACACAGCGAACACGTGTACAGTAAAAGACAAAAGTTGATCCCACTGTCCAATTTGTGCCAACTCTGTTGGCACAATTTCGGCCAACAAAGTTGACAAAAATTGGACAGGGACCCATTTGGTTTGGGGTGATTTGGTTTGGTTTGGTTTGATTTATTTTATGAGTTTTTTTAATTAGTTATGTTTTTGGTTTTTTTATTTAGTTTTTTTTCTATTTAGTTTAGTTTAGTATTTTGATTTTTTTAATTTAGTTTAGTTTTGGATTTTGGTTTGATTTTTATTTGGGTCTATGGATTGGTGTTGGTTCAGGAGTTGGTTTATGTCCAACGGCTATTATTTTGGTTTTGTTTAACCAGGAAGGAGCTAATGTTCTTCGGTTTGGTTTAATAAGGAAGAGACAAGAAAGACTACACAACAAAAATAATGAGAGACAAGAGACTTGACAAGAAAAAAAAAAGACTTGACAAGAAAAAAGAAGAAGAGGCATGAGAGAGTAAAGAAAAAAAAAAAGACTTGTCTCGTGGAGGGAGGAACTAAAGGAGAGGAGTAATGAAATAAAGAGTAGAAGTTGGTGGAAGGAGTGAGTTATAAGAAAATGAGGAGAAAGAAGAACATAGTGCACTAAGAAGTAAGACACAGCAGTCCTTGTGAGCACATAGCAGCAATTCGAGTAGCCTTCATTTTTTCTCCTTTGCAAGTGGACACAGCAGTCTTTGTGAGCACACACAATACTTATTGTTAAATGTCTCTATTTTATTCTCCTTCATTTATACTCTTATTTGTATATGCAATAATTTTATGTTAGTTTTTATTTTTTAAATGTTAGGATACTAGTGTTTATTTAGTGAATTTAAGTTATGTAACGTGCAAAACGACGGGCAGCCAAAATATGTATTTTGACAACCATAATTGTACAGATGGGCAGCCAAAACGACGGACGTATTCCTGGAAGGCCTACTACGGATTTAATAATCCAGCAACGTGCGAAACATATATCTAGTTTAGTATTTTATAGGAAGGTACAATAAAATTTAATTGTGTAAATCAATATGAATGATATTTTGTACATGTCTACTAATAACATCGTCTATGTTTTGCATATATAGCAATACGATATACTAATGATGAACGGTGCCGAGAGCATGTCTCGTGGCGTCACGATAGCAGACTTGGGTATTGGAGGTTGAGCGACCACCAGGTGACAATGTTGAAAATATTTGGCTTTTATTATGTTGACAAGATACATCTTATGCAACATGATAGAGACTTAATCTTCAGTTTAGTTGAGCGTTGGTGGCCAGGACGAAATACCTTCCAGCTACCATTCGGAGAGATGAGTATTATTCTAGCAAATGTGGTAAATATTTAAAGTTTACCTATTACGGGTGAACCTATAATATTTGATAAATCAATTTTCGCCGACACTATGATTACGAAGTACATAGGTGTGGATGCGCCACGTAACAAACCTACTAAAACCTTGTGACGTTGACGTGGCTCCATCACAAGTTTTTGCACCTAGATCGTATTTGTGATCAAGTTATCTCAGTGGATGAGGATCGGGTAAGTATGATTTTTTTCGCAACTTATGTTATTATTTACGTAATATATTTTTAATTTAATTTAACGCATATCATTTTTTTATTATTTGTTCAGGACATTGGTTGCACCAGAGCCTACTTGCTAGGTTTATTAAGCGGAATATTGTTTCCAGACGCATCAGATTTAGTTGATTTGCGTTTTCTATATTTTTTGGTAGACCTGGCCGCACCTACGCGCCACGCTTGGGGAGTATCAGTGTTGGCATATTTATATAGTTCTATGACAGATTTTGTACAATTTGAAGACATGGATGCAACGAAGGTAAATTTAAGTGGTTGCGCGACATTAATACAGATATGAAAATTTATGCACTTATATCATATGAAAAGTTTTACTTAATTTTATTTACATTGAAAATATGTGTACTTATATCATATGCTCGTATTTTCTAGGTTTGATCCTACGAGCACTTTCATATTCGTAGGCCAGTCTCCCGCATTAATACCGACGTTGGTGTCTTCCCGTCAGCTTTACGGTGGACTACGGATGCAGCAGATCCTGTACACTATGAACATGCGGTTATCTCTTTATACCGGGGCAAATTTGATACACTGAAGTATAACGAGGTAAAATATCTGTATTATTATTTTATAAAGCCATTATGACCATTAACTTATAATTTTTTGTCATAAAATAGGTGACATATTGTCCGTACCGGCTTGAGCAGAATCCTACTGAAATACAAATAACAGCCTATGACCTTAGTGTCCATAGTTGTTTCCTAATATTCGACGGTGAAATCATGTATCATCCCGCTGATCGTGTTATGCAAAAAATTCTAGGTGAAACAAAAGATTCCTGATGAGCCACCATGTTTAAACCGTAGTAGAGGGAGTGCAGCTAAAAGAGAACGCAAAATGATTCCACAGTGGAATTCTAGATTGGAGACACAGCACGCGGTACAGCCGTCTCAACTAATGGACTCTATATATGAGGGTAAATTATTTAAAAAGTTGAACAAAATAAAATTTTCAAAACTATATGAAATCATACGCTCAAATTTGTTTAAATGGGGAGCTCATCTTATCAGTAACCGATCATACCGATATAATGAGTTGCGATTCCAACATCGGGCCGTTGATGATGCAAGTTATCGTGAATGGTATCAACGTGTAATTGAGAATGTACGTATTTTATTGATAAAAATGTTTATCTCCATAGTTTTTTTATATGAATTAATTGGATTATAATTAATATTTCAGCTTCCAAATTTGAATCTAGCATGTGAAAATCATTCAGTGAGAGACCCGTTGAGCACAGTAGTAAGATCATTTTTGGATTATGTGCAAGCAATTCTGACTCCCCCGTACCCTCTACATATTTTACCGAATTATCCTCAAGGCTTAGTTAGCCGACGGCAAGCACGTCCGGGTAGAAAGTATACCAATGTTTGGCATATGGATTGTTCGCCTCAACAAGATGACGAGGTCCCTCAGCTGGCTGAGCTGGGCATTTCCTAGCAGGCTGACCAGGGCACTTCCTAGTGGGCTGGCCAGGGCACTTATCAGTGGGCGGGAGAGGGGACGTGTCACGCCCCAGTCCCAAAATATCGAGGGACTAGCCACGTGGCAATGGCCAGTAGCACACTCTAATGGGCAAACCCAATTTAATGGACCCATCAAGGTGTACTTAAGCTGTAACACAAAAATAAGTCTTCTAAACATGTCACAAACCAATCTCATCCATGGAAAATAAATATGATCAATATCAAATATAACTGTCATCAAGTCTCAATAAAATAAATCGGGGAACAACCCGATAATAAGTCTGATACACTGGTTCAACAGACCAGAAACAAAAGAGTCTAATAAAAGAAAATACGTAGTATGGATAACAGATACCCAGGAGAAGTCCTCAGCCATCACCTCGTCCTCGGGGATTGGTTCAGCTCCAGTGTCTACTCCTGCTCCTGCTTCTGCTCCTGCTCCTGCCCCGTATACCTCGGGATAGAATTCCTCTGCTAAACCTGGGGACATAATCCGGAATCCAGGTCCTCAGGAGACATAGCAAGGTACAAAATAACACAAGCCAAAATAAATGTAGTACAATAAATGAAACAATAGGGTAATCTATGTATCCATCAATTTGAAATGCAAGTGAGAGCATCACTAGTACTCAGGCTGAGACCGCTACAAGCTCTGTGTTGGGGAGCCGGTAGCAGTAATATAACGTAATGTGCCTAGCTCTGATATAGACTCTACGGCCTCACAATAATAAATACATATATAAAAATAACCTGTAGCCTGTGTGTCTCTCCCCACCCAATGTAATCATACGTCTGATGTCCACAATGTCTCATGTCCATGTCACGCAAGATCATAACTAATGCAGCAAGTCATATGATAGCTATGAATATAATATCTAAATCATGTAACCTATACAGAATCACCATGATTATCTCAGGAAGATTCTGTCTCATGAATAGTGTCAGATGTCCTGGGTATGACGTACTTGATAATGCAAGCACGAGAATGTATAGGGTCTCGATATCCATCTCTAGGTGACGTTACACAACTCCGCATACGGCATTGGCACCCGAATATTATTCGGACGCTAAGTAATATCACACGGTCCTAGGTTGAACAGATACAACATATAAATAAATCAAAAAAATTATGTAACAAGAACTGCAAGTTTGGCAAGGTACACTTACCTGGGGTTTGAATACCAACAACTATTCCGGTATCAGCGGAATCTGCAGGTACTCCTCCAAAAGCTGTAATAAACATTACAATCAGGTTCAGAAGATATCAAATAGCTAGATTTGCCTGTCCTTGAGTCTAATTTGGACACAGGGGCAAAAGTGACAATTTTTGGTCAAAGCGGGGTCCACATATGGCTCGCTTCGCACCGAAAAATATGCCAGAGACAATGTTCTCCAAATTTATCAAACTTAGTTTCTACAAGTCCAGAACGACGATACGAACCCAACAGAATTTCCAGAATTGAATTCCGATGAGCCGATCACAAAATCGCCCGTCAAGTGGAGCCGTGGGGCCCACGATACGCGATTTTGTCAACGTTCTCAGAATCGAACCAAACTTGGGTCACAGGACCAACGTATTGCTATGAGTCCTATGGTGCAAGTTTTGTTTCGATACGACGTGCGTACACGAAGTTACAACGAGTTCCAGAATAAGGCCGATACGGGGTATTGTCGACGGATACGCGTTGATTCTGGTGTGCACGCACATCAAAATTAACTTCCGCAAAATTCCACACGTCCGTATTAACGGCGTGCACCTTTTGGTGAAGTCCGTACACGACCAAGTTGTTGTCTCGTTTAGCGGGGCGCACCCAGTTGTCATGCCCCAGTCCCAAAATATCGAGGGGTTGGATGCGTGGCAATGGCCAGCAGCACGCACCGATGGACAACCCAATTTAATGGATCCATCAGGGCATGCTTAAGCTGTAGTCTAATAGTAAATAGAATAATTGTTACAAGCCACAAACTATTCTAATCTCATCCACAACAGATAATCACAGATTAAATACCAGAATAATGCAAATAGAAATAACTATCAAATCTCAATAAATGTCTCGGGGAACAATCCGAGAATAAGTCTGATACATCAAAGCAAATAGACAGGAAATAAAGGAACTAGAAATAGGAACATAAATAACCGACTATATACAACCAATGCTCAGGAGAAGTCCTCTTGTACGATCTCGTCCTCAGGTCCTGGTATAGCTCCTGGAAGTGCTCCTGTACGGTGTATCTCTGGATGGTTCTCTTCGGCTATACCTGGGGACATAGTCCATTCCAGGTCCTCAGGGGCCATAACAAGGTACAGATAATACAAGCCAAAACATAAGCAGTGCAGGAATTTAATGAAACAGCAGGGTAAACTATGTAACCAACTAAGTGATAAATGCAAGTTGAGAGCAGCACTAGAACTCAGGCTGAAACTACTACAAGCTCTGTGTCGGGGAGCCGGTAGCAGTGATATCATGTGGTTGTCTATCTCGTAGTGAGACTAAGACGCCGGCATAATATAATCAACCTGTAGCCTGTGTGTCCCTCCCCATCCAATGTAATCACGCATATCATGACCATAACGTCTCATGTCTATGTCAAGCGGGATCATAGCAAATACAACAAGTCATAAAGTATCTTTAAATACAATATCTCTGTCAAGTCCGGTATCCTATACAGAATCACCATGAATGTCTCAGGAAGACTCTGTCTCATGAATAGTGTCAAGTGTCCTGGGTTATGATGTACTTAATAAGACAAGTACGAGAAATATTGGGTCTCGGTATCCATGTCTATGTGACGTTACACAACTCCGCGCACGGGGTTGGCACCCGACTGGTAATCGGACGCTAAGTAAAGCCACTCGGTCCTGGGTTGTACAGTTAAACAAGTTTATATATGAATCTACAAGAACTCAAGTAAAATACTATAACAGAAATCACTGCGAGTTGAGAGTTGACAAGCTATACTTGCCCACTGATGCAAAATTAAGCCAAGGAAATAAATAGCAAGCTGCAGGGTTTGGCAAGGTACACTTGCCTGTGGTTCCGGCTCTGATTGCGGCCCTGACTTCAGCTGGATTAGCATGCGGTACTCCGGTTGCTGAAATAAATATCACCATCAGATCCAGAAAATATCAATCAGCTAGAAATGCCTGTCCTTGAGTCCAATTTGGAGACAAGGGCAAAAAATGGCAATTTCGGGTCAAAACGGGGTCCACATGTGGGCCCGCTTTGCACCGAAAAATGTGTCAGGGTCAAAGGTCTCCAAACTCACCAAACTTAGTGTCAACAGGTCAGGAACGATGATACGAACCCAATGAAACTTCCAGAATTGGATTCCGATGAGTCGATTACAAAATCGCCCGTTTTGCGGGGCATGTAGGGCCCACGACACGCGATTTCGTCAACGTTCTCAGAATCGAACCAAACTTGGGTCACAGGACCAGCGTATCGCTATGAGTCCGATGGCGCAAGTTTCGTTTCAATCCGACATGTGTACACAAAGTTAGGACACAATTCAGAAAAGTCGGATATGGGGCGTTGTCCGCGGATACGTGTTGATTCCGGTGTGCACGCACACCCGAATCGACTTCGGCGAAATCCCGCACGTCCGTATCAACGACGCACACGTATCTGTGAAGACCGTGCGCGACCAAGTCGTCCCGTTTGGCGGAGCGTACCCAGTTCCGGGGTGAATCGGGGCATTATTTTTCCTGTTTTTGGATCGCGGTTCGCGATCACCACAGGAAGCGATGCCTCGAGCGGGTTGCACGGGCACCGAGAGGGTCACGCAGGCTTCGCGATGCAAAAGACGGAATTAAAAACGGGATTACGAGCAGAAAGATACGCGTACCTGAACAGGGTTCGAAAACCCGAAAAGAACCGTGTTCGACACGTGTCCGGACACAAAGGAAAATTAGGGTTAGGGTTTGGGGGTCTGTCACCGGAGCTGAGGCCGGCTAGAGGCGGGCTGGGCGGCGCTGGCGGCGGAGGGGGCCGGGAACAGCGTCGCCGGGAGCTCGGGACGCGGGTGGCGCCGGCAACAGGTCGCCGGAGGCTCGGGACGGCTCGAGCTCGATTGGAGAAGAAAGAGGAAGGAGGAGGAGCCGGTGGCGGCTGCGGCGCTGTCGGCGTCGGGCGGAGCAGCGGCTGGTGGGCGAGGCACGGCGGGGAAGCGACGTACTGGGGCGGCGCGGGTGCGGCGGTCGGAGTTTAGGGTAGCTGCCGGAGAGGGGGAAGACCTAGGGTTTTATAGGCGGAGCCGCGGGGGGGTCGAGGCCTGGAAGGGCGGAGGCGAGGGGGTCGTGGTCGCTGGCAGCGCCGGGAGAAGCGGGCTGGGCGGCGCGTGGCCGTTTGGGCGGCCGGAGCGCCGGGAGACGCGGGCTGAACGTGGGTGAGGGGAAGCGGGTCGGGCCCGCGGGCGGGTTCGGGTCTGACCGACCCGACCCGACCCGATAGCTGAACGGGTGGGCTGGGCCGAGAGTTGGGCCGGGATTTGGGTTTTGGGTTTAATAAATAAATAAATAAATAAATAATTATTGTTAGGTGTTTAAAAATAGGTCCAGGGCCCAATAAATTCCCAGAAAATTATCCTAAGTACAGTTTTTCATTTTACACACAAAAATATTATTTTTACAATATTTTACTATTATTTGTTATCAATTAAAAATTATTTAATAAATAAAAGCCTGATTTTAATTACAAAAAAATCTCAGAAAATTTCAGGAAATTGTGAAAAAATCCAAATTTTAAAAATTCTGAAAATCAGGGGGTTTACACCAGTTCCGGAGAAAAATAGGGTATTTATATTCCTGATTTTGGATCGCAGTTTACGACCGCTACAGGACGCGATACCATGAATATCTCAAAAAGATTCTATCTCATGAATAGTATCAGGTGTCCTGGGTATGACGTACTTGATAATGCAAGCACGAGAATGTATAGGGTCTCGATATCCATCTCTAGGTGACGTTACACAACTCCGCATACGGCGTTGGTACCCGAATATTATTCGGACGCTAAGTAATATCACACGGTCCTAGGTTGAACAGATATAACATATAAATAAATCAAGAAAATTATGTAACAAGAACTGCAAGGTTGGCAATGTACACTTGCCTGGGGTTTGAATACCAACAGCTACTCCGGTATCAGCGAAATCTGCCGGTACTCCTCCAAAAGCTATAATAAATATTACCATCAGGTTCGGAAGATATCAAATAACTAGAATTTCCTGTCCTTGAGTCCAATTTGGACACAGGGACAAAAGTGACAGTTTCTGGTCAAAGCGGGGTCCACATGTGGCCCGCTTCGCACCAAAAAATGTACCAGAGATAATATTCTCCAAATTCGTCAAACATAGTGTCTACAAGTCCAGAACGATGATACGAACCCAACAAAATTTCCAGAATTGGATTTCGATGAGCCGATCACAAAATCGCCCGTCAAGTGGAGTCGTGGGGCCCACGATACGCAATTTTGTCAACGTTCTCAGAATCGAACCAAACTTGGGTCACAGGACCAGCGTATTTCTACGAGTCCGATGGCGCAAGTTTTGTTTCGATACGACGTGCGTATACGAAGTTACAACGAGTTCCAAAATAAGGTCAATACGGGGTGTTGTCGACGGATACACGTTGATTCTGGTGTGCACGCACATCCAAATCAACTTCCGCAAAATCTTACACGTCCGTATTAACGGTACGCACCTTTCGGTGAAGTTCGCACACGACCAAGTCATTCTGTTTAGCGGGGCGCACCCAGTTCCGGGGAAAAATAAGGTATTTATTTTCCTGATTTTAAGTTGCAGTTTGCGACCGCCACAGGACGCGATACCCAGAACAAGTTGCACGGGTATCGAAAGGGTCAAGCAGTCTACGCGTTACAGCAGACGGAATGGAAAACGGAACAGCGAGAAGAGAGAAACATTCACCTGAAAAGGGCTCCGAAAGTGACTGAAAACACGGGATTCCGCGAGGCGGCGCGACACGTCACGGCGGCGAGGGCACGGCGGCTAGGGCTGACGGAGGCGGCGCTGCTCGTCTCGGTGGTGGGGTCATCGGGTTCACCGGATTTGGGGTAGCCAGCTACTAGGTCGTCGGAGGAAGGAGGTGGCCGAAGAGTGGTGGTCCGGTGGCTGATGGAGTAGGGGCTATGGTGAACGGGGGTATATATATAGGGGTGGCCGACGGTTGGGGGAGGGGGATCGTCGGCCATTGAGGAGGCCAAGAGGCGTCGGCGGGAAGATGAACAGTCGGCCAGTGAGGAGGCCGAGATGCGCCGGCGGTTGAAGTCACGGCGGCGAAGGGGAATCGGCAGGGTCGGGGTTTGCCGATTCCTGTAGCTAAACAATTCGGGTCGAGTCGGGTCGGGTTTGAATGTGGGATTCGGATCCGACCCGATCCGATATGCAATGGGTTCGGGTAATGGGTCAGCGGGTCGGGTCGGATAACGGGTCCGAATCCGATCCGCTAGGGTTGGTTTGAGTCAGGGTTGGTCCGGTTCAAGTTGGTTTGGTTAAACTGGTTAGTTCAACCCGGTTTAATAAATAACTTAGTTTTTAGGTCTTTAAAAATGGTTCTGGGTCCAATAAATTTCAAAAAAATTACCCTATGTCTAAGATTTTATTTTACACCCAAAAATATTATTTTTATAATATTTTAATATTTAATAAAATCATTTAAAATCATTTATTTCAGAATAATATTTATTTAATTCCTGCAAAATCTCAAAAAATTCCAGAAAAAATTTGAAAATTCATTTTTTAAAATTTCTGAAAATTTTGGGGGTTTACAGGACGTCATAGGCACGTACCCCATAGATGGACCGAGAGGCGGGCGAGGGAACGTCACAGCCTGGTGGTGACTATTGGGATTATTACATGCAGATGGCTACAACTATATTTGATGCACCACAGTTTGATACAGCTACTCAGTTATTTGTGACTTCAACAGCGCCAGTGCAGACACAGGAGACTGATGAATTTGACTCATAGTGTAAACTCCCTCAACCAAATCAGAGCTATTTTGATTAAATTATGAGACTAGGATTTAATTGGATGTATTAGATTTAATGTACAGCAATATTGTAACTTAATACACCTTATGTTTGCCTTGACGTTTGGAGCACTATACTAGTTGGTACCCCCAAATCGATTAGGTACTCATCCCCTAAATAAGCCAGACCACCCACCTGCACTTTGTGCAACTGTTAGATTCCCACCATGATACTTAAGATGCTTAAATCTAGTTGCACAACAGTCATTGGGAACGCCTAAGTATTATTTCATTTAAACCGACCTTCCCCTAATGCCTAATGAACTTGTTTGTAATCTAAATTAAATTGAGGCCCAGATCACCCCGAAACAAGTCATAATCGAGCCCTGTATACCTATCATGAGGACCAGACCCCACCCAAAGGAGCCCAGACAAGCCCAAGGCCCGAGGTCCGAGGCCATAAACCCTCCTATATAAACAACTCTTCCTATTATTATTGAAACCCTAACACCTTCACCCTCCTTGCTCAACCCTAGCCGAATCCCTACCATCCCCGACCACCCCTGCTGGACTGAACCCTCTCCGATTGCCAAAACCATGCCGCCTGACTCCGCCTGACGCCGCCTGACTCCGCCTGACGCCGGACTCTGCTTGACTCCGCCTGACGCCGCCTGACCCGCCCGACTCTGCCTGACGCCACCTGTCACGCCCCAGTCCCAAAATACCGAGGGACTGGACACGTGGCAATGGCCAGCAGCACGCACCGATGGACAACCCAATTTAATGGATCCATCAGGGCATGCTTAAGCTGTAGACTAACAGGAAATAGAACCATCGATACAGGTCACAGTCTATACTAATCTCATCCACAACAGATAATCACAGATTAAATGCCAGAAATAATGCAATAGAATAAATAAGCAAATCTCAAATAAGTGTCTCGGGAAACAATCCGAGAATATGTCTGGTACATCAATGCAAATAGACAGGAAATAAATAAACTGAAAATAGAAATACTGAGTATATGAAGTCGGTACTCAGGAGAAGTCTTCTGCCACGATCTCGTCCTCAGGTTCCTGTTCTGTTTCGAGTAGTGCTCCTGCTCCGTACACCTCGGGGTAGATCTCTTCGGCTATACCTGGGGACATAGTCCATTCCAGGTCCTCAGGGGACATAACAAGGTACAGAAAATACAAGCCAAAATAAATGCAGTGCAGCAATAAAGAACAATAGGGTAAATAAATAAACCAGCTAAGTGATATGCTAGTGAGAGTTTTAGTCATACTCAGGCTGAGACTACTACATGATCAGTGTCGAAGAAACCATAGCAGTATTTTCTCGAAGGGCCAGTAAGGTACCAAAGCTCTGTATCAGAGACTAAGACACCGCCAGATAACAGTATTTATATTATAATCAGCCTTGATATGGTAATACTCTCCCCACCCCATGTAATCTCACGTCACAGTTCCATAATGTCTCAGGTCCAGTCACGCAAGATCAACTAATGTAGTAAGTCAGAATAGTTTCTAAGCAAGTAAACTGTAATGTCATGAATATGTACCCTATACAGAATTACCATGAATATCTCAGGAAGATTTCGTCTCATGAATAGTGTCAAGTGTACTGGGTCGTATGGTACTTGATAACACAAGTACAGGAAAATAAAGTGTCACGAATATCCATCTCTAGATGACCATACCCATTGCCGCGTACGGTGTTGGCACCCGACTGATAATCGGACGCTAAGTACGTCACACGGACCTAGGTTAAGCATGTACAACAGTTATAAATAAACAAAGAAATATGCAACAAGACTGTAAAGTTGGCAAGGTATACTTGCCCTCTGATGTATAACTAAGCCAAGGAATATTTAGCAAAGACTGCAAGTTTTGGCGAGGTACACTTGCCTATGGTTCGGGCTCCAACTGTAGCTCTGACTTCAGCCGGATTTACAGACGGTACTCCGGTTGCTGAAATAAACATCACCATCAGATCCAGAAAATATCAATCAGCTAGAAATGCCTGTCCTTGAGTCCAATTTGGACACAGGGACAAAAACGACAATTTCGGGTCAAAACGGGGTCTACATGTGGGCCCGCTTTGCACCGAAAAACGTGTCAGGGTCAAAGGTCTCCAAATTTACCAAACTTAGTGTCAACAGGTCAGGAACGATGATATGAACCCAACGGAACTTCCAGAATTGAATTCCGATGAGCTGGTCACAAAATCGCCCGTCGAGTGGGGCCTATAGGGACCACGACACGCGATTTCGTCAACGTTCTCAGAATCAAACCAAACTTGGGTCACAGGACCAGCGTATCGCTACGAGTCCGATGGCGCAAGTTTTGTTTCGATCCGACGTGTGTACACAAAGTTAGGATGCGATTCAGAAAAGTCGGATACGGGGCGTTGTCCGCGGATACGCAATGATTTCGGTGTGCACGCACATCCGAATCAGCTTCTGCGAAATCCCGCACGTCCGTATCAACGACGCGCACGTATCTGTGAAGACCGCGCGCGCCAAGTCATCCCGTTTGGCGGGGCGTACCCAGTTCCGGGGTGAATCAGGACGTTGTTTTTCCTGTTTTTGGATCGCGGTTCACGATCGCCACAGGACGCGATGCCCCAAGCGGGTTGCACGGGCACCGAGAGGGTCACACAGGGTTCGCGATACAACTGACGGAATTAAAAATGGGGTTACGAGCAGGGAGAAACAGGTACCTGAACAGGGCTCCAGGAATTGGGGTTTCCTCATGTCCGACACGTGTCCGACACGTGTCTAGAAGCTAGGGTTAGGGTTTCCAGGCTCTGCCGGAGCTGGCTGAGCACGGCGGAGACGAGCGGCTCGGCGGAGTCTGACGGCGAGGCGGGCGGTTCTCGGGCGGCCAGAGGCGGCGTGCTGGGCAGCGCAGGCGGCCGGCGGCGGCTGCTGCGGGGCGTGGGCCGCTGCTGGGGGAAGGAGGAAAGAGGAGGAGAGGGTTGCGGGCCTGTGCGACGGAGCTGGGAGGTGGGGCACGGCGGGTGTGCGGCGAGGGACGCGGCGGCGGCGCGGTGGGGTCTGGGCGGAGCGGTGGCGGCGTCGGGTGAGGGAGTTCTGGCCGAAGGGGAGAGATCGGGGGGGTTTTATAGGGGAGCCGCGGGGGCTGAGGGTGGCGGGTCGAGGCCGGAAAGGTCAGGGTCGTGGGCGGGTCAGGCGCGGGGGATCGTGGCCGGCTGGGCGCACGGCTGGCGGCGGAGAACGCGGGGCTGTGTGTTCGTGGGTGAGGGGAAGTGGGTCGGATGCGGGTCGGGCGGCGGGTGGACCCGGCCCGACCCGACAGGGCGAGCGGGCTGGGCCGGCCTGCGGGCCGAGGTTGGGCCGGGCTATGGGTTAGGGTTTTATTAAATAAAATACATAATTAAATAAATAAATAGTTAATAAATAACTAATTATTTTCATGTGATTTAAAAATAGGTCCGGGGCCCGATAAATTCCAAAAAAATTACCCTAAGTCCAGTTTTTCATTTTATACACAAAAATATTATTTTCATAATATTTTAATATACTTTATTATCAATTAAAAATTATTTAATAATTAGAACCCTGATTTTAATTACAGAAAATTTCCAAAAAATTCCAGAAAATTGTGAAAAATCCAAATTTAAAAATTCTGAAAAATCAGGGGGTTTACACCACCCGAGCCCGCAGTCCCGATCCCGACTGCTCCCCACCACCCTTCAGCGCCGTCGAACCACCCGCGAGGCCGACCCCGACCAACCCCCGCGACTGGACCATCACCCCGACGTCGGTCCAGCCGCTGCCGCCGCGCCCAATCGATGTATCCGCGATTGCAAACCTCGCCACTGCTGTACACAGCAGGCCAGATCCGTCCACGTTGAGCGGAGCCACCCTCGTCGGAGGAAACAGCCGAACAGCGAGCGGACCCCCTCGCTCGGCCGATCAGGTACTCGTTCATTTAACCCTTCACTCGTGTGTCCTATAGTTCTCCTTCGTGTCATCGTGTCGAACATGAACCGTATCTCTAGTTTTTAAACTAGTTAGAAATGAATGTAGGGAAATTGATATTTATTGATATTAATTAATAAATCATTGGTCTAAATTAGTGACCAGTTACCAAGGACAGGTAATTCGGTAGAAATACCTGGATATAAATCCTAGTATGTTCAAACATGGAAAATAGAGACGTGTTCGCACAGAACAAAAATCATAGACAACCCGTGACTAGATAATTATTGCCTCGAGACACATGTTAACCGAAGACAGAGCACGTGTACACCCTAGCTACGTGCACACGTGACGCTGAACTCAAGCAACAGTGAACTCGCGACAGTATTCAAGAATAGCGTCTTAATCGTATATAGTTATTGCGTAATGTCTGATGTCTGTATTGTTGTGTTATATTGTATGTCTAGGGTCTTTGGATCATCCAGGAGACGCTACAGGAGCCGGCTTTTGGCATTCACCTCTTGAAGACTCAGGCAAGATACCTTGCCATATTTACTGTCTAATTTAAATTATGCAAATGCTGTATTGTATGCTTGTTGTTTTGCTTTATAAAACTGTGTGCGTCCGAGATTGTCTCGGGTGCATTCGACGAATACGTCGATGATTAGTATATATTGACTTAGTCATTAGCAGACTTACCTCATTGGATGATACCCTGTTATCTTCCAAGACCTGACACTTTTACACGTAGTCGTAGTGACAAATCTCATGTTGGGATGCGAGTTCGTGTGCTCGACTAGCTTTCTCCACGTGTGACATGCATCAAAGATAGTAAGTAATTCAGGAGTAATTCAGAGTAGAGAATTGGCATTTAGATAAGGGGGTATGCGCGTCGATTATTTGACTTGTATATCTACATTGGGCAGGGAGGACGACTAGTAGGCATATGGGATACCCCACTCCTTTACACTGATACCGCACTCGACGGAGTGATACAGACGTATATATATATTACTGATACCACGTTCTGTAGAGTGTTGGACGTTACTTGATGACATTGCAGATACCACACTCTATAGAACGTCGAACGTTACTGTATTCCTGTGCCCGTGTTATAGGGGGCATGTGTGGCATATACTAGTCGGTTGCCACGAGTGGTGAATTACGTCAGCATATGTCTAGCCTACACCTTCCGATATACTCACAGTTGTCCTCACATTGCATTCACTTAGATGGTTAGCACACCCTTTATTGTATTTATTTTATTCAGTATTTTATATATGGCATGTTTCTATGTATCTTGTTACGTCCCTCTGAGGACCTGGTAGCTCTCCAGATTTGGACGAGGCTTTCTACCCCACAGTATACGGCCCCAGATAGGAGACGAGATTCGCTACAGCTGAGGAGTTAGAAGTGCAGCCGTCAGAGTTTCCGTGAGCAGTTGGTAGGCCTTCCGCCTAGATTGGGTGCATCATTATCTAGCCAGCCGATGCCCTAGTCATTATCTTTTATATCTCATTTCAGTACTTTATTTCGTCATAGTAGTGGGTTTGTTCCCACCAGACTTTACTGGTTGTACTATGATATATTGAGACTGGTATTTATTATCCAGCAGTTTATGTAGTACTTTTTGCTCTTTATATTGTGGATGAGATTAGATTACCTGTTATTGACTGATATTGGACATGTTAGTATTATAGGACAGCGTAGCACTCTTCGTGGATCCATTAAATTGGGATATCCTCGGAGACGTGTCAGCTGACTATTTCCACGTGGTCTGGTCCCGTATAATTTGGGACTGGGGCGTGACACATAGGCACTATTGCCAGGGGAGAGACCCGAGGATACAGTAGCAAGAAGAAATAGACTTGGTCTTAGGCCAAGGCCTCGTAGGTATTATGACAGGATGACAAAAGGCAGAGAATAAAAATCCGGTACTTCTAGGTTTTATTAGAAATAAAATTACATCAATGAACTTATAACTTTTCTAAGAAAATCTATGCCAATGCATTTATTCTCTTGGTTGGTTGGTACATCTTCTTCTATTGTGTCCTAAACCATTACAGTTGCTACATCAGAGATCTCTTAAAGATTGATCCTTCGTCATGATGCGGTTATTCTTTGGTCTTTCTGCTTTTTGTCGTACATCTGGTACTCCAATATTGCCTATAACCAATGTACTTTGAATGTTGTAAGGGACTGAAATTGGCTCCAAGTGCGGCTCATATACGCTTTTTAATGCTTCTTTATAAAAAATACCTGGATAAAAACTCTCGATGCTAATATTTTTTGAATTACAAGCATAACATACATGTACACATGGCAGACAAGTATGATACCATTTAAAACATGTACAATATTTTTCATCTATGTTAACAAAATATGTTCTGTTTGTCTCACGATCTAGTATTTCAAACAAATAACCAACTATACTCAATATTTGCAGCTGGTGTCTTTTTCTTGTGATATTGGCCATTGTATTTAACATCTTCGGACAATAATCAGTTGCAAGATTTTCAGTTTTTTGTCGATTTTTGTCCTGAAGTGTTATAATTTTGGCTCGAATACCAGCAAGTAGTATTGTTATTGGTTTATCGCGTAAGTTTTTAACCCAGTTATTGAAGCATTCAGCAAGGTTCGACGTGTTAATATCTAATCTAGGACAAGGAGAATAAGCTGTTATCCAGTGTGATAAAATACGAGTTTCATCATTTACTCCAACAAGCCAATTGTAAACATCAATATTTTCAGCCTTAATTGTTTCAAAGCAAATATTTGCATCTGTCTTATTATAACATCTTGTAAGGTAGTCTAATTTATGTTAAAAATAAGGCAGTCTACATACTTGTTTTAAATTTTGTTTAAAATATTGAATACAATAAAAATGAGGTGATTCTGGAAAAGTAGCACGCATGGCATTTATTAATCCTTTCTGTTTATCTGATATAAAATAAATTGTATCACACGCATTAAAACTACCTTCAAAATATGTTTTCAAACCGTTTAAAAACCAAGTCCAAGAATCCGTGTTTTTGCTCTCAGTAACAGCATAAACAATTGGATATAATTGATAGTTAGGATCATGAGCACACGCAATAAATAAAATACCTTAAAATT
Organism: Iris macrosiphon; assembly: GCA_036927795.1. Classification (NCBI taxonomy): domain Eukaryota; kingdom Viridiplantae; phylum Streptophyta; class Magnoliopsida; order Asparagales; family Iridaceae; genus Iris; species Iris macrosiphon. The sequence goes on along the minus strand of JAYESA010000008.1, from coordinate 165,800,095 downwards.
TAGAGGAAAGAAATGTAGCATCAGTACTAATCACAGGTAAACATTTCCTTAAAAAGCCATCAATGCATGCCTTGAAACAAATAAAAATTCTTTGAAACTTATTATTTTTTGTAGTCTTTATATAACATCTGCTACCTTGATTTGTCTCAATGATTGTAAAAGCATACTCTTCAATACTACTATATGCATAAATATAACTATCATTTATTTCTGATAGAGCAATTTCTCTAATTTTTCAAGCTTTATAATATTTAATATGTATTCGGTGTTCCTTATAGATATCGTTTATAACATGTGATGGACTATACGACTGATTATCACGAATTTTATCAATAATCTTATTTTTAACCCATATAGTTATCGCTAATGGATAATTTTTCGTTGTAAGTCCACCTAAACAAGAATGTACATTTTCTAGCATACTAATGATGAATGTTTCGCCGTTGCCAATGTCTTTAGCATACACTCTCTGATTACAACTAGAAACGTTATATTTATATACAATTCCACTGGCATTGTTTCTAGTAGCCTTGCAATAATTTTTTTTTGCAATTGCTATATCACTAATAAAACTTCTAAATGCATGACGATTCATAAATTCTCTTCCAATGAATAAATTGTTTAAACTATCAACATTATCATCAAGTACATTATTTATATTTTCTATTAAATCATCACTATTTTTATCATCGGTATTACCATCATCTACTCTATGTTCTTCTTCAGTAAATAAAATAACTTGGTGAGAAGAACTATGAGCACTACTAATTCTTGGTGGTGGTGGTGGAGTCACAAAAATATTAATATACGGTGATTGTATATTAACTTCAAGAATAAATTTTCATGCTTCCTTACTAACTTAATTTATACAATTAGATAGATAAATATGTACCAATAAAAATTCATAGTCAATAGAATTTTTTTTCAATTATTAGATTACGTAAATTATCAAACGAAATATTTTGATCAATTAAAAGAACTTCAACTAAATCACCTTCATAAGCTAACCCATTTAGTACACCACCAAGCGAGCATAGTATTGTTATATACTTCGATCCATGGCAACAAGAAAATAGACTTCAAAGATTGTATATTGAAGCGAACTTCAACTAACGAAGGACGCATAATAGAAACGGTTTTTTTCAAATAAAGTAATAAATTATCAGATAATTGCGCAAAAGGGGAGGGATTTGTTTGAATTGCAGGGAGGGGGACAACTCGCCAACTGAGTTGGCGGTGCCCAGAGTTCGAGAAGAACTCGCCAACTCAGTTGGCGGGCTCTGGGCAAGCTCGCCAACTCAGTTGGCAGGCCCCTCTCCCTCGTATACTCTTTCTCCTCGGAGACTCCCCCCCCCCCCTTCTCCTTGGAAACCCCCCGGAGACCTCCCCCCCTTCTCCTCGGAGACCCCCCCCCCTCCCCTCAACTCCTCCCCCTCCCCTTCCTCCAAAAGCTCCCCCTTCTCCCTATAAATAAACTCCAACTCCTCCTCCTCCTCCTCCTCCTCCTCCTCACAGCACTCCCCCTTCTCCCTATAATTTTTTTTGTAGATGGCTAACCAAAATGACGGTCGTATTCCCGGTGGACCGACTATCGACCTTATTATTAAGCAACGTGAAGACCACATATCTAGTCGGATATTTACTGGCGAGGTAATTTTTTAAATTATAAGTTTACAAGTTAAGTAATTTACACACAAACTCATATATATATATATATATATATATATATATATATATATATATATATATATATATATATATATATATATATATATATATACACTCACTCACACTCACACACACACTCACTTACACATACACTAACACCAACACACGCACCACGCCCCACCAACGCACGCCTAACGACCCCTACACGCACAAACACAAATATATATATATATATATATATATATATATATAATATAACCCGAGAACTCTAGCACACACTCCCCGAAGCTAACCCAACGCGCGCACAAGCCCGAAACTAAGAAACCACGCCGAAATGGTCGTTCGGTCATTTCGACGAACACGCGGTGTACGGTTCGGAAAACCTCCTGAAACGCACACCAAACAAACTCAAAATCGGCCCAAAATTTACCCACGGATTCTAAACGATGTCTAGGTCCTAGAAAAAATGCTACCCCATCAATTCTAGGTCCGTGGCGAAAATGCGCAGGCACTTAGAACCGACGACGACGAAAACTCCGAAAACGCCCGAAACGCCCGTTTCTCTGCGACACGACTTCACGTGTCCGAACGGAGACACGCACTAACCCTCAAGACACCCGAAAATGTCTACCTAGGTCCGTCTAACCTAGGGCATCACCCAAAATTGGGCCTATTTTGGATTTCACCCGAAATCGACACAAAATCTAGTGTTAAAGTCTCCAAACACAACCAAACTAGTTTCAACTTTCTCCCACGGGTAGCCCTAAGGTCTAGAAAGGTTCTAAACTATTAATTATACTATATAAGAGTAATTATAAGAGGAAAAATCAGGGTTTACCTCTTAGGAGTTGGAATCCCAAGCCAAAGTCTCCAAAAAGCTCCAAATCCACCACAACTAGCTTTCAAGCTTCCAATCCAAGCTCCAACACCAAATCTAAGCTCTACCCACCTAGGTTGGAAAAGAATATAGGGTTAGGGTTCACATAAGTAGAAGAAATGGAAAGAGGAAGGAAAAAAATGGGAAAAACTTACTTGGAAGAAGGAAAGAAGAAGAAAGAAGGAGTGGAGAAGAAGAAGAAGTGAAGAAGAAGAAGAAGAGAAATGGGGGGCTGGGGCTGCTGTTTGGTCGGGTAGGGGGCTAGTTTGATCGGCCACAAGCAAATAAAAGGGTTTCCTAATGTCCAAAATACCCAAAATGTCCTCTCCTAACTTTGATTTTGGGTTCCGGGTTCCAAAAGTACTCAAACTAACTCCAAATCTATCCAACTAACCCACTAAAAATATAATAAATATTCTAAACCCAAAAATAGGCCTCACAAGGGTGTGGGTTGGGTCGAACATGGGTCCACTAGGGTCTGACACGGGTCCAGGCTAGCTAAAACACTAAAATAATCAATAAAAATATAATACAACCACTAATTAAATATAAATACAATTAATTATAAATAATACACAATTAACCAAATTAAAATATAAAAAAATATCCGGCTCTGGAAATGGGGTGGTGACAGGAATCCTTCGAATTCTACTATATAGATCGTGTTAGATATTTAATCAACGATCTTCATTTAGTTGTAAGTCTTGTGGAGCATTGGTGGCATGTACGCAACACTTTCCAACTCCCATTCGGCGAGATGACGATCACCCTATTTGATGTGGCAAATATACTAGGATTACCTATTAAAGATGACGCTATATATTTTGATCCGCACTTAAAAGGATCTGATCTGATCAGGAGGTATCTCGGTGTTACCCCTCCATCTGGTATAAAAGACGGCAATTTTGTGAAGTTTACATGGCTTCGAGACAACTTTATGGACCTACATCACACTATTGACGGGGTGGTTGATGTAGATAAAATACGGGTATGTATTTTAATTAGTAAAATTTGTTTATGACTTAATTTAGTGTTTATATAACACTTAATATTTTTAGGTCATTCATTGCACTAGAGCGTATCTGCTCTGTTTATGTGGTACAATTTTATTTTCTGATGCATCAGAAAATATGGTAAATGTGCAGCTTCTACCATTCTTGGATGATTTGACAAAACCTACTCAGCATGCATGGGGAGCTGCTACTCTAGCCTTTTTATACGTAAATTTGACAGAATTTGTGAGATCCAGTCGCAAGTGTAGATTCAGGTATGAATGAAAGACCTAAATTAGTTAGAGTATTTTTATACGCAAATTTTGTTTGTACTAATGTCATTTTTTTTATAGTTCTGGTCCTACAAGCACTTCTATATTGGTAGGTCTGTTACTAGCATTCTCAGTGATGTTGGAGTATTTTTGATTGCTATGCGATGGCCCACAGATGTAGTAGTTTATCAACACTACCAATACAGGAGTGTATCACTTTATCGTAGCCAATTTGATACACTGCAGTATCATTAGATAATTTTTTAAATATCTAATAAATATCTTTAAATTATTACAGTTTTGATCGTAGATAAACATCATATTTATTTGATACAATATCATTAAATAGGTTACCTGGTTACCTTACACATGTGAAGATGATGCTCCAGAAATTAAGAGGACATCATATTCGTTTAGTTTACACAGATCTTATATTATATATGATCGGTTCACCATGTACAATCTGGCAGACCGTGTTCTTCGATAATTCGGGATAAGTTAAATAATTCCCGATGATCCACCGACAGTCGGTTATGAGGCAACAAATGCAATACAACGAATCCTTGGTCTCGTTGCTGATTAGAATAATCGGTTCGAGAATTATAGTATAAGGGACATGTATCCCGGACTAAGATCTTCTGAGGAATGTAAGTTCTAAGTTACTCATTATTCGTATTGATTTAGTGTAAATAGTTTGCTAAAATTTTGTTTACATTATGCAGACATTGGTAACCTGGACTATAGGCAATGGTGGGGATGCCCTCTTATGAGCAACCGAGTATACCAATATGAGGAGCAAAGGTTCAAGAGTAGATCCGTAGATGATTCTACTTTGCGTGCTTTTGCCGATGGCATGCATGATTTGGTATGACTTCATTATACTTTAAAAATTACATATACATAGATATGATAAAAAAAATTAATTTACAAGTTTCATATTTCAGAGTGGTGTATACCAACAATATTTGCAACAACTTGAGATAAACCTTCCCCCACAAAGTCGATTTCTTATGGAGGAACTTGTGACTCGTGTTGGTCATCTGGGTATTGGACGGGAACCTGAAATACCTCCAGTACAATCACGTCTTCCACCAGACTATCCAACCGGCTTTGTACGACAGAGACACTCTCCTTGTAGTAGGAGGGATGGTGCAGAGGGACATATTCACCAGTATGTTGGAGCGGGCCCGAGTCACCAGTATGTTGGAGCGGGCCCGAGTTACCAGTATGCTGAAGCCGGCCTTAGTGACCAGTATGCTGGAGCAGGCCCGAGTTATCAGTATGCTGGAGCGGGCCCTAGTGACCAATATACTGGAGCGGACCCTAGTTACGAGACTGTTGGAGATGAAAGCTACCAGATATTCACACAGTATTTTTTTGACTCCATCAGCACCGCTGCCTAACCAAACTCAACAAGACGAGGAGGAGGATGAGTAGATAATTTTGGTTAGCCATCTACAAAAAAAATTATAGGGAGAAGGGGGAGTGCTGTGAGGAGGAGGAGGAGGAGGAGGAGGAGGAGGAGGAGGATTCCCGGTGGACCGACTATCGACCTTATTATTAAGCAACGTGAAGACCACATATCTAGTCGGATATTTACTGGCGAGGTAATTTTTTAAATTATAAGTTTGCAAGTTAAGTAATTTACACACAAACTCATATATATATATATATATATATATATATATATATATATATATATATATATATATATATATATATATATATATATATATATATATACACTCACACACACACTCACTTACACATACACTAACACCAACACACGCACCACGCCCCACCAACGCACGCCTAACGACCCCTACACGCACAAACACAAATATATATATATAAAATATAACCCGAGAACTCTAGCACACACTCCCCGAAGCTAACCTAACGCGCGCACAAGCCCGAAACTAAGAAACCACGCCGAAATGGTCGTTCGGTCATTTCGACGAACACGCGGTGTACGGTTCGGAAAACCTCTTGAAACGCACACCAAACAAACTCGAAATCGGCCCAAAATTTATCCACGGGTTCTAAACGATGTCTAGGTCCTAAAAAAAATGCTACCCCGTCAATTCTAGGCCCATGGCAAAAATACGCAGGCACTTAGAACCGACGACGACGAAAACTCCGAAAACGTCCGAAACGTCCGTTTCTCCGCGACACAACTTCACGTGTCCGAACGGAGACACGCACTAACCCTCAAGACACCCGAAAACGTCTACCTAGGTCTGTCTAACCTAGGACATCACCCAAAATTGGGCCTATTTCGGATTTTACCCGAAATCGACACAAAACCTAGTGTTAAAGTCTCCAAACACAACCAAACTAGTTCCAACTTCCTCCCATGGGTAGCCCTATGGTCTAGGAAGGTTCCAAACTATTAATTATACTTTATAAGAGTAATTACAAGGGAGAAAATTAGGGTTTACCTCTTGGGAGTTGGAATCCCAAGCCAAAGTCTCCAAAAAGCTCCAAATCCACCACAACTAGCTTTCAAGCTTCCAATCCAAGCTCCAACACCAAATTTAAGTTCTACCCACCTAGGTTGGGGAAGAATATAGGGTTAAGGTTCACATAAGTAGAAGAAATGGAAGAAGGAAGGAAAGAAAATGGGGAAAACTTACTTGAAAGAAGGAAAGAAGAAGAAAGAAGGAGTGGAGAAGAAGAAGAAGTGAAGAAGAAGAGAAATGGGGGGCTGGGGCTGCTGTTTGGTCGGGTAGGGGGCTAGTTTAATCGGCCACAAGCAAATAAAAGGGTTTTCTAATGTCCAAAATACCCAAAATGCCCTCTCCTAACTTTGATTTTGGGTTCCGGGTTCCAAAAGCACTCAAACTAACTCCAAATCTCTCCAGTTAACCCACTAAAATATAATAAATATTCTAAACCCAAAAATAGGTCTCACAAGGGTGTGGGTTAGGTCGAACATGGGTCCACTAGGGTCTGACACGGGTCCAGGCTAGCCAAAACACTAAAATAATCAATAAAAATATAATACAACCACTAATTAAATATAAATACAATTAATTATAAATAATACATAATTAACCAAATTAAAATATAAAAAAATACCCGGCTCTGGAAATGGGGTGGTGACAGGAATCCTTCGAATTCTACTATATAGATCGTGTTAGATATTTAATCAACGATCTTCATTTTGTTGTAAGTCTTGCGGAGCATTGGTGGCATGTACGCAACACTTTCCAACTCCCATTCGGCGAGATGACGATCACCCTATTTGATGTGGCAAATATACTAGGGTTACCTATTAAAGATGACGCTATATATTTTGATCCGCACTTAAAGGGATCTGATCTGATCAGGAGGTATCTCGGTGTTACCCCTCCATCTGGTATAAAAGACGGCAATTTTATGAAGTTTACATGGCTTCGAGGCAACTTTATGGACCTACATCACACTATTGACGGGGTGGTTGATGTAGATAAAATGCGGGTATGTATTTTAATTAGTAAAATTTGTTTATGACTTAATTTAGTGTTTATATAACACTTAATATTTTCAGGTCATTCATTGCACTAGAGCGTATCTGCTCTGTTTATATGGTACAATTTTATTTTCTGATGCATCGGAAAATATGGTAAATGTGCAGCTTCTACCATTCTTGGATGATTTGACAAAACCTACTCAGCATGCATGGGGAGCTGCTACTCTAGCCTTTTTATACGCAAATTTGACAGAATTTGTGAGATCCAGTCGCAAGTGTAGATTCAGGTATGAATGAAAGACCTAAATTAGTTAGAGTATTTTTATACGCAAATTTTGTTTGTACTAATGTTATTTTTTTTTATAGTTCTGGTCCTACAAGCACTTCTATATTGGTAGGTCTGTTACTAGCATTCTCAGTGATGTTGGAGTATTTTCGATTGCTATGCGATGGCCCACAGATGTAGTAGTTTATCAACACTACCAATACAGGAGTGTATCACTTTATCGTAGCCAATTTGATACACTGCAGTATCATTAGATAATTTTTTAAATATCTGATAAATATCTTTAAATTATTACAGTTTTGATCGTAGATAAACATCATATTTATTTGATACAATATCATTAAATAGGTTACCTGGTTACCTTACACATGTGAAGATGATGCTCCAAAAATCAAGAGGACATCATATTAGTTTCGTTTACACAGATCTTATATTATATATGATCGGTTCACCATGTACAATCTGGCAGACCGTGTTCTTCGATAATTCGGGATAAGTTAAATAATTTTCGATGATCCACCGACAATCGGTTATGAGGCAACAAATGCAATACAACGAATCCTTGGTCTTGTTGCTGATTAGAATAATCGGTTCGAGAATTATAGTATAAGGGACATGTCTCCCGGACTAAGATCTGCTGAGGAATGTAAGTTCTAAGTTACTCATTATTCGTATTGATTTAGTGTAAATAGTTTGCTAAAATTTTGTTTACATTATGCAGACATTGGTAACCTGGACTATAGGCAATGGTGGGGATGCCCTCTTATGAGCAACCGAGTATACCAATATGAGGAGCAAAGGTTCAAGAGTAGATCCGTAGATGATTCTACTTTGCGTGCTTTTGCCGATGGCATGCATGATTTGGTATGACTTCATTATACTTTAAAAATTACATATACATAGATATGATAAAAAAAATTAATTTACAAGTTTCATATTTCAGAGTGGTGTATACCAACAATATTTGCAACAACTTGAGATAAACCTTCCCCCACAAAGTCGATTTCTTATGGAGGAACTTGTGACTCGTGTTGGTCATCTGGGTATTGGACGGGAACCTGAAATACCTCCAGTACAATCACGTCTTCCACCAGACTATCCAACCGGCTTTGTACGACAGAGACACTCTCGTTGTAGTAGGAGGGATGGTGCAGAGGGACATATTCACCAGTATGTTGGAGCGGGCCCGAGTCACCAGTATGCTGGAGCAGGCCCGAGTTACCAGTATGCTGAAGCCGGCCTTAGTGACCAGTATGCTGGAGCAGGCCCGAGTTATCAGTATGCTGGAGCGGGCTCTAGTGACCAGTATACTGGAGCGGACCCTAGTTACGAGACTGTTGGAGATGAAAGCTACCAGATATTCACACAGTATTTTTTCGACTCCATCAGCACCGCTGCCTAACCAAACTCAACAAAACGAGGAGGAGGATGAGTAGATAATTTGTAACAATGTTTGATTATAATATTTGTTTAATTTGTAGTAATATTTGACTGCAATGTTTGGGTATTGAACAATTCTTAAGTAGACTTTCATTATCAGACTCACTATTATAATATTTTTAAGTCTGTATTGAACAATTCTATCTTACTCTCTCTGTTGACTAGTTCATCTTCTTCGGTTGTGTCCAATCGTACCACAATTACTGCAACGAAGATCTCTCGTCGATGAATCTCGGGGTTTGATGCGGTTCTTCTTTGGTCTTCCGACTTTGCATCTTACATCTGGTACCCCAATTTCTCCTCTAACCAAAGGAGCTTGGATCTTGTAGGGAATTGAAATTGGCTCCATTTTTTGTGCGTATACACTTCTCAAGGTCTTCGTCGAAAATACTGCAGGATAAAAACTATCAATACTAATATTGCAATCTCTACAAACAAAATATGCATGTATACATGGTATATAAGTATGGTACCATCTAAAACATGTACAAGATCTGTCGGTTATATTAACAATATAGGTTCTACTTGTTGCACGGTCTATTATTTCAAACTTATAACTATCAATAGCTAATATTTCTAGGTGATTCTTCTCTTTGATAATACAAGCCATGGTCTTTAACATCTTCGGACAATAATATGTGTCTATATTTTCAGCATTCTTTCTACGATTGTCATGAAGTGTAATAATCTTCGCTCTAATACCATCGATAAGTATTGTTATTGGCTTATCTCGTAATTTCTTAATCTATCTATTGAAACATTCAGCAAGATTAGAAGTGTTAATATCTAATCTAGAACAAGTAGCATACGTTGTTATCCAATGTTCAAATCGACGACTTTCATCGTTTACACCAATAAACCAATCGTACAATATTATGTTCTCGGCTTTAATTATATAAAATACACTCTCTGCATCCGTTTTATTATATGATCTAGCAAGCGAGTCTAACAAGTGTTGAAATACTGGTTCTTTGGTAACTTTTTTCATGTTTTGTTTAAAATGCTGAATAAAAAAAAAAGGAGATGCAGGAAAAATAGCATGAACAACATTTATTAATCCTTTTTGCTTGTCAGATATAAATAAAATTGTACTCCAATCATTAAAACAACTTTCAAAAGATATTTTAAGAGAATTTAAAAACCAAGACCAAGAATCACTATTCTCACCTTCAGCAACAACATAAGCTATAAGATATAATTGATAGTTAGGATCGTGAGCACAAGCAATAAATAAGATACATTGATATTTAGACGAAAGAAATGTAGCATCAGTACTAATAACCGGTAAACAGCCCCTTAAAAATCCGTCAATATATGACTTAAAACAAATAAAAATTCGTTGAAAGCTATTGTTTTCGGCAGTTTTAATAAAACATGTACTACCTGAATTTGTCTCCATAATTCTATAACAATACTCCTCAAGACTAGCGTATGCCTCATCATAACTACCATTAATTTCAGCTAATGCTGTCTCTCGGGCTCTCCAGGCTTTGGAATAACTAACTTGTATACGGTGCTCCCTATATATATCTTTTACAATTTATGATGGACTATATGACTGGTTATCTCTAATAATGTCAAATATCATGGTCTTAATCTATGCAGCGGTAGCTAGTCGATGACGTCCTTTACTAAGTCTCCCTAAACAAGAATGACGATTTTCTAATGTACTAACTTTAACTATATTGCCATTTCCAATGGATTTCACATATACTCTCCAATTACAATTCGGTTGATCACAATTATATATAATTCCACGAGCATTATTCATAACACTAGCTGAACAACTAAAATTATATTTAATTGCTAAATTACTTATAAAGCTTCTAAAGTGAGAACGGCTAGGAAATGATTGTCCCTTAAATACTTTATCAGTGATAGCTTTTACAACATCATCATCTACCGTATAATCTACATTTTCAACTAAATCATCACTATTTCCATCGTCGTTGTCACTATCATCATCATGGTTAGATTCATCTGATGAATGACCTTCTTGGAAAAATAAAATAATTTGTTGAGAAGAACTAGCACCCGAACTAACATGCTGATATTCAGAAAAATATTCATTATTTCTATTATCTCATGTTGCTGCTACTTTAATAACATATATTTTTATATACCGTGATTGTGAATTAATCTCAAAAATATAATTGCATGCATCTTCACTATCTATCAAAAAATAATTAGAACCAAAAATAGACTTCAGAATAAAATTATAATGAATAGAACAACGTTCAATAATATGATTACGTATATTTTTAAAACTAATATTCGGATAAGTTAAAAAAATTATACTTTCTACTCCTTCGTAATTTAACCCATTTACTTTACCGCCGTGCGAGCATACAATTCTTACGCTACGATCCATGACGGTTGAGAACTTTTGCTACAAGAAACTCAGATGAACTTTAGCTGCAGGCAGAACTTTGGATGAAGCTTTGCTAAAGGCAGAGAGATAGAGAGAGTGATGGGGACTTTGCTAAAGGGAAGAGAGGGAACAGAGTGAGAGTGTTGGATGATTTGGTTGAGATAGAAAATATATAGAGTGAGAGTGTTGAATGTAATAGCTGTTGTGCAACGGCTATAATCCTTCCCCCAACCCTCAACGGCTAAAATTTCTCCACGCCCCCATTCCGAGAAGCTAACGGACCCTCACTCGCCAAGTAAGTTAGCGGGCTCAGCCTCCAACACACCCTCCCTCGCCAACTCAGTTGGCGGCCTCTACCTATCTCGCCAACTCAGTTGGCGAGCACTTTGATCCCCCAACAACCCGCCAACTCAGTTGGCGAGTTCTCCCCCTCCCTGTAATTCCAACAAATCCCTCCCCTTTTGCGCAATTATCTGATAATTTATTACTTTATTTAAAAAAAACCATAATAGAAATGTTCTTTGGTATATTTTGGCTAAAATGTGCGGAAAAAAAATTATTTATCATAAAAATGCGCCTTTTTAACTTTTTATTTTTATTTTAAATATATATATATATATATATATATGTGTGTGTGTGTATGTATATATATTTATAATATCATCATAATACATTATTTTTTTATTAGTTCATGTAAGAATATGAGCTTATGGCTCATATCGCTTATATATATATATATATATATATATATATATATTAGATTGAGATTGAGTGGTTGAAATTAAAAAGTTGTGGGACCTACACATTTTAATCTCAACAACCCAATCTCAATCCAACCTACTCCGGGTGGTTCCATAATATAAAATTATCTGAATAATTTTACAGTATTTTTGTATATATATATATATATATATATATATATATATATATATATATATATATATATATATATATATACTTTTTATTCGTTGCTCATGAAGTAAGTAAGTAAGTTTTAGGCTAAATTACAATTTGATATCCTAAACTATTTAATTTTTTAAACTTAATACCCTCAACTCTAATAGATATCAATTTAAAATCCTTAAAAAATAAAAATGATGAAACTATTCCCTTCTCTCTCTCTCTCTTTCTCTCTCCCCCTCCCCCCACACCCAACTACCCCCCCCCCCCCCCCCCCCCTACCCCACCCTCCGGCTACACCCTCTTGTGTCCCCCAACCCCCCATCCTCTTTTTTTCGCATGGTATCGCTGTTGTCGTAGCTGCGAAGAGGGGAGGGGGGGGGGGAAGGAGGGGTTTGGGGGTGCATCTCAGGAGGGGATGGGAGGGAGGGGCAGCCGGTGGAGTGAGTGGGAGGAGGGGAGAGAGGGGGGAGGGGCGGGGGTAGTTTATGCTTTTATTTTTATTTTTTAGGGTATTAAATTGATACATATGAAAGTTGAGAATACCAATTTGTAATTTAGCCAAAGATTTTAAAAAATGTTGCATATTCAAATCTTCTCATATTCAGTTTCTTTTACACCAAAAATGTGATTTTTTTTGTAAAAAAATGAGTGCGAAAAAATTTGAACCCATAATCTCCACTTAAACTTTATGAATTCACAAGCTAACAAAAAATCTTCATATATTTTGATCTTTTATATATATATATATATATATATATATATATATATATATATATATATATATATATATATATATATATATATATATATATATGTGTGTGTGTGAAAACTTTAGAAAATATATGAAAATATTTTAAAAAAAATGCAAAAAAACGTCCGCCATATGGGTGTTTTTTTCAACAAAATTTAAATTAAAGCGTAATAAAAATTAGCTTAAACTAACGTACTTTCATTGAAAATGTTCTTTCAAACAATATATTTTGTCATTGTCATCCAAAACGAGATTTGGAAGGACGTTTTAGTGCTCTTATTTCAATTTTGACAAAGTTTGTTCCGCGAGTCCAATTTTATCAACGTTTGTTGCTTTGAGTGAAATTTTTTGTTTTATTTTTATGCAAAATTTGTTTTGTTATTTTTAAATTAAAAAATAATAATAAACCTCATTCATTTTTAAACAAAAAATTGTTGTAAAGAAAATATTTATAAATAAATGAACTAAAACAAAAAATATTTTGAAAAAAATTGAAGCAACGAAATTTTTCGCCATCTGGATGGCGAAAATGTGATTTCTTTTTTTATATTTGTCCCGTCAAATTTTTGCCAATCAAGTTGGCGAAAAGATGATATTGTTTTTTTTTGTTGATTTTTTGGGGATAATTGGGTTTGATTTTTTTTTTCTTTTTTTTGCAGAGTGCTCTTGTTTAGTTTTATTTAGATTTAGTTCTTTAAAAAAAAATGTAGCAATATTTTCTAAAAATAAATTAGAAAAAATAAAATTTAATATCCAAAATAAAATATGCTATCATTGAACAACAACAACAACAAAAATTGCCGTAAGAATATTACGTTTGCCGTCGAGCAGTCTTCAAGCGACGATAACTATTTGTTTGAAAATCGTTTTTCGTCAAACAACAGGTCGATTTGTATTTTTTGAAAACGAGAGTAACACAATTCATGTAGAATTTATTTTTATCCGAAACAAGACGCACATGTTACAGAAAAAAAATATAAATTTAAAAACTTCAAAGTATCATAACTTTTAACTGAGAGATCAAAACAAAGTCCAGTTTTTGCCAAAATGACCGTATCGAAAAGTACTACGGGATAAACGTTTCACCGTTTGACGGACTCTGAATTTTTTTAGAATCGCAACAAAATGATGTTTCGATTTCCAAATTTTACTTTCGATATTTTTATTTTTGAATTTTTTTATTATCTATACTAATTTGTTAATATCTATACTAATATGAATGATAACAAAATCTATTGATTAATATTATTATCAATATTATATTTTTCTTTCATATCACAAAAAATAAATTATTATTATTTGTACACACAATTTATTTAAAATAATTAATTATATAGATAATAAATAATTAGTTTGTTATTTGTTAAATTGTGATATCTATTTTAATTATGATTTCTCATAAATATATGTTTTAAATTTTGAATAGTGTTTAGTTAGATAATAACAAATTACTATATAATTATATTTTTAAAATTATATTAGTTAACATAATAACAAATTAGTTTAGATAATAATCACACAGTTGCTATTTCTAAAATTATATTTTGAAAGATAATAAATGTGGTATCTAAAATTTGAAAAAATATTTTAGTTAATTTTAAATCGTCTTTAGAAAATCTATTAATTAATTTTTTATAAAACCAACACGAAAAAAAATTAAACCCAACTATCCAAAAAAAATTAACACAAAAAACCCTAAAAAAGCCTAAAAAATAAATAAATCATTGTCAGATTTTTGCCAACTTAGTTGTCAAAAATTTGGCGGCGAAAACTTTCGTAATTTTAATTTTTTTTAAAATTATTTATTTTAGTTAATTTATTTAAAAATATTTTCTGTACAATAAATTTTTTATTTTTTAAATATAAGAAATAGATAATTTTATCATCAAATAAACCCATGCATACACCAACCTACTTGTCAATTGAGTTGAAGAATATATTTATACCATATATTCAAATTTTGACCATAAGAGTTGGTTTGATTGAGACATAGGCTTATTGTTGCGAATTTAAACTTAAATATAATTTTACTGAAGCCAGACTTGTTATAATTTTGAATCTACGTTTTTGTTTGCAACAGTACAAGTCAACATGAGACAAGTATGCACCTTTCACGACCGAATACTAATGGCTAGACAATTTTCGTTCAATACAACGAAGTAGTCCCACATTTTCCTTTTCTTTTTTTTTTCTTTTCTTTTTTTTTTGTTAGAAAGATATAAACTAAGGATTTTATGATGATTTCTGAAACAAAAATTTATGCTAAAGCAAAGTTTGACAAAATTAATGTACAAGTACATGGACTCATATCATTAAAATAAAAGTTAATCGTCAAAATGGTACATGAAGAATGTAGTATTTGTTATTTTTGTGATCGATTTTTTTCTTTTTGTCGCAATAGTGTATGAGCTTTGCATTTTGGTTCAATTATTGCCTAAAGAAATTTTAATAGTGTTTTGGATGAAAATCAATAAAAAAAAAGGATATATGATGTTCACGTGTCCTATTTTTAATGGTTCTTTTGCCAATTTTTTTGTTTTGAATTTTCAGAAGAATAATAGTGTTCGAAAAAATTTGTTTGGATGAAAATAGTTAAAAAAATGTATAAAATAATTTTGAATTTTCAGAAGAATATTAGTGTTTGAAATTTTTTTTTTGGATGAAAATAGTTAAAAATAATAGTCCAAAATAAAAAATTTGACAAAATAATCATTAAATAAAGGGCACGTGACCATCACATATAAAATAATTATTAAAAAAGGGTACGTGACCATCACATGTCAATTTTTATCGATTTTTATCCAAAAATATCAACACAATTTGTTTCAAACACTAGTTGAACCAAAATGCAAAGTTCATCTACCATTTTGACCCCAAAAAAAAAAAAATTATTTACCAAAATGATAAACACTACACTTATGTGTCATTTCAACAATTAACTTTAAAAAAATTTACGGATTAAAAATAGAACAACCAAATTGTCATTGCTATTGATAGTTTTGTAACTATATTTGGTTATCGTCAACAGAAATGAAGTTATGTATATTTGTGTACATTTCTCAAAACTTTCTCAATGACCGAGTGCGCGAGTTCGGAGTCAAAATTATAATTACAATGGTATTATTAGATATAACGCGGTGGATTGAATCAAATATAATTTGTTGTTAGCATTGGGAGGTGGACGTAAGCACACCACAAAGACTCAGTCTAAGTTCCACCACTTCATTAAGTATAATATATTATGTTTAGTGGGATTATGATTTAAAAGTATGAAATGACACCTCAAAGATATTTTTAGCTTGACGGCTATAGGCTAAAGGCTATATAGCCTACGAATTTAATGGATTCCTAATTCTTCCAATAAAGGCCTCGCTTCAATCTGAAGAAAGAAAAGTCAATTTTTTTTTTCTTTTCTTTTTTATGAATGTCAAATAAAATGCGCCGAAAATAAAATTAATTTCTAATGGAGAAAAATAGAAGAAAAAATAATTTTAATGATTTTTTTTAAGTTTCTTTCATCTTTTTCATAATCTTTTTTTCTTTTTTTTTCATCTATTTTATTTTAATGATTTTTTCTGAGATACTCCTTTTTATTTATTTTATTCTTTCATTCTTTTTTTTTTTCTCTGAAAATATTTATATGTTCACCAAACATGGAAATACAAATTCAAAAATTTTGATTTTCAAAAATATAGAATTTTTAGCTGTATAGTATTCTATATACCAAACGTCTCCATAAGTGATAATGTATGGATAAAGAAAGCCCAATGTCTAAACATAGTATTACGAAATTTATTAAAGGTCAAGTTTGTGAAAATTGGCTGTAGGATGCCAATTTGTCGTACATTATGGCATATTCATTCTTTTTTTTTTAATTCAGTGGATATGCTAGACGGTTTGACGTATATGATGTGAAAACGTCAAATGATCTGACATTTTTGTTACGAAAACGCTAAGCGATATGACATACTTTTAGCAGTTTTGCAGGTTCCCTCTAGAAATTATTTTTACATAATTAATAAGTCAAAAAATATAAATTAAGAAGAATAACTCTTTCACTTCTTGTTTGTCTGAATTGGACTACTTCTGCATGTGGCGGCAGATCGATTTTAACTAAATGAATAAACATAGTACAACAAAAGAAGAATGTTGTATATTTTCTCACAATCCAATAACGAATTATTCATTTACAAATAAAATCTTTAAAATATCCTAAAAACAGAATAGGGGCACATAAACAACCTAACTATACAAACCCGAAAAACTGATTAGGTTTCAGAACAAGTTCCCTATCACATTTTTTTTACATAATTAATAAGTCAAAAAACAAAAACTAAGAAGAAAAACTCTCCCACTCCTTGTTTGTTTGAATTGGACTACTTCTACATGTGGCGGCAAATCGATTTTAACTAAATGAATAAACATAGTCTAACAAAAGAAGAATGTTGTATATTTTTTCACAACCCAATCCAATAACGAATTATTCCTTTACAAATGAAATCTTTAAAATATCCTTAAAACATAATTGGGGCACATAAACAACCTTACTATACAAGATCCGAAAAACTAATTAGGTTTCAGAACAAGTTCCATCTCACAAATTATTTTTACATAATTAATAAGTCAAAAAATAAAAACTAAGAAGAAAAACTCTCTCACTCCTTGTTTGTCTGAATTGGACTACTTCTGCATGCAGCGTCAAATCGATTTTAACTAAATGAATAAACATAGTGCAACAAAAGAAAAATGTTGTATATTTTCTCACAACCAACCCAATAACGAATTATTCCTTTACAATGAAATCTTTAAAATATTCTTAAAACAGAATAGGGGCATATAAACAACCTAACTATACAAGACCCGAAAAACTGATTAGGTTTCAGAACAAGTTCCCTCTCACAAATTATTTTTACATAATTAATAAGTCAAAAAACAAAAACTTAGAAGAAAAACTCTCCCACTCCTTGTTTGTCTGAATTGGACTACTTCTGCATGCAGCGGCAAATCGATTTTAACTAAATGAATAAACATAGTGCAACAGAAGAAGAATGTTGTATATTTTCTCACAATCCAATCCAATAACGAATTATTCCTTTACAAATGAAATCTTTAAAATATCCTTAAAACATAATAGGGACACATAAACAACCTAATTATATAAGACCCGAAAAACTGATTAGGTTTCAGAACCAGTTTTGTAAACCCCTGATTTTTTTCAAATTTTTAAATCTTGGATTTTTTCCAATTTTCTGGAAATTTTCGGGAATTTTCTATAATTAAAATCAAGGCTTTAATTAATAAATGATTTTTAGTTGGCAATAAATAGTATTAAAATATCATAAAAATAACATTTTTGGGTGTAAAACAGAAAACCGGACTTAGGGTAATTTTCTGGGATTTTATTGGGCCTCAGACCTATTTTTAAAAGCCTAAAAACTATTTTTATAATTAATTAATTATTACTGTTATTATATTATTATTTTTATTATTATTATTGTTTTTATTATTGTTATTATTAGGATTGGGCCCGGCCCGGCCCAGTGGGCCGAGCCCATTAGTTAGACCCAGCCAAGCCCAGTGCCATAGCGGGTCGGGCGGGTCGGTCTGACCGGATCCGCGCCCGACCCGGGACCCGGAACCCGCCCGGTCACCCCTACCCAGTCCCCACGACGCTGCGATCCCGCCGCCGGCGCCGCTAAACGCGCGCGCCACGACCGCGCTCCTCCTCCGGACCTCCCGCGGCCACGTCGTCCTCCGGCTGAGCCCTCGAACCCCCTATTAATACCCCCTTCTCCGACCACTTCCACCCCAAAAACCCTAACCCTGACTACCCTAGTTCCGGCGAGCCCTCCGGCCAAACCCCTCCGCAGGCCAGCACCGCCCACCCGCCGAGAGCCGCTCCTCTTCCAGTTCCTCTTCCTCTTCCTCTTCCTCCCTCCGCTGCCCGCAGACCCGACGCCGACCCCCTAGCTCCGCCGTGAACCGCTAGACGTCTGCACGACGCCGGCCGACCCTCGGCGCCGCCCTAGCCGGCCGATCGACGACCTCCTCCCCTCCGGCGAGCCCACCCAGCGACGCTTCGACCGACGGCCAAGACCCCAGAGCCCCGGACACAGCACAGGATACGCGGACGCGGCCCAAACCTACCCGGACACGCCGCTGACGCGTCCAGGACACGATACGGACACAGAACCGCGTGTCGGACTCGAAATACCCCGATCCCGAGTCCGAGGCCTCCCCTCGGTGCTCCTCCTCCAGCTTCCCGGTAGGTGCCCCTATCAGAGCGCAATGTCCCTTCCAAAACCACTCCCCTGTCCGACCGGGACTGACAGAATAAAGCTCTGTCAATCCCGGGATAGCTTAGAAATTTATAGGTTATGGTTAATTTGTAGATTAATGATTTGTTAGTTTTGGTTGGTTAATTAATTAACGATTTAATACAACGATCCTCAATACGTATATTAATTATATATATATAATAAAATAAAAACCTTATTAAATATTACGTAATCAGTAATTATTTAATAGATAATTTCCGAAATGATTTTTAGTATTTAAATACTAATTAGTAATTATTTAATAGATAATTTCCGAAATGATTTTTAGTATTTAAATACTAATTAGTAATTATTTAAAATATAATTCTGAAATGATTTTCAGTATTCAAAATATAATATGTTAGTATTTAAATAGGTTTTTTCCAAAATATTATTCTCTTACAAATTGATTGCTAAAAACAAACGATATTATATTATTATAATCGTACTTTCCTATTTTTCTTATTAGAAACAAAACGATATTTTACCGTAAAATAAAAATATAATATTTTCTACGATAAAATAAATAAGTTTTATTATTATTAAAAAGGATTTTTGATTACTAAATTACTATTACAAATTATTATTATTATTAATCGATCGTTGAATTGAATCATTAACTTAGTTAACTAATCAAGTCAGATTAAAACCCTTGTTTAATTCTAAAATCAGATTATTAATAATTGTAGGTCCCTGTAACTAAGGTTGAGACCGTCGCGACATCTCACCCGCGTCACCAACCAACTCCAGGCAAGTTTCATATAATTCAAAACTGGTATTTTAGTTGTAATTAAATATGTTGCATGTCATATAGATATATTGAGACGACACTTGATTTCACGGAGCCGACTGATTGACTGATTGATTGATTGATTGACTCATTGACTCATTGACTATTGCCTTGGGAACTGGGGAGTAAAGTTAGCACCCGTGGTCAAAGCCCCCTTATTGCCTCATTGTGGATAGCTGAAGTCCAACCTCACTGGACTGACGCCGCACCGTGTTCATTAGAACACAGATTGCCTCCAACCCCAACCGGCCACGGGATGCTACCTTTCTCAAAACACTTTTAGTGATTGTAGTTTGTCAACATTTGCTTCATCGACTTTTACTGTTCTTGTCTCATATTTGTTGCATACAAAAATATAAATATTGTTCAAAACTATCTCATTGCATCATTTTAATTATCGTTAAGATGCTGGAATTGGATATATGTTCTTGCTCCCTCCTGACTGGAGATTAACAATTTTAGGTGATTGCGGTGACGATGAGGCGTATGATACCTTTTATGGTCCGGACCAGAGTTCTGAAGCCCTAGCTGAACCTTGCCAGGAGGCCGATGTTTAGTGTTTCCCCTTTTATTTCCAAATTGTAATAATCAGGGTTGAAGTAATAACCCTGGACCATGTTTTGTTTAATCCTTGCTTGTAAAAGAATTTCTCTCTCAGACTTAGCAATAAAAAAAAAATTGAATTTCCTTCATGTATTCTGGATGTCTGCGTGTTACTACGGATTGATACAGCTTACTGCCGCCGTCTCACAACGGTGCAGGCTGGGCATGATCCGACTGGACCCAGATTATTGGGATCGGGTCGTGACATATTTTCAGTGGTGGCCCATGCAGGTCTATGTTTACAACCTTTGGTCTAGTCAACTTAGGCTAGCCAAACAAACCGACTTGCCTTTGACTTTAGGTTTAGTATGACTTTAGGAAAACAGACTCTAGAAACAATTAGAACACTTAGAATTCTTGAGAAAATTTCAATCTGTCACCTCATAGGACCAAATTCTTCTATCTATACATATATACAATTATTTTTGCTTGCTTATAGAACATAGGTTACCTTGCTTATACTTGCTTCCTAAACCTTCCAGAAGATGGCACGGGGAAAGACAACCCGTTCCGGCCCAGCCGAAGAAGGGGCTTCGTCTTCTGAGCACACCCCAACTCAAGCTCAGTCCGACCCCTCTCCGTTGCAGCTCACAGATCGCCCCCATGCTGCAAGAGCTCCCCGCGCTGCCTACACTTCAGTAGTGCATGCAGCCCCACCCATTCCTCCTAGGACCACATCAATTCCAGCCGATGTGACTCCTCCTGTTGCACCACCTGTGCCAGTGGACCCCGCTGAACTCGTAGGCCTGCTACGAGGAGTTCTTGAAGCCCAGAGGGCCCAAGCTGAAGCAAATCGCGAGCAGACCGCGATTATGAGAGAGGGCATGGAGAACGCCCATAATGTAGCCATGGCAGCGCTAGGAACATCCCAGTCAGGACAGGAGCCTGCCAAGGTAATGGAGGATTTAAAAGCTTGGATTCCATTAATGAATTTCTAGTCTAACCACAAACCTGTTATCCAGGTAAAGGTTGGAACTGTGGAAAACTTTAAGAAGTTGGACCCGCGTCCCTTCAAGGGGACCGAAGGCATCATCTACGCAGACGAGTGGCTAGATGATATGGAGCGACTCCTCAGCGTCGCTCGTCTCCCAGACGACCTCATGGTTGAGGCCGTAGCACTCCAGCTGAGAGATTCGGCTAACATTTGGTACCGCAACGAGCCAAGATTTCGAGCTGGAGGGATTTCTTGGCGGCTATTCAAGAAGCAGTTCAAGCGGAAGTTCTTTCCAGAAGCTGCCCTCGAAGCTATGGGAAGACAGTTTCAAGACCTGAAGCAAGGAGACCGCACAATTGAAGAATATGCGGCTGAGTTCAACAGGCTTGGCAGGTTTGCAAGCCACCTGGTGGACAACCCTGTAGAACGTGCTAAGAAGTTCCGGCACGGACTACGTGAAGAGATCCGCACCTTAGTAGCTGCTAACGGTGCGAAGACTTATGACAAGATGTTGAAGGTGGCCCAAGATGTAGAGGCCAGTGCACCTGCTCGACCCAAGAGGGAGCATCCAGGGTCAAGCAACAGCTATCAGGGCAACAACAAGAGACACAGCAACAACAACAATAGGCCCTCCTATCCCCAGCAGTCCCAGCAACAACAGCCAGCAGCGGCCAACAAAGCGCATCAGTACAACCAACCCAAGGCGGTCAACTGCGTCTACTGCAAAAGGCCAGGTCATACCGCAGAGATCTGCAGGAAGAAATTGGGACACTGCCTTGCTTGTGGATCTGCCACCCATCAAGTGAAGGACTGCCCCACAGCATACAACAAAACTGGAGCTGGACAGCAGAGAGGTCCACTGCCTACCCAGCAGCAGCGCTACAACCAGCACAGAGCCGGGCAAGCTTTTGCCTTGACTGTGGAAGAGCCAGAAGCTGAACCCGAGACGGAAGGAGATGTCATCGCAGGTTCCATTCTACTTCATTCACACCCTGCCTTAGCATTATTTGATTCTGGAGCATCACACAGTTTTATATCTGCAAACTTCATTTCTGCACACCATCTAGTTACTGGCATAAGTAAGATAATCTGTAGAGTTATGACTGGTGGAGGACCAATACCCATTAGTGAAACTTGTAGCTGTCCAGTCACTATCTCAGGACATGAGTTTCAGACTCAGTTCCTAATAATGCCTCTGCCAAACTATGACGTAGTCTTGGGTATGGATTGGCTTAGTCAACATCATGCTCTGATAGACTGTCGAGAAGGCTGCGTAACTCTAGATCCACCTGGAGGACCTAAACTCAAAGTGATTCGAGCACCTGAAGGCGTGGAATGTGTGTCCTACACATCCATCACTGAAGAAACCGGACCCCCTCATCCTCTCATAGCAGAATTTATAGACGTCTTCCCAGACAATCTTCCAGGGCTACCCCCTGATCGAGATGTGGAATTCTCGATCGATCTTATACCTGGCGCAGCACCAATCTTCCAACGCTGCTACCGAGTGAATCCCAAGGAGTCCAAGGAAATGAAAGACCAAATTGACGAGCTTCAGGCGCAAGGATTCATCAGGACCGGTGCCTCACCCTGGGGTGCACCAGTCTTGTTTGTACCCAAGAAGGATGGGACAGTCAGAATGTGCATAGACTACCGGGCATTGAACAACATCACTATCAAGAACAAGTACCCGCTGCCCCGGATCGACGACCTCTTCGACCAGCTGAGTGGAGCTAAGGTTTTCTCGAAGATAGACCTCAGATCGGGTTACCATCAAATCAAGGTGAGGAAGGAAGACATCCCAAAGACGGCATTCAACACCAAGTATGGACAATTTGAATTCTTGGTCATGCCCTTTGGTCTTACAAATGCCCCAGCAGTGTTCATGAATCTCATGAACAAGGTCTTCCACAAATACTTGGATCAGTTTGTCGTTGTCTTCATTGACGACATTCTGATCTATTCGAAGACCAAGGAGGAACACGAGCAGCATTTGAGGATAGTTTTGGAAACCCTCAGAAAGGAGAAGCTATATGGAAAATTGTCCAAGTGTGAATTCTTCTTAGACAAGGTGGACTTTCTCGGCCACGTTGTCACAGGAGAAGGCATATCAGTGGACCCCAAGAAGATAGCTGCCGTGGAGACATGGAATACTCCCAGCTCAGTTGCAGAGATCAGAAGCTTCTTGGGCTTAGCTGGATATTACAGAAAATTCGTGAAGGACTTTGCAAAGATTGCTGAGCCCATGACCAAGCTAACCAGGAAGAATGAAGAGTTCGTCTGGACCGAAGCGTGCCAGGCGTCATTTGAAGAGCTGAAGAGAAGGCTAACAACAGCACCAATTTTGTCGCTACCCTCAGGATCAGGAGGATTTTCAATTTATAGCGACGCGTCCGGCAAAGGATTAGGATGTGTGCTCCAGCAACATGGAAAGGTAATTGCTTATGCTTCCCGGCAATTACGGACTCATGAGAAGAACTACCCGACGCATGACCTGGAGCTAGCAGCAGTCATCTTCGCCTTGAAGCTGTGGAAGCACTACCTGTACGGCGAAAGAGTAGAGATATACACGGACCACAAAAGTCTCAAGTATGTCTTTACACAGAAGGAGCTCAACATGCGTCAGAGACGATGGTTGGAGCTCATGAAGGACTTTGATATCAGCCTGCAGTACCATCCCGGAAAGGCTAATGTGGTCGCCGACGCACTTAGTCGATATCCGATGGCGATGTTCTTGACGACAGATCGGTACCTACTGGAGGACATGGAGAAGCTGGGACTAGAACTCGTATTGCCTGCAGAGGAAATGAAGAAGCTTGGGCGGGAAGCAATAGTACCCGGCGCTGACTTCCCCATGATGCATCTGCAAGTGCAATCTAGCTTGATGGACAAAACCAAGGAAACTCAATTCGAGGACGGAGCATTGTGCAAGCTCAGGGACCAGGTGTTAGCTGGCACACTGGAGGGATTCTCTATTTCAGACGACGGAACACTGAGGAATGGCACCAGACTTTGTGTACCTGCTGGTGAATTGAGGGAACAGCTGATGCAGGAAGCGCATCACTCACAGTATTCCATCCACCCTGGAGCAAATAAGACGTACCGAGATATACGGGAGCACGTATGGTGGTATGGAATGAAGAAGGATGTCTCAAAATTCGTTGCCAAATGCTTGATCTGTCAGCAGGTGAAAGCAGATAGACAAAGACCAGCAGGACTTCTTCAGCCACTGCCCATTCCAGGATGGAAATGGGAGCACATCACTATGGATTTTGTGTCAGGATTGCCTCGATCCCAAGGAGGGAAGGACGCTATTTGGGTGATCGTAGACAGATTGACTAAGTCTGCCCACTTCATTCCCTTCAAGGTTGGTTTATCCACCGAGAAGTTAGCTGCCCTATACATGAGGCAAATCGTCCGGATACATGGAGTTCCTGTGAGCATTGTATCAGACCGAGACAGCCGCTTTACTTCTCACTTCTGGAAGAGCTTGCAAGAGAGTCTGGGGACCCAACTGAAGTTCAGCACTGCATATCACCCACAGACCGACGGACAGTCAGAGAGAACCATCCAGACGTTAGAGGATATGCTGAGATCTTGCGTCCTGGATTTTGGAGGATCATGGGAGGACCACCTACACTTGGTAGAGTTCGCTTACAACAACAGCTACCAGGCCAGCATCGGCATGACTCCTTTTGAGGCTCTGTATGGACGTCGTTGCCGCACTCCCTTGGCTTGGGACGACGTAGGAGAACGAGTCGTGCTGGGTCCTGAGATGATTACGGATGCGGCTGAAAAAGTCAAGGTGATCAGAGATAGACTTCGGGTGGCTCAAGATCGTCAGAAACATTGGGCGGACAGCCGTCGCCGACTTGTGGAGTTCGAAGCAGGTGATAGTGTCTTCGTCAAGATCTCCCCCACCAGAGGAACTATCCGTTTTGGCAGAGCTGGAAAACTGAGTCCCAGGTATATCGGCCCATTCGAGATATTGAGCAGAGTTGGAGAGGTGGCATACAGAGTGGCGTTACCACCTAATCTTGAAGGCGTGCACAACGTCTTCCATGTATCGCAGCTGAGGCGTTATATTCCGGACCCGAGCCACATCCTGGATCATTCAGAGTTGGAGATTGGGCCAAGTCTTACAATACCAGAGCAGCCAGTGAGGATCATAGACCGTATGGAAAAGCAGTTGCGGAACACCGTGATTCCACTGGTCAAAGTTCAGTGGCTCCACCACTCCCCAGGCGAATCCACCTGGGAACGAGAGGCTGAGATGAAGCAGAAGTACCCTCATCTGTTTTAGGGCATGTTTACCCTTGTTCTCCCTTCAATGGTAGTAAATTTCGAGGACGAAATTTCTATAAGTTGGGTAGGTTGTAACCCCCTGATTTTTTTCAAATTTTTAAATCTTGGATTTTTCCCAATTTTCTGGAAATTTTCGGGAATTTTCTATAATTAAAATCAAGGCTTTAATTAATAAATGATTTTTAGTTGGCAATAAATAGTATTAAAATATCATGAAAATAACATTTTTGGGTGTAAAACAGAAAACCGGACTTAGGGTAATTTTCTGGGATTTTATTGGGCCTCAGACCTATTTTTAAAAGCCTAAAAACTATTTTTATAATTAATTAATTATTACTGTTATTATATTATTATTTTTATTATTATTATTGTTTTTATTATTGTTATTATTAGGATTGGGCCCGGCCCGGCCCAGTGGACCGAGCCCATTAGTTAGACCCAGCCAAGCCCAGTGCCATAGCGGGTCGGGCGGGTCGGTCTGACCGGATCCGCGCCCGACCCGGGACCCGGAACCCGCCCGGTCACCCCTACCCAGTCCCCACGACGCTGCGATCCCGCCGCCGGCGCCGCTAAACGCGCGCGCCACGACCGCGCTCCTCCTACGGACCTCCCGCGGCCACGTCGTCCTCCGGCTGAGCCCTCGAACCCCCTATTAATACCCCCTTCTCCGACCACTTCCACCCCAAAAACCCTAACCCTGACTACCCTAGTTCCGGCGAGCCCTCCGGCCAAACCCCTCCGCAGGCCAGCACCGCCCACCCGCCGAGAGCCGCTCCTCTTCCAGTTCCTCTTCCTCTTCCTCTTCCTCCCTCCGCTGCCCGCAGACCCGACGCCGACCCCCTAGCTCCGCCGTGAACCGCTAGACGTCTGCACGACGCCGGCCGACCCTCGGCGCCGCCCTAGCCGGCCGATCGACGACCTCCTCCCCTCCGGCGAGCCCACCCAGCGACGCTTCGACCGACGGCCAAGACCCCAGAGCCCCGGACACAGCACAGGATACGCGGACGCGGCCCAAACCTATCCGGACACGCCGCTGACGCGTCCAGGACACGATACGGACACAGAACCGCGTGTCGGACTCGAAATACCCCGATCCCGAGTCCGAGGCCTCCCCTCGGTGCTCCTCCTCCAGCTTCCCGGTAGGTGCCCCTATCAGAGCGCAATGTCCCTTCCAAAACCACTCCCCTGTCCGACCGGGACTGACAGAATAAAGCTCTGTCAATCCCGGGATAGCTTAGAAATTTATAGGTTATGGTTAATTTGTAGATTAATGATTTGTTAGTTTTGGTTGGTTAATTAATTAACGATTTAATACAACGATCCTCAATACGTATATTAATTATATATATATAATAAAATAAAAACCTTATTAAATATTACGTAATCAGTAATTATTTAATAGATAATTTCCGAAATGATTTTTAGTATTTAAATACTAATTAGTAATTATTTAATAGATAATTTCCGAAATGATTTTTAGTATTTAAATACTAATTAGTAATTATTTAAAATATAATTCTGAAATGATTTTCAGTATTCAAAATATAATATGTTAGTATTTAAATAGGTTTTTTCCAAAATATTATTCTCTTACAAATTGATTGCTAAAAACAAACGATATTATATTATTATAATCGTACTTTCCTATTTTTCTTATTAGAAACAAAACGATATTTTACCGTAAAATAAAAATATAATATTTTCTACGATAAAATAAATAAGTTTTATTATTATTAAAAAGGGTTTTTGATTACTAAATTACTATTACAAATTATTATTATTATTAATCGATCGTTGAATTGAATCATTAACTTAGTTAACTAATCAAGTCAGATTAAAACCCTTGTTTAATTCTAAAATCAGATTATTAATAATTGTAGGTCCCTGTAACTAAGGTTGAGACCGTCGCGACATCTCACCCGCGTCACCAACCAACTCCAGGCAAGTTTCATATAATTCAAAACTGGTATTTTAGTTGTAATTAAATATGTTGCATGTCATATAGATATATTGAGACGACACTTGATTTCACGGAGCCGACTGATTGACTGATTGATTGATTGATTGACTCATTGACTCATTGACTATTGCCTTGGGAACTGGGGAGTAAAGTTAGCACCCGTGGTCAAAGCCCCCTTATTGCCTCATTGTGGATAGCTGAAGTCCAACCTCACTGGACTGACGCCGCACCGTGTTCATTAGAACACAGATTGCCTCCAACCCCAACCGGCCACGGGATGCTACCTTTCTCAAAACACTTTTAGTGATTGTAGTTTGTCAACATTTGCTTCATCGACTTTTACTGTTCTTGTCTCATATTTGTTGCATACAAAAATATAAATATTGTTCAAAACTATCTCATTGCATCATTTTAATTATCGTTAAGATGCTGGAATTGGATATATGTTCTTGCTCCCTCCTGACTGGAGATTAACAATTTTAGGTGATTGCGGTGACGATGAGGCGTATGATACCTTTTATGGTCCGGACCAGAGTTCTGAAGCCCTAGCTGAACCTTGCCAGGAGGCCGATGTTTAGTGTTTCCCCTTTTATTTCCAAATTGTAATAATCAGGGTTGAAGTAATAACCCTGGACCATGTTTTGTTTAATCCTTGCTTGTAAAAGAATTTCTCTCTCAGACTTAGCAATAAAAAAAAAAAATTAAATTTCCTTCATGTATTCTGGATGTCTGCGTGTTACTACGGATTGATACAGCTTACTGCCGCCGTCTCACAACGGTGCAGGCTAGGCATGATCCGACTGGACCCAGATTATTGGGATCGGGTCGTGACATGTTTTCAGTGGTGGCCCATGCAGGTCTATGTTTACAACCTTTGGTCTAGTCAACTTAGGCTAGCCAAACAAACCGACTTGCCTTTGACTTTAGGTTTAGTATGACTTTAGGAAAACAGACTCTAGAAACAATTAGAACACTTAGAATTCTTGAGAAAATTTCAATCTGTCACCTCATAGGACCAAATTCTTCTATCTATACATATATACAATTATTTTTGCTTGCTTATAGAACATAGGTTACCTTGCTTATACTTGCTTCCTAAACCTTCCAGAAGATGGCACGGGGAAAGACAACCCGTTCCGGCCCAGCCGAAGAAGGGGCTTCGTCTTCTGAGCACACCCCAACTCAAGCTCAGTCCGACCCCTCTCCGTTGCAGCTCACAGATCGCCCCCATGCTGCAAGAGCTCCCCGCGCTGCCTACACTTCAGTAGTGCATGCAGCCCCACCCATTCCTCCTAGGACCACATCAATTCCAGCCGATGTGACTCCTCCTGTTGCACCACCTGTGCCAGTGGACCCCGCTGAACTCGTAGGCCTGCTACGAGGAGTTCTTGAAGCCCAGAGGGCCCAAGCTGAAGCAAATCGCGAGCAGACCGCGATTATGAGAGAGGGCATGGAGAACGCCCATAATGTAGCCATGGCAGCGCTAGGAACATCCCAGTCAGGACAGGAGCCTGCCAAGGTAATGGAGGATTTAAAAGCTTGGATTCCATTAATGAATTTCTAGTCTAACCACAAACCTGTTATCCAGGTAAAGGTTGGAACTGTGGAAAACTTTAAGAAGTTGGACCCGCGTCCCTTCAAGGGGACCGAAGGCATCATCTACGCAGACGAGTGGCTAGATGATATGGAGCGACTCCTCAGCGTCGCTCGTCTCCCAGACGACCTCATGGTTGAGGCCGTAGCACTCCAGCTGAGAGATTCGGCTAACATTTGGTACCGCAACGAGCCAAGATTTCGAGCTGGAGGGATTTCTTGGCGGCTATTCAAGAAGCAGTTCAAGCGGAAGTTCTTTCCAGAAGCTGCCCTCGAAGCTATGGGAAGACAGTTTCAAGACCTGAAGCAAGGAGACCGCACAATTGAAGAATATGCGGCTGAGTTCAACAGGCTTGGCAGGTTTGCAAGCCACCTGGTGGACAACCCTGTAGAACGTGCTAAGAAGTTCCGGCACGGACTACGTGAAGAGATCCGCACCTTAGTAGCTGCTAACGGTGCGAAGACTTATGACAAGATGTTGAAGGTGGCCCAAGATGTAGAGGCCAGTGCACCTGCTCGACCCAAGAGGGAGCATCCAGGGTCAAGCAACAGCTATCAGGGCAACAACAAGAGACACAGCAACAACAACAATAGGCCCTCCTATCCCCAGCAGTCCCAGCAACAACAGCCAGCAGCGGCCAACAAAGCGCATCAGTACAACCAACCCAAGGCGGTCAACTGCGTCTACTGCAAAAGGCCAGGTCATACCGCAGAGATCTGCAGGAAGAAATTGGGACACTGCCTTGCTTGTGGATCTGCCACCCATCAAGTGAAGGACTGCCCCACAGCATACAACAAAACTGGAGCTGGACAGCAGAGAGGTCCACTGCCTACCCAGCAGCAGCGCTACAACCAGCACAGAGCCGGGCAAGCTTTTGCCTTGACTGTGGAAGAGCCAGAAGCTGAACCCGAGACGGAAGGAGATGTCATCGCAGGTTCCATTCTACTTCATTCACACCCTGCCTTAGCATTATTTGATTCTGGAGCATCACACAGTTTTATATCTGCAAACTTCATTTCTGCACACCATCTAGTTACTGGCATAAGTAAGATAATCTGTAGAGTTATGACTGGTGGAGGACCAATACCCATTAGTGAAACTTGTAGCTGCCCAGTCACTATCTCAGGACATGAGTTTCAGACTCAGTTCCTAATAATGCCTCTGCCAAACTATGACGTAGTCTTGGGTATGGATTGGCTTAGTCAACATCATGCTCTGATAGACTGTCGAGAAGGCTGCGTAACTCTAGATCCACCTGGAGGACCTAAACTCAAAGTGATTCGAGCACCTGAAGGCGTGGAATGTGTGTCCTACACATCCATCACTGAAGAAACCGGACCCCCTCATCCTCTCATAGCAGAATTTATAGACGTCTTCCCAGACAATCTTCCAGGGCTACCCCCTGATCGAGATGTGGAATTCTCGATCGATCTTATACCTGGCGCAGCACCAATCTCCCAACGCTGCTACCGAGTGAATCCCAAGGAGTCCAAGGAAATGAAAGACCAAATTGACGAGCTTCAGGCGCAAGGATTCATCAGGACCGGTGCCTCACCCTGGGGTGCACCAGTCTTGTTTGTACCCAAGAAGGATGGGACAGTCAGAATGTGCATAGACTACCGGGCATTGAACAACATCACTATCAAGAACAAGTACCCGCTGCCCCGGATCGACGACCTCTTCGACCAGCTGAGTGGAGCTAAGGTTTTCTCGAAGATAGACCTCAGATCGGGTTACCAGCGTATCGCTACGAGTCTGATGGCACAAATTTTGTTTCAATCCGACGTGTGTACACAAAGTTAGGGTAAAATGCAGAAAAGTCGGAT
Organism: Iris macrosiphon; assembly: GCA_036927795.1. Taxonomy (NCBI): domain Eukaryota; kingdom Viridiplantae; phylum Streptophyta; class Magnoliopsida; order Asparagales; family Iridaceae; genus Iris; species Iris macrosiphon. The sequence goes on along the minus strand of JAYESA010000008.1, from coordinate 165,768,752 downwards.
ACGGGGCGATGTCCGCGGATACGCGTTGATCCCGGTGTGCACGCACCCCCGAATCGACTTCTGCGAAATCCCACACGTCCGTATCGACGACGCGCACGTATCTATGAAGACCGCACGCGACCAAGTTGTCCCGTTTGGCGGGGCGTACTCAGTTCCAGGGTGAAACATGGTCTGATTTTTTTTTCCTGTTTTTGGATCGCGGTGTGCGATCACCACAGGACGCAATGTGTCACGCCCCAGTCCCAAAATGCCGAGGGACTGAGCACGTGCGCAATGGCCAGCAGCACGCACCGATGGACTACCCAATTTAATGGATCCATCAGGGCATGCTTAAGCTGTAGTCTAGCAGGAAATATATCCATTGTTACAGGTCACAGACTAATCTCATCCACAACAGATATCACAGATTAATAGACAGAGTAATGTAACTAGAAATAACTGTCAAATCTCAATAAATTCCTCGGGAAACAAATCCGAGAATATGTCTGGTACAACCATGCAAATAGACAGGAAATAAACAACTGGAAATAGAAACAGAGATAACTGACTCTATACAGCCAATGCTTAGGAAAAGTCCTCTGGTGCGATCTCGTCCTCCGGTCCTGGTACAGCTCCTGGAAGTGGTCCTGTACGGTGTAGCTCTGGGTGGATCTCTTCGGCTATACCTGGGGACATAGTCCATTCCAGGTCCTCAGGGGACATAACAAGGTACAGAAAATACAAGCCAAAATAAATGCAGTGCAGGAATTAAATAAGCAATAGGGCAAACTATGTAACCAGCTAAGTGAGATGCAATATGAGAGCAGCACGAGAAACTCAGGCTGAAACTACTACAAGCTCTGTGTCGGGGAGCCGGTAGCAGTGATATCATGTAGTTGTCTAGCTCAATGGGAGACTACGACGCCGGCATAATATAACATCAACCTGTAGCCTGTGTGTCTCTCCCCACCCAATGTAATCACGTATATCATGACCATAACGTTTCATGCTCATGCCAGCGGGATTATAGCTAATGCAACAAGTCATACTGTATGTAAATAAATACCTCTGTCAAGTCCTGTATCCTATACAGAATCACCACGAATATCTCGGGAAGACTCTGTCTCATGAATAGTGTCAAGTGTCCTGGGTTCTGGAGTACTTGATAAAACAAGTACGAGCATTATCGGGTCTCGATAACCATGCCTATGTGATGTTACACAACCCCGCGTACGGAGTTGGCACCCGACTATGATCGGACACTAAGTAAAGCCACTCGGTCCCTAGGTTAAGCAGTTTGGAACAAGTTACATTTAATAAAATCAAGTAAGCTACTATGTCAAGAATTACTGAGATTTGGCAAGCTTTACTTGCCCACTAATGTATAAACAAGTCAAGGAAAATAAGTAGCAAGCTGCAGAGTTTGGCAAGGTACACTTGCCTGTGGTTCCGGCTCTGATTTCGGCTCTGACTTCAGTTGGATTTGCAGGCGGTACTGTGGTTGCTGAAATAAACATCACCATCAGATCCAGAAAATATCAATCAGCTAGAAACGCCTGTCCTTGGGTCCAATTTGAAGACAAGGGCAGAAACGGCAGTTTCGGGTCAAAACGGGGTCCACATGCGGGCCCGCTTTGCACCGAAAAATGCGTCAGGGTCAAAGGTCTCCAAATTCACCAAACTCAGTGTCAATAGGTCAGAAACGCTGATACGAACCCAACAGAACTTTCAGAATTGAATTCCGATGAGCCGATCACAAAATCGCTCGTCGAGCGGGGCCTGTGGGGCCCACGACACGCGATTTCGTCAACGTTCTCAGAATCGAACCAAACTTGACCCACAGGACCAGCGTATTGCTACGAGTCCGATGGCGCAAGTTTCGTCTCGATCCGACGTGTGTACACAAAGTTAGGTCAAATTGCAGAAAAGTCAGATACGGGGCGATGTCCGCGGATACGCGTTGATTCCGGTGTGCACGCACACCCGAATCAGCTTCCGCGAAATCCCACACGTCCGTATCGACGAGGCGCACGTATCTGTGAAGACCGCGCGCGACCAAGTCGTCCCGTTTGGCGGGGCGTACCCAGTTCCGGGGTGAAACAGGGTCTGGGTTTTTCCTGTTTTTGGATCGCGGTGTGCGATCACCACAGGACGCGATGCCCCGAACAGTTTATCCGGACACCGAGAGGGTCATACAGGCTTCGCAACGCAATTTGCGGAATCGAAAACGGAGCTACGAACAAAAAGTTACACGCACCTGAAGGGGACCCGAAAAACCCGAACTCGGTCGTGTCCGACACGTGTCCGACTCGTGTCGGACACAGGAACCAAATTAGGGTTAGGGTTTGGGGATCCTCGCCGTGCTCCGGCGGAGGGCGGCGGCTCTGTGGCGGATCTGCGACGGGGAGGCCGGCCGGGGCTAGGGGCGGCCGAGGGCGGTGCGCTGGGAGGCGGGCGGAGGCACGGCGGCGCTGCCCTAGCTGCTGTGCCGCTGCGGCTGCTGCTTCTGACGTCGAGAGGAGGGAGGAAGGAGGAGAAGGGGGCGGAGCCCTGCGGCGGTGGCAGCGGAGGAGGAGGGCCGGCGGCGACTTACGGCGGATGGGTTCGGTGGAGCGTGGTGGTCGGGGGAGCCGACGGCAAGGGATGGGGAGGGTTTTTATAGGGCTGACGGCGGTAGCGCGGGGCCGGGGAAGGCGGGCGAGGGGGTGGACGTGGCCGACGTGGCCGACGGCCCGGGCGGAGCGGGCGGAGCGCCGGCGGGTGCGGCGGCAGACGCGGGGGGCGTGCGGGAGTCGTGGGAGAGGAGATCCGGGTCGGGTTGCGGGTCCGGGCTGGGGTCAGACCTGACCCGACCCGGTGGGGAACGGGCTGGGTTCGGGGAATTGGGCCGGGCCGGCCCAACGGACCGCGGGCCGGATTCGGGCTGGGTTATAAAAATAAATAAATAATATTAATAATATTTAAAAAAACAGTTAAATTAATAAATAAATAGGTAATTAACTAAAATACTTTTTAGGCATTTAAAAATAGGTCCGGGGTCCGATAAATTCCAGAAAAATTGTCCTAAGTCCAGTTTTTCATTTTACATCCAAAAATATTATTTTCATAATATTTTAATACTGTTTAATATCAATTAAAAATTATTGAATAATTAAAACCCTGTTTTTAAATTACAGAAAATTCCCAGAAAATTCCAGAAAAATTGTGAAAAATCCAGTTTTTAAAATTTTGAAAAAATCAGGGGGTTTACACAATGCCCCGAGCGGTTTGTCCGGGCACCGAGAGGGTCATACAGGCTTCGCAACGCAATTTACGGAATCGAAATCAGAGCTACGAGCAAGAAGATATGAGTACCTGAACAGGGTCATCGAAAACCGGGTTTTCGTGTCCGACACGTGTCCGACACGTGTCGGATACAAGGAATTAGGGTTAGGGTTTGGGTCTGGACGGCGGAGCTCAGGCGGCTTGGGGCGGCCGGCTGAGGCGGAGGGGGCCGGGGGCAGCGCGGGAAAGCTCGGCCGGGGAGGTGGCGCGCTGGGAGACGGCGGAGGCTGCGCGGGGAGCGTCGGAGCTGCTGCCGCTGTTGCTCGCTGCTGCTGCGGCTGCGGTGGAGAAGAGGAGGAGGGGAGAAAGGTGGCGGAGCACTGGCGAGGCGGAGGCGCTGCTAGGGCGGAGGCGGTTGACGGTGGCGAGGGGCGGGTGACCGGAGAGGGGGAAGTCGGTGGGGGAGAGATGGGGGTTAAATAGGCTGAGGGAGAGGCCGGGGGTGGCCGAGTCTGGCGGAGAGGTGGCGGAGAAGGCGGAGCCGCGAGGGTCGTGGGGTGAGGCGCGGGCGGAGCGGGCCGGAGGCGGCGGCTCCGCCGAGAGACGCGGAAGAGGGAGAGAGTCGTGGGGGGGGGGACGGGTCTCCGGGTCGGGTCTGAGCGGTCCGGGTCTGGCCGACCCGACCCGACCCGCTAGCCTTCGCGGGCTGGGCCGGTTGGGGCTGGGCCCGGTGGGCCGGGTCCAGTGGGCTGGGTCGAAAAACAATAATAATAATAATAATAATAATAATAATAATAATAATAATAATAATAATAATAAATAAATAAATAGTTAAATAATTGTTTTATGTGATTTAAAAAAATAGGTCCGGGGCCCGATAAATTCCAGAAAAATTACCCTAAGTCCAGTTTTTCATTTTACACCCAAAAATATTATTTTTATAATATTTTAATATTTTTTATTATCATTTAAAAATTATTTAAAAATTAAAACCCTGTTTTTAAATTACAAAAAATTCCAAGAAAATTCCTGAAAATTGTGTAAAATCCAAATTTAAAATTTTTGAAAAAATCAGGGGGTTTACAACGCCGGAGCAGACCGCCATCGATCCCGCAGCGTCGACGAGCCCAGACCGTGCTATAGCAGCCGACGCCTTCCCGAGCTTCGCCGGAGCTCCGTCCGGCCACCCCCGCCGGCCCGCCACCGGGACCCCCTCGACCCGAGCGTCGATCTGGTATAATATTTTATGTATTATTTTATGTATTTTTAGGCGTATTTCGATGTGCAATGTTCTATATACTAGTGTTAGTTTAGTTTACGTATTTTCTACGTATTTAGTATATTAATTAGTATTTACTGTATTATAAAGTATATATATATATATGTATACCTCCTGTATAAATACTGTATTATAAATATATCTTTATTGTAATTAGTGTTATATATAATGGGATTATTAATATGTATATATGTGTATAAATACCTATGCGTATATATGTATATATATATATATAAATATATATATGTATGTATATTGTATTATACGAGAATAGTATATAATTAATATAAATCATAGTTTAAATAAAATTTCTGTGATTTAGTATTATATATAATATAATACTATTTTTATATTATATTTTCGTATTAGAAACTTATACATATGAAGCATGTATATATGTATGTATGTATGTATGTATGTATGTATGTATATTTTTAATATATGAAGAATATTAAATATATAATATATATTGTGTTTAAATATATTTTCTGGAATTAAGTATATTATATGTAATATATTTTATATATTAAATACTTATACGTATTAAACCTCTAGTATATATATGTATATATATAGATATATATATGGTGTATATATTCTTAATATACATTTGATTATTTTGTGTATATTAATATGTATATATGTGTATATAAATGTGTACATATTTTGTGTAATTAAAAATATTAGAATATAAAATGAGAATATGTAATTATGTATGTATTTTATGTTGTGTACTTGTTCATATAAATATATGGTAATATATGGGTCTATGTATTAAGTTATAAATATGGTATTATGTGTTTATATATATTACTAAATGTATATATATATATATATATATATATATATATATATATATATATATATATATATGAACATAATTATTAGTGTATTTCTAATAATACCTAAGTACTATTTCTTGTACTATTAAACCTACATATTATCTGAATATATTTATTTATGATTTAGTGTATTTATATATATATATATATATATATATATATATACAGTCCAGACCCTGTGTCAGCTGTAGATACAAGCAGTGTGTCTTAGTCGTGCTATTGTTGCGACTAATATTGTCATTACTATATCATATATAGGACTGCTGGACAGTACCGCCGAGGCATCAGGAGCAAGACTTTGGATTTCGCAACTACCCGGGACAGGCAAGTATACCTTGCTGATTTACTGCTTAAAATTAAATGATAAATGTTGCAAATATGCATAAAACTGTGCGCGTCCGAGATTTACTCGGGTGCAGTCGACAATGCGTCGATGAGTAGTGTACTTGACCTAGTTGCTAGCTGACTCACCTTCTACTGTGAGAATATTTTGATATCTTCCTAGACCGTGACACTTACACGTATCACGATGGTACATTCATATTGGGATGCGGGTCCGCGTACCCGATTCGCTATCGGTACGTACGACATGCATCACGGACTAGCCTGTATTCTAGAGTATTATAGTTAGATGAGACTTGGCATATAGATACGGTACACTCACGTCGTGTATTCGACTTGCGTATCTACTTTGGGCGGAAAGGACAACTGATAAACGTATGGGATACACCCATCGGACTTCGTGGTATCCAGAGGAACCACAGACCCGGTGACTCCCTATATTCAGACACCGCGCTCTACGGAGTGTTACGGACGTATATACATTGCAGATACCACGTCCCTTAGAGTGTTGGACGATATATATATACAGATATCTCATTCTTCGGAATGATGGACGTTGCAGATACCACACTCTAGAGGACGTTGGACGTTATGCCTACACCTACATATACGTTCCGAGGTTGTCCTTACATTGCATTCACTTAGATGGTTAGCACACCCTCTTTACTTTTATTCAGTACTATATCTGGCATGCATATTGTATCTTGTTACGTCCCTCTGAGGACCTGGTTATCTTCCAGATCTGGACGAGACCTATTACCCCACAGTGTACGGGCCAGGTGTGGAGACGAGGTTTGCTCTTGACGAGGAGCTGGAGGTTTTACCATCAGAGTACCCCTGATCATCTTGGTAGGCCTTCCGCCTATGACTGGAGCTCCTTACCTAGTTAGCAGTTGTTTCAGTCACTCTTATTATCAGTACTCTTATTTCAGACTATCAGTATTTTATCTCCAACATTTGTAGTGGGTTTGTTCCCACCGGACATATTTCAGTTGTACTATGTCATTCGACTATGTCCTTATATTCCAGTCTTTCATTTCAGTATTTTACTTGTTGTTTGTGGATGAGATTAGACACTGTCTGTTGTTGATATTAGACTTGTTAGATTTAGGACATCGTAACACGCTTCGCCAGGATCCATTAAATTGGGATATCCTCGGAGACGTGTCAGCTGGCCAATGCCACGTGGCCTGGTTCCATATATTTTGGGACTGGGGCGTGACAGTAAGCCTTGCTGAGCGTTGGTGGCCCGAACGCAACACTTTCCAACTCCCATTCGGCGAGATGACGATCACCCTTTTTGATGTGGCGAATATACTAGGGTTACCTATTAAAGGTAACGCTATATATTTTGATCTGCACTTAAAGGGATCTGATCTGATCAGGAGGTATCTCGGTGTTAGCCCTCCATCATGTCTAAAAGATGGCAATTTTGTGAAGTTCACATGGCTCCGTGGCAACTTCATGGACCTACATCACATTATTGATGGGGTGGTTGATGTAGATGAAATGCGGGTATATATTTTTATTAGTAAATTTGTTTATGACTTAATTTAGTGGTGCAATTCTATATAACACCTAATATATCCAGGTCATTAGTTGCACTAGAGCGTATCTGCTATGTTTATGTGGTACAATTCTATTTTTCGATGCATCAAAAAATATGGTAAATGTGCAGCTTCTACCATTCTTGGATGATTTGACAAAACCTACTAAGCATGCATGGGTAGCTGCTACTCTTGCCTTTTTATACGCCAATCTGACAGAATTTGTGAGATCAAATCGCAAGAGTATTTGTGGATGTATTTCACTGATTCAGGTACGAATGAAAGACCTTAAAAAGTTAGATTAATTTTATACGCAAATTTTGTTTGTACTAATGTCATATTTTTGTTTTATAGTTCTGGTCCTACGAGCACTTCTATATTGGTATGCCTGTTACCAGCATTCTCAGTGATGTTGGAGTATTTTCAGTTGCTATGCGCTGGCCTACAGATGTAGTGGATTATCAACACTACCAATACAGGAGTGTATCACTTTATCGTAGCCAATTTGATAAACTGCAGTATCATGAGGTAATTTTTAAATATGCAATAAATATCTTTAAATCATTTAAGTTTTGATCGTAGATAAACATCACATCTAATTGATACAATATCTTTAAACAGGTTACCTGGTTACCTTACTCACCAGAACCTGATGCTCCAGAAATTAAGAGGACATCATATGCATTTACTTTACACATATCTCATATTATATATGATCGGTTCATCATGTACCATCCGGCAGACCGTGTTCTTCGGCAATTCGGAATGAGTCCAATAAATCTCGATGATCCACCGACAGTCGGTTATGAGGCATCAAATGCATTAAAACGAATTCTTGGTCTCGTTGCTGACTGGAATAATCGGTTCGAGAATTATAGTGTGAGGGACATGTCTCCCAGACTAAATTCTGCTGAGAAATGTAAGTTATAAGTTACTCATTATTCGTATTGATTTAGTGTAAATAGTTTGCTAAAATTTTGTTTACATTTTGCAGACATGGATAGCCTAGACTATAGGCAATGGTGGGGATGTCCTCTTATGAGCAACCGAGTATACCACTATGAGGAGCAAAGGTTCAAGAGTAGATCCGTAGACGATTCTACTCTGCGTGCTTTTGTCGATGGAATGCATGATTTGGTATGACTTCATTATACTTTCAAAAATACATATACATAGATATGATAAATATATTAATTTACAAGTTTCTAATTTCAGAGTGGTGTATACCGACAACATTTACAACGACCTCATATGGAGGAAGTTGTGACTCGTCGTCTTATGGAGGAACTTGTGACTCGTGTTGAGCATCTGGGTATTGGACGGGAACCGAAAATACCTCTAGTACAATCCCGTCTTCCACCGGACTATCCGACCGGCTTAGTACGACAGAGACACTCTCGTCGTCGTCGGAGGGATACTGCAGAGGACCATTATGCTGGAGCGGGCCCGAGTGACCAGTATGCTGGAGGGAGCCTGAGTTACCAGTATGCTGGAGCGGGCCCGAGTGACCAGTATGTTGTAGCGGATCCGAGTTACCAGACTGCTGGAGATGAAAGCTACCACATATTCACACAATTATTTTTGACTCCATCAGCACCGCTGCATACCCAAACTCAACAAGACGAGGACGAGGATGAGTAGATAATTTGTAACATTGTATGATTGCAATTTTTGTATGATTTGTAATGGTTTTTTATTACAATATTTGGGTATTGAACAATTGTATTTTACTCTCTCGATTGACTAGTACATCTTCTTCGGTTGTGTCCCATAGTACCACAATTACTATAACGTAGATCTCTTGTCGATGAATCCCGGGGTTTGATACGGTTCTTCTTTGGTCTTCCGACTTTGCGTCTTACATTTGGCACCCCAATTTGTCCTCTTACCAAAGGAGCTTGGATCTTGTTGGGAACTGGAATTGGCTCCATTTTTTGTGCGTATACACTTTTCAAGGTTTCCGTCGAAAATACTGCAGGATAAAAATTATCAATACTAATATTGCAATATCTACAAACAAAACATGCATGTATACATGGTATATAAGTATGGTACCATCTAAAATATGTACAAGATCTGTCAGTTATATTAACAATATAGGTTCTACTTGTTGCCCGGTCTATTATTTCAAACTTATAACTATCAATAGCTAATATTTCTAGGTGGTTCTTCTCTTTGATAATAGAAGCCATATTTTTTAACATCTTCGGACAATAATATGTGTCTATATTTTCAGCATTCTTTCTATGATTGTCATGAAGTGTAATAATCTTGGCTCTAATACCATCGAGAAGTATTGTTATTGGCTTATCTCGTAATTTCTTAATCCAGCTATTGAAACATTCAGTAAGATTAGAAGTGTTAATATCTAATCTAGGACAAGTAGCATACGCTGTTATCCAATGTTCAAATTGATGACTTTCATCGTTTACACCAATAAGCCAATCGTACAACATTATGTTCTCGGCTTTAATTATATCAAACACACTCTCTGCATTCGTTTTATTATATGATCTAGCAAGCGAGCCTAACAAGCGTTGAAATACTGGTTCTTTGGTAACTTTTTTCATGTTTTGTTTAAAATGTTGAATACAAAAAAAATGAGGAGATGCAGGAAAAATAGCACGAACAACATTTATTAATCCCTTTTGCTTGTCAGATATAAATAAAATTGTACTCCAATCATTAAAACAACTTTCAAAAGATATTTTAAGAGAATTTAAAAACCAAGACCAAGAATCACAATTCCCACCTTCAGCGACAGCATAAGCTATAGGATATAATTGATAGTTAGGATCGTGAGCACAAGCAATAAATAAGATACCTTGATATTTAGACGAAAGAAATGTAGCATCAGTACTAATAATTGGTAAACATTCCTTTAAAAATCCATCAATACATGACTTAAAACAAATACAAATTCCTTGGAAGCTATTATTTTCGGCAGTTTTAATAAAATATGTACTACCTGAATTTGTCTCCATAATTCTATAACAATACTCCTCAAGACTAGCGTATGCCTCATCATAACTACCATTAATTTCAGCTAATGCTGTCTCTCGGGCTCTCCAGGCTTTGGAATAACTAACTTGTATACGGTGCTCCCTATATATATCTTTAACAATTTGTGATGGACTGTATGACTGGTTATCTCTAATAATGTCAATTATCATGGTCTTAATCCATGAAGCGGTAGCTAGTCGATGACGTCCTGTACTAAGTCTTCCTAAACAAGAATGACGATTTTCTAATGTACTAACTTTAACTATATCGTCATTTCCAATAGATTTGACATATACTCTCCAATTACAATTCGGTTGATCACAACTATATATAATTCCACGAGCATTATTCATAACACTAGCTGAACAACTAAAATTATATTTAATTGCTAAATTACTTATAAAGCTTCTAAAGTGAGAACGACTAGGAAATGATTGTCCCTTAAATACTTCATCAGTGATAGCTTTTACAACATCATCATCTACCGTATAATCTACATTTTCAACTAAATCATCACTATTTCCATCGTCGTTGTCACTATCATCATCATGGTTAGATTCATCTGATGAATGACCTTCTTGGATAAATGAAACTATTTGTTGAGAAGAACTAGCACCCGAACTAACATGCTGATATTCAAAAAATATTCATTATTTCTACTATCTAAGGTTGTTGCTACTTTATTAACATATATTTTTATATATCGTGATTGTGAATTAATCTCAAGAATATAATTCCATGCATCTTCACTATCTATTAAAAAATAATTAGAACAAAAAATAGACTTCAGAATAAAATCATAATGAATAGAACAACGTTCAATAATATGATTACGTATATTTTCAAAACTAATATTCGGATAAGTTAAAAAAATTAGACTTTCTCTTCCTTCGTAATTTAACCCATTTACTTTACCGCCGTGCGAGCATACAATTCTTACGCTACGATCCATGACGGTTGAGAACTTTTGCTACAGAAAACTCAAATGAACTTTAGCTGCAGGCAGAGAGACAGAGAGAGTGTTGGAGACTTTGCTAGAGGGAAGAGAGGAAATAGAGTGAGTGTGAGATGATTTGGTTGAGATAGAAAATTTATAGAGGGAGAGTGTTGAATGTAATAGCCGTTGTGCAACGGCTAAAATATGGGAAACTGATCTTTACTCGCCAACTGAGTTGGCGAGCAGAGTGCAACGGTCCTAAGTTGCCAACTCAGCATGTCCCGCCAACTGAGTCGGCGAGCGGCCTCTCGAGGAGAGCGTCCCGCCAACTCAGTTGGCACGTTACTCTCCAGCACTGCACCCCGCCAACTAGTTGGCGGGTCATCCTCCTCCATGCAATTTCGTCCAACTTTTTCTTTTTTTTATAATTTTATTAAATTTTATTACTTTATAGAAAAAAACCATAAAATAAATAATTGGAGCGGGAAACAACACTGTCGGACCTCTAGGTGGGGTGCGGACCAAATTGTGTATGTGACCATCATTCGGAATCGTAATTGAGAGACTTGTACCAAGTCCCCCGAGCATATATATCGAAGATTTAAAAAAGAAAAGTTATAAAGTTATAAAGATATTACACAAAAATACGTACAAGTGTTTACAAAAACTTACAACCACTAAGTGACAATTACAGTTGGTAAACTCGCAATAACAGTACCGGAGCACAACAAACAATAAAGTTGCAACAACTAGAGTAAAGTTTAGAAAAAAGAAAAGAAAAATATCGTTACTAGTTTATATATATATATATATATATATATATATATATATATATATATATATATATATATATATATATATATATATATATATTTTATTTTTCAGAAGTTAATAAAACAAAGAAATAAAATGAAATTGTTACCGGCCTTCGAAAAAGTCGTGCACGAAATATTATCCTAAGAGTTTATCCGAGGTTTATGTGCAGACGTTTGTCGGAAGCTCCTAGTGGTAAAACCCTCTGACTACTGGGTTCTCTTCGTTGCACACAACTCGGGGAGAGAGACCAAATTTAGTTCTGCCCAGAGCAAGGATTTAGAGACCCGAATGTGGTTTGAGGGAGAGAGGTTTCACGTAGGAGGATTTTTCTGTTCCGAAATGAAGGAGGAACAGACCATTTTAAATAGTCAGAACCTAATACACAGCCACAAACATGATACATAATGGCTCATAAACAGGCCATTAAGGAGCAATAAAAACGTGGAGGAATGACTGTCAAAAGAGCTGTTGCAAGGTTCAAAGAATCTGGACATGAGCCTCAACGTTCAAAAGTTGAATGAATCAAAATGGTTAAAAAAATAAAGGGGAACAAAATAATTTTTGGATCCCAGTTCAAAGAGTATAGATTGGATCGGCATTCGGCGTCCGCAGGTGTGGACACGTACCCGTACCAGTTACGTGTGCCGAACCGAACCAAGCCGAGCCAGACCAGACGGCGGCACGCGCGTGTGGCCCAAGGGATCCCTCACACAACATCTTTAAGAAAGCAAAGGAGAAGAAGTAATATATACATGCAAGAAGAGGATAGTCCAACCGATGTGGGACTAAAGAAAGAGGGAAGTTGAGCTTTTGCTCAAACATAGCTAACAAATACACAAGAGTAACGAAATCTGAAAAACTGTCGAAGAAGATTTTTGTCGGATTATGACGATCAACGTTGTTCAAAGTCAGATTCGATCATTTTTCGTCAATTTTTTTTGAATAACCAGCAAGTTCAAAAGAACTACTATAACGTTTTTTAATCACCCTTTGACGTCGGACAGAACTTGGACTCTATGTGGATGCTATTGTTGTTCGTTGTTACTGCAGGCTCTCCTTTCTAGTTACATTTATTCAGTAGTGTTATGCTTCTTTAAGAACAAAAACTTAGAGAATATAGCTACGCAGTCCAAACGCCCCACAACAGCAGCAGTAGCTGCATAACCAGTGAATATGATGAAGGTGAATGAATGAATGCAAATTACCAGTGAAAACCTCATCAACTTAATTAATCAATCGACAATTAATCACGAGGTGAGCTCACCACTAGTTCTACAAAGAATATTAATATCACAAGGAAGTTGCACTGCATATTATGGAAAAAAAAAATACTTTTATTATATATATTGTGTATAAGAAATGATGATAATGATAAAAATCTTAAGTAGCTAATATAAAAGTTGTACTGGAGAAAATATCTTACCCAACATCAACATCCCCTACAATACTTTTTAAGGCAGGAGTTACTTGCAAGAATAGTAAACTGTTATTAGATGGTTGTACGAAGTCAACTCAGCTAAATTTACAAGCAAGCAAACGAGGCATAATAGACCTTTATATATATATAAAATTATCTGTCTTAGTCCAATTTTTTTAGTTTTGACTATCAAAATTTTGACAGTCCTAACTATATATAGGACTGTCAAAATTTTAACAGTCCAGAAACTCCTATAGTGTGGGGTTGGACAGTCCATGAAAGTGAAAAATTGGTAAATATTAAAAAAAAATTGTACTAGTATCGATTAACTTTTGTAGTGTCTTTTAAAAAGTTGACATAATAATATTGGTTATGATCGGAGGTTCCCGTGGAAATTGACATGGTTCAATTTTTTTTTTTTTTGAAACTTAGTTTCTAACTCTGTAGAAAGGACATAGAAAAAGAGACATAATAATATTGTTTTAAATTAAATAAGAGATTTTTGTTGTTGTTGTTTGAAAGTGTAAGAGAGTATAAAAATAACTTTTTTTGTATGACATACATAAATAAGAAACGTATGTTTTTTAGTTCAGCAAATTTCGTACGGACGTAAGAAATTTACATAAAAGAACAAAATTAAAAAAAAAAATTACGACGACCAGAATGTAACTGACGTCAAATTCAACTTAATTTTTGAGGCCAGTGCAGCTGGCGTCCAACTCATAGTTCTAGACGTGGCGCTAACGTGAATTGCGCCACGCCCAACTCGATATTTTGTTTTGTTTTGCAAGGTCACTCACCTGATACTGGGCCCACTTGAAAATGAGTGATTAACACCACTTAACATGTGATATGCTGTTGTTTATCTCAACAATTCTTAATTAGTTCCATGCAAACCACCGCAAGGAACAAAGAAGATTGAAAGATCTTGACAACAGCAGCCTACAGCAGGAGTAACTGAAGTTAAAGAAACACTAATTTCATATAATTACCAATAATTATATACAAAGATGAACATACGTGATTTAGAGAGACGAATAAGCTCACGCGGCGGACTGCAGTGCATCAAATTTGTCAGCAATGAAGAGAAGAGATTGCAGCTGTATATTAACAAATTAAAAGCAGAAGAGAATTGAGTTGGGCGCGAGTGTGACTTGCGCCACACTCTCAACAGTGCCAAAAATTATGTTGATTTTGGCGACAGTCACACTGACGCAACTCTTTCATGCAAATATGCTAGTTTTATACTAGTTTTTTTTTCCGCTTAAAATGAATTTCAATATTCAGAAAATTTACTGTTTGTTTTAATTAATTATGTTTTGATTTTATTTATTTAGTTTTGTTTTGTAATTAGATTTAAGAAAAAATATTTTAACGAAAACAATTAATTTAAATTTATTTACTTTTATTTTGATTTTTTTTTACTTGTTTTATTAGTTTTTTTTGATAGTTGACATAAAACAATTAATTTAAAATTTTTCTTGTTAAACTTTTTCCTAATTTTTTTTGGGAGGTCGAAACATCGTTTTAAATCCGTGGGCCCCCACATCCAATATGAATTTATTTAGCTACAGTAAATTTTAAATATTCGAAAATAAAATGACCGAAAGTAAAATTTGGAGGTCGAAACATCGTTTTTTGCGATTCTAAAAATTTTCGAATTTCGTCAAACAGTGAAACAGTTTATCCCGTAGTACTTTTCGATACGGTCATTTTGGCACAAACTGAAGCTTGTTTTGATCTCTCGGTCAAAAGTTATGATACTTTAAATTTTTAAAATTTATATTTTTTTGTGTAACATGTGCGTCTTGTTTCGGATAAATTTATTTTTTACACGATTTGTGTTACTTTCGTCGAAAACATAAAAATCGACTTATTGTTTAACGAAAAACGATTTCAAAACAAATAGTTATGGCCGCTCGAAGTCTGCTCGACGGCAGACGTAATATTCTTACGGCAGATTTTTATTATTATTATTTTTAACGTCTGTTAACGACGAGAAAATTAACGATAAAAATATAATATTAAAAAATATAAACGCCCAAAGGACGTTTTGATATTTTTTTTGTAATTTTTTAAACTTTGATGTTTTAGATGGAATTTATACAAAATTTGATGCTCTGGATGCAAATTTCGAAAAAAATATTTCTAAATTTTATTTAATTAATTTTTTTAATTTTATTTCTTCAAAATATATTTTATTAAATCAAATTTCAAAACTAAACTAAATAAATAAAAAACCAAAACATAATAACTAAATAAAATAAACTAATAAAATAAACCAAACAAAACTCAACCACCCAAACCAACCCGCGGGCCCCACAAGGCCAAATTTCGCCAACAATGTTGGCTGAATAGGTGATATTTTATAACTTGTAAGTGTTTAAATTCATATTTTCAGTATTTGAATGGCTATAAAAGAGGATAAAATAAAAAATATATTATAACAAAAATAAAAATAATGAATTATCTAACAAAGATATTAATTATTTATTGCTACTATTATTTAACTATTTTAAATTTAAATATTAATAATTAATATCACCAAATTAATTAATTAATTAATTAATTAGTTTGCTTTTAATAATAACTAATTATTGATAACCTAAATTTTAAAAACTTAATTTTTGTAGTTTATGCGTATTAGAAAAAAAACATTATTAAATAATATTAGTTAGTTTATGCATATTAGAAAGAAAATATTACTAAATAATATTAGTGGTCGTAAAATAAAGCCATTAGGAAATTAAGAACTAATAAAAAACTGTGGCAACAAATTAAGTGGATGTACTTAATTATAAATTAATAGTAAAAAATTTGGAAGTTTCTCCCACATCCGTATTTGAAACACGGATTTCAAAAGTGTCGAAAATGAAATCAGTCGTGGTCGACATGAATTGCAGCCACTAATTTTGGCGAGTCCGTGTCGACAAATGTTTTAATGTCAAACACCGAATTGTTGTGAACACTGATAAACCTAATGGAAAAAACACTCCACTTTCAGCTCAGTTTCCTTCATTCAAACAGCTCTTTGTAATTCCTTAACGAACCTTTTACCATGTATACGAATTTTTAAGACAGATTATCAGAACTATCATTAATTTATTATAATTTTAAAAAATAAATATTATAACTTTTTTTATAAATTAAAAATAATTTCGAGAACTCACTTTAAAATCTGTAGATATTATAAAAATATTTGTGGGCAATTACAAATAATTCAAGTATATTTGATTAGAAAATTTGTTCAACAAATTTATTTTTAATAAAATTAAACAAATCGAAAGAAGTTAGCGAAAATTAATGGAAGAGACGTTTCGTCAACACTGTTAGCGAAACAGAGATGACAAAATTTTAGTAATTTTATTATTATTATTATTATTATTATTTTGAAATCACGACGGTGGTGTTCAATACTAGCAGTGGATGGAGATAATAAGTTTAAATAAAACCGACAAAAAAAAATACATAATTCTTTTAAATCCAACATTTTGTATATGTGTCGGTAGAAATTGAATTTGTTAATTTTTTGCCAACTAAAATGGACTGAAAATTAATCCGAAGATTGAAGCCACGTGACGGTCTTTGAATGGCCACCCAAAAAAAAAAAAAGCACACACCCTGACTAACGTCAGTCGAAAAGGTCCGGCCAATCCAGAGCCGACATGTGGCATCGATAAGGAATTACTCTATTTGATTTGGAGCGTTCAGCTTCTCATTCATTGCGAGTACGTTGGACCACTGGTTGGCAATGACGATGTTAAGTTACTGTCAACTGAACTCGAATCTCGATGCATCGAAGACAAGTATGTCGGTGCCGGTGCTGCTATAATTCGTATATGGCTTCACATGGGTTAGAGGGGGCCACACACAGCATGGGCTTAGTGTCAATCTTCGACAAAATTAAACAAAACATAATTTAGTGCACCCACTCGGTCCTCGATTCATTGGATAGTCCACGACTGTTTATGGCAATGAGTTGGTTATTTATACATTCATGTTGGATATTATAAATATATTTATATAATTTTACAGTACATGGAATTTTGTCCTGTGATTCTCGAGAGCCGGACTAAATTAATCTACTCTCTCTTTCGAGAAAAAAAAACGGAGGAAGACGAGACACCAAGCGTCCTATATTTTTTTAAAGTGATTGCTATGCCGCAACACCACCCATGATGTGCTACCAACTATGTTGGTTCCTACTCTAGTTAGATGGATTATCACCGAAGTTATTTTTAATATTAGATACAAAATAGTGGTTCCTATACAATGTCACCTAAGATTATGACACGATCAATCACTTTGTAAATGACAAAAAATTCTCAACCTCCATAATGCATATTCTGTTCCTTCTGCTTTTTTTTGTTTTTTACCGATACAAAATTTGGCATTACTGTGGACAAATGGAGAGGCAAAACTAAGTTGTGGACCTGAAATAGACTCCATCTCAATCCCATATATATATATATATATATATATATATATATATATATATATATATATATATATAGAATAAGGAAGGTGAGATGGCACCTCACTCTAAAAACAAGGGTGGCGGTGACGTGGCACAATCTCAACCACACATTTCATAATTGGCAATTTGCACTTAACCCTCTCCCCTCGTTTGTGTGGTTGAGATTGTGCCACGTCACCGCCACCTTTGTTTTTAGGGTGATGTGCCATCTCACCTCCCTTATTCTCTCTCTCTCTCTCTCTCTCTCTCTCTATATATATATATATATATATATGGGGGTCGGGAAAGGGTTGCCGGAGGGAGCTCGTAGAGGAGAGGATGTTTGGGAGGAAAATTTTGGGATTGAAAATTTCAGAATGAAAATGAAGGGCTAATGTTGGACGTTTAATTGAAGCCAACGACGAAAATATTCTGTCGCTAAGACGTCGTCATATTTTAGTGACTGAATAGCAACGGATCCAGCGACGGTAGTAGATTTTAATTTGACATAAAAAGCTGTCACCGTTACGTCACTAGTTAGTCGCTATTCAGTGACGAGAACAATTTCGTCGCTGCATTCCGTCGTTAATTTACAGTATTTGTGTAGTGTGTAATTGCTTGTGTATTGTACCATCTGTTAGTAGCCTAGGGACATGGGCAATCGTGGTATGGTGGTCCAATCCTTGTCCTTGTTTGGTTGTAGGATTGGACTATTGTGCTACGATAGGTTATGAATCGAAGCTACGATGCAAATACCTTTAGCCTACCCATAATTAGCGGGTTGTACTCTATCTTGACGTAGTACGTCACCTCTTGTCATTGTTTGGTTGTAGAGGTGCACTACTGCCTCGATGATAGCATGCACGCCTACAATTATGGCATGGGTCTTATTTATGGGTTTATTTAAATTTGGTTCATTTACTTGTGCTTTATTGTGGTACTTGATATTGGGATATGATCCCACTGGTTTTGTTTGGACAGATCTCGTAGCAGAGCTCGAGGATCCATCTTTCTATCTGACCGATCGTGCATACCAGGAGCATGGCCGTCGGGGGACTTTAGTGGGTTTCTTCTTTACCAATAATGTACACAATATTGGTATCACTTTGTGCACCTTACCGTTGCTTCGATATTTGGAGCGCTACACTAGCATTTGCTTCCAAACAAATTTTACACACTTTTCCTAGACATGCCAGCCTTCCATTCTGATATTTGTGTAACTCATAAATACCCTCCCTTGTGCTTCATTTTAGTCGAACAATATTCGTTATAAATGTCCGTTCTTAAATCCAAATAAATCTAACTTTGCATCTTTGTCCGTTCCAATCAAAATTGGAGACACAACCTCGACCCGTTTTGTTCAACCAAAATTATGACGATATTCTATTCTGAATCTACTACGTCCATGATACTTGTGTCCCATCCAATTTTAACACCATGTATTCCCAATTAATTAAAGAGCATCATTTACACTAATTTTAATTAAATTGGTGTAAGGACCCAACCTCACCCAAAACTAGACCCAACTCCAACCCAAACCCGCACTCACACCCCCAAGGTTCATATTAAATATCACACACCATTTTAGCCCACTATATCACACCAAACATGGTATTTTTTCTCATCCAATACCAAATTTTATCATTTGTACAATTTTCCAAATGTTATGGGCCTTTATGCAAAAATGCAATGAGGTCTCCGCCATCTCCACCGCTGCTACTTCACTGCTTCTTTAACCTCGACCGCCTCCACGAGCTCCGACCATCACCAACACCCGCTGCCATCACCATCACCACCCTTGCACCATCACAAGCACCTCCAACATTTACCTGACCCAATCACACTTAAATACTAGAATGTTAAAGCTATGTAATTGAGCTCCCATATTTCTTTGATAACTCCATAGAAACACATATCTCGTACTATATGATTCTTATCTTTCGAACTTTTAATCTGCATTGTTGTAGCTACAAGACTAACTCCACTATTTTGGCTAACTCGAGCATTGTCATGATCCTTCGTGTGGTAGCGGCAACCATTAATAACATATCCAGAACTTTTAAGTACATGGTGGCTAGGCCCTTGTGTCATGCCCCAGTCCCAAAATGTCGAGGGACTGGACACGTGGCAATGGCCAGCAGCACGCACCGATGGACAACCAAATTTAATGGATCCATCAGGGCATGGTTAAGCTGTAGTCTAGCAGTAAAATGTTACAAGTCTCAGGTATTTCTAATCTCATCCACAGAATAACACAGAGTAATGCCAGAAATAATGCAATAGAAATAAATGAGCAATATCAAATAAGCTTATCTCGGGAAACAATCCGAGAATTAGTCTGTTGCATTTAATGAGAATAGACAGAAAGTAAAATACTGAAAATGGAAATACTGTGTAGATGAAGCCGGTGCTCAGGAGAAATCTTCTGCCACTATCTCGTCCTCTGTTCTTGGTTCTGCTCCAAGGAGTGCTCCTGTACCGTACACCTCGGGGTAGTCCTCTTCAGCTATACCTGGGGACATAGTCCATTCCAGGTCCTCAAGGGACATAACAAGGTACAGAAAATATAAGCCAAAATAAATGCAGTGCAGCAGATAATTAAACAAGAGGGTAAGCTATATAACCAGCTGTAAACCCCCTGAATTTTCAAAATTTTAAAAACTGGATTTTTCACAATTTTCTGGAATTTTCTGGGATTTTTCTGTAAATTAAAAATAGGGTTTTAATTATTCAATGATTTTTAAATGATAATAAATAATATTAAAATATTATAAAAATAATATTTTTGGGTGTAAAATGAAAAACTGGACTTAGGACAATTTTTCTGGAATTTATCGGACCCCGGACCTATTTTTAAATGCCTAAAAACTATTTATTTAATTATTTATTAATTTATTTATTATTATTATTTATTATTACTATTATTATTATTATTTTTATTTTTTTACCCAGCCCAGCCCAGCCCGCGGCCCGGCCCGGCCCACTGGGCCCGAGCCCGGCCCAGCCCCTAGCGGGTCGGGTTGGATCCGTCAGACCCGACCCGAGACCCGCTAGCCCGCTCCTCTCCCCAGCCTCCGCACGACCCGCACGCCGCCGCGTTTCCCGCCGCCTCCGCCGCGCCCTCCGCCCGCTCCGGCCGGCCACCTTCCCACGACCCACCCCACGCCACCGCCAGACCCGGCCACCCCCCTCCGGCCGGATCTCCCTCACCGACGAACCCCCTCTCGGCCATCTTCCCCTCCACCGCCTCGAGCCGCCACCGCCACTGCGCCGCCAGCGCCGCCTCGCCGACGACGCGCCGCCCGCCGCAGTTCCCTCCTCCGCTTCCCCCATCTCCGGCGGCTTCTCCCACCGCCGGCAGCAACAGCAGCGAGCACAGCAGCAGCCCGCGCCGCCCGCTCCGGCCGCCGGCGAGTCCCCAGCCACCGCGAGCCCGGCCGCCCGTGCCCCAGCCTCCTCCGCCTGAGCACCGGCCGCCCTCCGCCGCAGCGCCGCCGGCCAGGGGAGAAAACCCTAACCCTAACCCTAAATTGAATCCCCTGTGTCCGACACGAGTCGGACACGTGTCGGACACGATTTTGACCCCGGTTTCTCGGGTCCCTTCAGGTGCGTGTAACTTTTTGCTCGTAGCTCCGTTTTCGATTTCGCAAATTGCGTTGCGAAGCCTGTATGACCCTCTCGGTGTCCGGACAAACTGTTCGGGGCATCGCGTCCTGTGGTGATCGTACACCGCGATCCAAAAACAGGAAAAACCCAGACCCTGTTTCACCCCGGAACCGAGTCCGCCCCGCCAAACGGGACGACTTGGTCGCGCGCGGTCTTCACAGATACGTGCGCCTTGTCGATACGGACGTGTGAGTTTTCGCGGAAGTCGATTTGGGTGTGCGTGCACACCGGAATCAACGCGTATCCGCGGACATCGTCCCGTATTCGTCTTTTCTGCAATTCACCCTAACTTTGTGTACACACGTCGGATCGAGACGAAACTTATGCCATCGGACTCGTAGCGATACGCTGGTCCTGTGGGTCAAGTTTGGTTCGATTCTGAGAACGTTGACGAAATCGCGTGTCGTGGGCCCCACAAGCCCCGCTCGACGGGCGATTTTGTGAACGGCTCATCGGAATCCAATTCTGGAAGTTCCGTTGGGTTCGTATCAGCGTTTCTGACCTGTTGACACTAAGTTTGGTGAATTTGGAGACCTTTGACCCTGACGCATTTTTCGGTGCAAAGCGGGCCCACCGGTGGACCCCGTTTTGGCCCGAAACTGCCGTTTCTGCCCTTGTCTCCAAATTGGACCCAAGGACAGGCGTTTCTAGCTGATTGATATTTTCTGGATCTGATGGTGATGTTTGTTTCAGCAACCGGACTACCGCCTGCAATTTCCGTCGAAGTCAGAACTGTAACCCGAACCGGAACCACAGGCAAGTGTACCTTGCCAAACCCTGCAGCTTGCTCTTTATTTTCTGGACTTAATTATACATTAGTGGGCAAGTAAAGCTTGCCAATTGCAGTGATTATTGTTATAGAACTTGCCTGAATTTAAATGCAAATAAACTTGTTAAACTGTTAAATCCAGGACCAAGTGGCTTTACTTAGTGTCCGATCATAGTCGGGTGCCAACTCCGTACGCGGGGTTGTGTAACGTCACATAGACATGGATATCGAGACCCGATAATTCTCGTACTTGTCTTATCAAGTACTTCAGAACCCAGGACACTTGACACTATTTCATGAGACAGAGTCTTCCTGAGACATTCAAGGTGATTCTGTATAGGATGCATGTTTTAGGACATAGACTTTACATTCTTAGACAATTGATTCATAGCTATCAGACTTGCTGCATTAGTTATAATCGTGCGTGACATGGACATGAGACGTGGGATTACATTGGGTGGGGAGAGACACACAGACTACAGGCTGATATTATATATAAAACATAGTATATAACATAGTGTAGTTCATAGTTATTGCTGCTACCCGGCTCTCCGACACAGAGCTTGTAGTGGCTTCAGCCTGAGTTCTAGTGCTGCTCTCATATTGCATATCACATAGTTGGTTACTTAGTTACCCTGATGATTATATTAACTGTTGCACTGTATTTATTTGGCTTGTATTTTCTGTACCTTGCTGTCCCCTGAGGACCTGGATCCGGATTATGTCCCCAGGTACAGCTGAAGAGAACTACCCAGAGGTGTACGGTACCGGAGCACTCCTTGGAGCAGAACAAGGAACAGAGGACGAAGTAGTGGCCGAAGATTTCTCCTGAGCACCGGCTTCAACTTTACAGTATTTCCATTTCCAGCATTTTATTTTCTGTCTTTTCCTTAAATGTAACAGAATATTTCTCGGATTTGTTCCCGAGACAACCTTATTTGTTATTGCATATTTATTTCCATTGCATTATTTCTGGCAATTAATCTGTGTTATTCTGTGGATGAGATTAGTAATACCTGAGACTTGTACTTAGTCCTGCTAGACTACAGCTTAAGCATGCCCCGATGGATCCATTAAATTGGGTTGTCCATCGGTGCGTGCTGCTGGCCATTGCTCACGTGCTCAGTCTCTCGGTATTTTGGGACTGTGGCGTGACACCAGCTAAGTGATATGCAATATGAGAGCAGCACTAGAACTCAGGCTGAAGCCACTACAAGCTCTGTGTCGGGGAGCCGGTAGCGACAATAACTATGAACTACACTATGTTATATACTATGTTTTATATATAATATCATCCTGTAGTTTGTGTGTCTCTCTCCACCCAATGTAATCCCACGTCTCATGTCCACGATGTCTCATGTCCATGTCACGCACGATTATAACTAATGCAGCAAGTCTGATAGCTATGAATCAAATGTCTAAGAATGTAATGTCTATGTCATAAAACATGCATCCTATACAGAATTACCTTGAATGTCTCAGGAAGACTCTGTCTCATGAAATAGTGTCAAGTGTCCTGGGTTTAGAAGTACTTGATAAGACAAGTACGAGCATTATCGGGTCTCGATATCCATGTCTATGTGACGTTACACAACTCCGCATACGGAGTTGGCACCCGACTATGATCGGACACTAAGCACGTCACCCGTTTCCTAGGTTAAGCAGTTAAAACAAGTTTATATTTAATTCCACAAGAAATCAAGTAAAATACTATGTCAAGAATTATTGAGATTTGGCAAGCTTTACTTGCCCACTAATGCATAATTCAGTCCAGAAAATAAATAACAAGCTGCAGGGTTTGGCAAGGTACACTTGCCCACTGATGTATAACTAAGTCCAGGAAATAGGTAGCAAAGCTGCAAGTTTCGGCAAGGTACACTTGCCTGTGGTTCCGGTTCCAGTGGCGGCTCTGACTTCAGCTGGATTACCAGGCGGTACTCCGGTTGCTGAAATAAACATCACCATCAGATCCAGAAAATATCAATCAGCTAGAAACGCCTGTCCTTGGGTCCAATTTGGAGACAATGGCAAAAACGACAGTTTCGGGTCAGAACGGGGTCCACAGGTGGGCCCGCTTTGCACCAAAAAATGTGTCAGGGTAAACAGTCTCCAAATTCACCAAACTTAATGTCAACAGGTCAGGAATGCTGATACGAACCCAACAGAACTTTCAGAATTGAATTCCGATGAGCCGATCACAAAATTGCCCGTCGAGCGGGGCCTGTGGGGCCCACGACACGCAATTTCGTCAACGTTCTCAGAATCGAACCAAACTTGACCCACAGGACCAGCGTATTGCTACAAGTCCGATGGCGCAAGTTTCGTCTCGATCCGACGTGTGTACACAAAATTAGGGCAAATTGCAGAAAAGTCATATACGGGGCGATGTCTGCGGATACGCGTTGATTCCGGTGTGCACGCACACCCGAATCAGCTTCCGCAAAATCTCACACGTCCGTATCGATGACGCGCACGAATCTGTGAAGACCGCGCGTGACCAAGTCATCCCGTTTGGCGGAGCGTACTCAGTTCCGGGGTAAAACATGATCTGGTTTTTTCTGTTTTTGGATCGCGGTGTGCGATCACCACAGGACGCGATGCCCCGAACGGTTTATCCGGGCACCGAGATGGTCATACAGGCTTCGCAACGCAATTCACGGAATCAAAATCCGAGCTACGAGCAAGAAGATACACGCACCAGAACATGGGTCAAAAACCGGGACAAAATCGTGTCCGACACGACACAGGACACGTGTCCTGTGTCCGACACGCGGGGGGGGGGGAAACTGTAACACCCCATTCCGCTCAAGCGGACTGCCATCTCAATCGGCAATCGTGCTGCTGTCCCGACCCGCCTTGCCTCGATCAAGAGGCAAGGATATCCAGACTTGTCCCTAAAGGGATCCGGTTTGGACTTTCAGAGGCTCGCTCAGACGTATCGCTCTACCGAGGCAAATTATCGCTAAGGTGGGTGGCTACGGTAAACTTGTCTTTGCTTAGCCAGCACATATAAAATCTGGAATATTTATGCTAGTCGCTAGGTGAATCACCCCCTGCATGCTAATAAATCCAACGCACCTAGCTAAGGGAATAATCCCAACTCATATTGCTTGCTAGAACATGGAAAAGGAAATACTGCTTATATTCAGACCCTCGTATGCTAAGTCCCTTAACGGTTTCATCTCTCGGACTACCTTCGGGTCCGAGTAACGTGCCTGCTTATGTTCCTTTAGAAACGCATGCTTGTCTGCTTGATTGTTACCGTGTTTTCATCCAAACCCCGGGAGACTACTACGTAGTCGTTTCGTGCCTGAACGAACCTGCAAGTATTCGGAACCGCTAGGTCACTAAGGCAATCTCCGCCCTAGGAGAATTACATCAAGGCAAAAGACAGTCACTGAACAACGAAACAGGCAAAGCATCTTGTCTTGTACTATTGTTGCCTCAACAGCTTGCCTCTTGTCTTGTACTCTTGTCTTGTACTCTTGTTGCCCCAACCAAGGCCCCGTTCGATCATGGACAACCAGTGCACAGGGTAACGATCTCGCGGGCGATGCTGGGGCACTGGCATCGACCCGGTCCGGGCGAGACCAATTGTTCTTAGTCTCTTGTTCAGGCGGAATGGCTTGCAGCACCTCTTGTACTTTGTTGCAAAGCATTCTCGTCTAGACTAAATAGTCTCTTGTTCGTCGGAATGGCTTGCAGCACCTCTTGTTCTTGTTACAAACCATATCGTCTAGACTATACCGTCCATATGGCATATGCCAGTGATCGCCTTGTGATAAACTTATTACATGCTTGCTTGTAAACGAAAGATAAACAATTCATCCTCGCTTAGCGGCTATCCGCGTGCGAGGCACTGTATCGCATTAAGAGCAACTAAACACCTGAACGATCTTGAAATAAATACTCTTGTTTGCATATGCTTGCCTCCTGAATGTCTATACATGCCTCTGCTCGAATTTATACTGTTTGCCTCAATGTTTGCCTTGGACAGGGAAGGAGATGGTAAGTTGGTAAGTCTCGCCGTGTTTTCTCTAACATCGCACGGCGCACTGCCCGACAAGTTAGGCTATTCAATATCTGCATGAAACTGATCCTAAGGCAACTAGAAAGACAACTGAATAGTTGTGCACGGAACCTGTATTACGTGTTTGGATTTGTCGAGCGGGCGAGTAGCTTTCCCACCAGTGCATTCAATGTACTGATAATCCACCAGTTTGATATGCAGGGTGCGGGAGAACCTCGTTCTGTGCGGACGCCTCCAACGTGCGTGCTAAGGCCAGGAGTTCCCTCTGTAGCCTTGCAACGGTGCGTCCGGGACTGAAGCACATATACAAGACATAAGTTGTGAACATCGCCTGACCATCGCCTGTACAATCATTCCACAGTTGTAGCCACTTGGCACGCTTTTACTGTTTCAGAGAGAGAGGCTTGAGCGACTTGTAATCTCGGCTATACGCCGCCTGTAATACATGTTTCATATCAATAAAGAGATTACTTTACTTGTTTTGATGCTTCCGCTATATTGTCGACTCAGTGAACCTGTTACCGATCGCTATGCGTTCCTAAACTCTGCTGCACTCGGACAATCTGTGCGACTCTGTGGCTTAGAACTCTTGCCGCCAGCCAATGAACCATGGCCTTGCACGGGCGTGGATCACGCTCGTGCGGCATCACGCCCGGATAGGTTAAGCGATCGTTCCGCGGGAGCGCTGGCGAGGGTGATTCCCGCCTAGCGGGAACGGTCGATTTGCCTGCGGGAGATCGGGGCGTGACAGAAACTAGGGTTAGGGTTTACGGTGCTGGGGCTTCGCCGGAGCACGCCGGAGACGGCCGGAGGGGCTCGGGCGGTCGGGGGCTTCGCCGGAGGCGGCTCGCGGAGGCGGCGGCGCGGGCACGGCGAGGCGGACGCGCTGCTGCTGCGGCCGGGACGAAGGAGGAGGGGAGGAAGGAGGAGCTGCGGCCACGGCGACACTGGCGGCGTCGTGGTGGTGGTCGTGGTGGAGCGGCGTCGACTGAGCGGGTGATGGCGGTGGCGATTCGTGGAGCTGGGAGACGGCGGGGGGGAGGATTTATAGGGCGAGCGGGAGCGCGTGGCCGCGGGCGCGGGGCGGCGCTGCCGGAGGCGGGGGAAGCGGCGGCAGGCGCGGGCGGAGCGGGTCGTGGGGGAGAGGGGAGAGGAGCGGGCTAGCGGGTCTCGGGTCGGGTCTGGCGGATCCGACCCGACCCGCTAGGGGATGGGCAGGGCTCGGGCCCAGTGGGCCGGGCCGGGCCGCGGGCTGGGCTGGGTTTATATTAAAAATAGTAATAATAATAATAATAATAATAATAGTAAATAATAAATAAATAATTAATTAATTAAATAAATAAATTTAGGTGTTTTAAAATAGGTCCGGGGCCCAATAAATTCCAGAAAAATTATCTTAAGTCCAGTTTTTCATTTTACACCCAAAAATATTATTTTTATAATATTTTAATACTGTTTATTATCATTTAAAAATCATTGAATAATTAAAACCCTGTTTTTAAATTACAGAAAATTCCAGAAAATTATGAAAAATCCAAATTTTAAAATTTTAAAAAATCAGAGGATTTACAATCTACCCCCCTTAAGAGGATTGCGTCCTCGCAATCAAAGAATAACCGGTCAGCAGAGATGACACGGTTGCAAGTATCGTTCGAAACACATCACAAGATACTTAGGGAAATACCGTTTTCCTAAAAATGAAAGTTATCCACTTTCCAGAGAAAATCTAGTTAAAGCAAGAGATCTACAACTTTTATGAAAACCAGGTTGTTGTTAACAAGTTGCATTTTACTAGGTTGGGGCTGAGGTCACGAACCAATAGGCACGAACTACAACAAGACTAGAAACGGATACTACGAATCACTTACTCGCATCAGCGTCCTCCATAATCATCGTGTAGGCTTGTCCTCGTCCTTAAGGTAGATTCCTCTGCTGCTGCTGAGCTTGTTGAAAAAGTGCTGCTTGAGGTGCCAGAGGTGGCCTCGGTTCTGGTAAAGCTGGTTGGTTTGCCCTTCGTGCTCTATCTCGATGCTGAGGACAGTCCTTGGCTATGTGTTGATTGGTGCCGCAAATCAAGAATAAGCCCAACTTGCGTCTGCAGTCCTTCTCGACATGGCCTACCTTGCCGCAGTAGTGACAGGTGGAAAGGGTCTGCGAAGCTGTCCTGGGTGGCTGGGGCATATGAGATCTCTTTGCATATTCTCCCGGTAATGCTTTGTCTGGTGCTGAAGTGATTGGCCGCTTGTGGCGAGACTCTCTCCTGGTGACGCGTTCCATGCGTCGGGCTGCAGCGAGAACGTCTGAGTAGGAGGTAGGTGCGACGGATCCGATGAGTCTCTGTAGCTCGAAGTTCAGTCTGTCGAAGAACTTCTCGGCCTTCTCTTCCTCTGTCGGGATCAGGGTTGGGGCGAAGCGGCTCAGACGAATGAATTCTGCGTTGTACTCTTCCACCGTCATAGAGTCCGGAGTGAGGCGATTGAATTTGTCCCGCAGTTCGGATCGTGCGATAGCCGGAATGTACATCTCCTGGAAGAGCCTGAAAAACTCTTCCCAAGTGACTCGGTCTGGTCCGAGTCGCTTCTCCTCAGACAACCACCAGTGATGAGCATTGTCCGTCAATTGCATTCGGACGGCCGTCATCCAGCGTTCCCGTGGAAGCTCAGCTGCTTCAAGTTGATGTCGTATGTTGGTGAGCCACTCATGAACTTCTGTGGGCTCCTCTTTTCCAGAAAAAGTACGGGGCTTCAGTTGGCGGAAGTCAGTGATAGAGCCTGTAGATGGCCGTCGAGCTGGTAGGTTGGCCTGCTCCAGTACAGTTACGATGCTGTCCCTCCAGAAGTTAGCTTCGCGACGCTGAGCCTCGTGTTGGACTTGTTGCTGAGCTTGCATCATCGCGTAGATCATTTGGAATATCTGTTGCCCGTCAATTGGCTGTCCTTGTGGGAGTATGGGCGTTGGTGGAACGAACTGCGGCGGAGGTGGAATGTCATCGCTTCGGAATCGGGAGGTAGGTTGACCTGCCTGCTGGCTTTGTTGAGTTGAGGGAACTCCTCCGACTGGTGTCACTTCGTCGTCATAGGTGACACCTGTAGCTTGTGGTGTTCCGATGGGAGTCTCGGTGCATTCTTGCGGGTCCATTTTCCTGTATCCAAAATAAACAATAAGAGGCGCACAGGAATCAAGGCAAGATGCAAGTCAAAATTAGTTCGAATACGATACAGATATCAAAAATAATTCAAGCAAGTGGATGAGATCCTAAAAACTTATCCTATTCTTTATTGCAGGCCTGTTCGGTCCCTAAGTTGAAATCGAACGATTTAGTCGTAGACCTGCATGGGCCACCACAAAAACCATGTCACGCCCCAGTCCCAAAATGTCGAGGGCCTGGACACGTGGCAATGGCCAGCAGCACGCACCGATGGACAACCCAATTTAATGGATCCATCAGGGCATGCTTAAGCTGTAGTCTAGCAGTAAAATGTTACAAGTCTCAGGTATTTCTAATCTCATCCACAGAATAACATAGAGTAATGCCAGAAATAATGCAATAAAAATAAATGAGCAATATCAAATAAGCTTATCTCGGGAAACAATCCGAGAATTAGTTTGTTGCATTTAATGAGAATAGACAGAAAATAAAATACTGAAAATGAAAATACTGTGTAGATGAAGCCGGTGCTCAGGAGAAATCTTCTGCCACTATCCCGTCCTCTGTTCCTGGTTCTGCTCCAAGGAGTGCTCCTGTACCGTACACCTCGGGGTAGTCCTCTTCAGCTATACCTGGGGACATAGTCCATTCCAGGTCCTCAGGGGACATAACAAGGTACAGAAAATACAAGCCAAAATAAATGCAGTGCAGCAGATAATTAAACAAGAGGGTAAGCTATGTAACCAGCTAAGTGATATGCAATATGAGAGCAGCACTAGAACTCAGGCTGAAGCCACTACAAGCTCTGTGTCGGGGAGCCGGTAGCGGCAATAACTATGAACTACACTATGTTATATACTATGTTTTATATATAATATCAGCCTGTAGTCTGTGTGTCTCTCCCCACCCAATGTAATCCAACGTCTTATGTCCACGATGCCTCATGTCCATGTCACGCACGATTATAACTAATGCAGCAAGTCTGATAGCTATGAATCAAATGTCTAAGAATGTAAAGTCTATGTTATAAAACATGCATCATATACAGAATCACCTTGAATGTCTCAGGAAGACTCTGTCTCATGAAATAGTGTCAAGTGTCCTGGGTTCAGAAGTACTTGATAAGACAAGTACGAGCATTATCGGGTCTCGATATCCATGTCTATGTGACGTTACACAACTCCGCGTACGGAGTTGGCACCCGACTATGATCGGACACTAAGCACGTCACCTGTTTCCTAGGTTAAGCAGTTAAAACAAGTTTATATTTAATTCCACAAGAAATCAATTAAAATACTATGTCAAGAATTACTGAGATTTGGCAAGCTTTACTTGCCCACTAATGCATAATTCAGTCCAGAAAATAAATAGCAAGCTGCAGGGTTTGGCAAGGTACACTTGCCCACTGATGTATAACTAAGTCCAGGAAATAGGTAGCAAAGCTGCAAGTTTCGGCAAGGTACACTTGCCTGTGGTTCCGGTTCCAGTGGCGGCTCTGACTTCAGCTGGATTAGCAGGCGGTACTCCGGTTGCTAAAATAAACATCACCATCAGATCCAAAAAATATCAATCAGCTAGAAACGCCTGTCCTTGGGTCCAATTTGGAGACAAGGGCAAAAACGGCAGTTTCGGGTCAGAACGGGGTCCACAGGTGGGCCCGCTTTGCACCGAAAAATGTGTCAGGGTCAACGGTCTCCAAATTCACCAAACTTAGTGTCAACAGGTCAGGAACGCTGATATGAACCCAACGGAACTTTCAGAATTGAATTCCGATGAGCCGATCACAAAATCGCCCGTCGAGCGGGGCCTATGGGGCCCACGACACGCGATTTCGTCAACGTTCTCAGAATTGAACCAAACTTGACCCACAGGACCAGCGTATTGCTACGAGTCCGATGGCGTAAGTTTCGTCTCGATCCGACGTGTGTACACAAAATTAGGGCAAATTGCAGAAAAGTCAGATACGGGGCGATGTTCGTGGATACGCGTTGATTCCGGTGTGCACGCACACCCGAATCAGCTTCCGCAAAATCTCACACGTCCATATCGACGACGTGCACGAATCTGTGAAGACCGCGCACGACCAAGTCGTCCCGTTTGGCGGGGCGTACTCAGTTCCGGGGTGAAACAGGGTCTGGTTTTTCCTGTTTTTGGATCTCAGTGTGCGATCACCACAGGACGCGATGCCCCGAACGGTTTATCCGGGCACCGAGAGGGTCATACAGGCTTCGCAACGCAATTCATGGAATCGAAATCCGAGCTACGAGAAAGAAGATACACGCACCTGAACATGGGTCAAAAACCGGGACAAAATCGTGTCCGACACGACACAGGACACGTGTCCTGTGTCCGACACGCGGGGGGGGGGGTGGGAAACTAGGGTTAGGGTTTACGGTACTGGGGCTTCGCCGGAGCACGCCGGAGACGGCCGGAGGGGCTCGGGTGTAAACACCCTAAATTTTTAGAGATTTTAAAATCAATTTTTGGAATTTATATGCAAATTTTCAGGAATTTACATAGGCCCGGTAGTGAGTTTGTAATTTTTAATTGCCAATAAATAATATTAAAATGAAATAAAAATATGATTTTATGGTGTAAAGTAGAAAACCGGACTTAGGGTAATTTTCTGAAATTTTATTGGGCATCGGACCTATTTTTAAAAGCCTAAAAACTATTTTCTAAAAATTAAATTAATTATTCTGTTAAATTATTATTATTATTATTATTATTATTATAATTTATTTGTTTTCGGTTTCTTGGGCCCGGCCCGACCCAGGGGGCCGAGACCGTTAGCGGCTGACCCAGCCCAGCCTAACACCCCTAGCGGGTAGGGCGGGTCCGCTCACCCGGAGCTCGTCGCCCGACCCGACCCGCTCCTTCACCCCTCTCCCCTGTCACCCACGACCAGCCGAGATTCCCGCCGCCGCCTCCGCCGGAGGGGTCACCCCCCCACGTCGCCTCCCCCTCCGGATCCCCCGGCCAGCCCTCCCGCAGCCCCTATATATATCCCCCTCCTCCGTCCTCTTCCACCCCCAAACACCGAGCCCTAACCCTAACTCTACCCGATCTCCGGCGACCCCCTCCACCTCGACCTGCCGTCCTCCTCCCCCAGCCGCCAGTGGCCGGAACCCGCCGCCCAGAGCCCTCTCCCCTTCCTCTCCTCCCACCGCTGTCTGCAGTCCCCAGGCCGAGCAACCCCTTCCCAGGCGGAGCCGACCCCGACCCCGGCTGTTCAGCGCTCCGGCCGGCCTCCCCTGGCGCATCTCCGCCTCCCCGAGAGCAGCCCAACCCCTCGTCGACCCTCCGCCGACCTCGGCCAGCTCCGACGTTGACCCCTGACCCGGACACAGTAGCGCCCTGACTCGGACACGGCAGCAGTGCGCGGACACAGCGTCCAGTACACAGAGACGTGTCGGACACAACTCGAAACCCCGGTTTCTCGGGTCCCCTTCAGGTACTCGTAACTTGCACCTCGGACCTCTGTTTTCGATTCTGTAAATTTTTACGCGAAGCCTGTATGACCCTCTCGGTGCCCGGACAAACCGCTCGGGGCATCGCGTCCTGTGGTGATCGCACTCCGCGATCCAAAAACAGGAAAAAACCAGACCCTGTTTCACCCCGGAACTGAGTGCGTCCCACCAAACGGGACGACTTGGTCATATGCGGTCTTCACAGATACGTGCGCGTCATTGATACGGACGTGTGGGATTTCGCGGAAGCTGATTCGGGTGTGCGTGCACCCCGGAATCAACGCGTATCCGCGGACATCGCCCTGTATCTGCCTTTTCTGCAATTTATCCTAACTTCGTGTACACACGTCAGATCGAGACGAAACTTGCACCATCGGACTCGTAGCGATACGCTGGTCCTGTGGGTCAAGTTTGGTACGATTCTGAGAACGTTGACGAAATCGCGTGTCGTGGGCCCCACAGGCCCCGCTCGACGGGCGATTTCGTAATCGGCTCATCGGAATTCAAATCTGAAAGTTCCGTTGGGTTCGTATCAGCGTTCCTGACTTGTTGACACTAAGTTTGGTGAATTTGGAGACCGTTGACCCTGACACGTTTTTCGGTGCAAAGCGGGCCCACCGGTGGACCCCGTTTTGGCCCAAAACTGCCGTTTTTGCCCTTGTCTCCAAATTGGACCCAAGGACAGGCGATCCTAGCTGTTTGACACCTTCTGAGCGTGATGGTACTATTTGTTTCAGCTTTCGAAGACATCTCTGGAAATTTCCGAAACCAGGACTTAAGTGGAATCCAAACACCAGGCAAGTGCACCTTGCCAATCTTGCAGTCATTATTTTTATATTTTCTGATTAAAATACTCTGCTGGATGTCTTGTGAAATTCATATAAACTGTTTTAAACTGCTTAAACCTAGGAAACGTACGACGTACCTAGTGCCCGATCATAGTCGGGTACTGACACCTTACGTGGTGTTGGGTTCGTCATTTAGAGATGGATTTACGATCCCCTTATTTTGTACTTGACCTATCAAGTACCCTACAACCCAGGACACTTGACACTATCATGGACAGAATCTTCCTGAGTTATTCGTGGGGATTCTGAATAGGATACAGGACTTGACAGAGTTATTTATTTATAGACAGTATGACTTGTTGCATTAGTTATTTATTTATTTATAGCTAACATGGACATGAGACGTTATGGTCATGGCTTGCGTGATTACATTGGGTGGGGAGAGACACACAGGCTACAGGCTGTTCTATATATATATCTACTATTATTGTGAGGTTGTAGACTCTCCAGCAGAGCTAGACCCTTTACGTGTTATTACTGCTACCGGCTCCCCGACACAGAGCTTGTAGCGGTCTCAGCCTGAGTACTAGTGTTGCTCTCATTTGCATATCACATAGATGGTTACTTAGTTTACCCTGCTGT
Organism: Iris macrosiphon; assembly: GCA_036927795.1. Classification (NCBI taxonomy): domain Eukaryota; kingdom Viridiplantae; phylum Streptophyta; class Magnoliopsida; order Asparagales; family Iridaceae; genus Iris; species Iris macrosiphon. The sequence goes on along the minus strand of JAYESA010000008.1, from coordinate 165,734,357 downwards.
TTCATTACTTATTGCACTGCTTATTCATTTTGGCTTGTATTATTTGTGCCTTGCTATGTCCACTGAGGACCTGGAATGGATTATGTCCCCAGGTTTAGCTGAGGAGCAGTATCCCGAGATATACGGGACAGGAGCTGAAGCTATTGCTGGAGCTGAACCAAACACTAAAGACGAGGTGACTGCCGAGGACTTCTCCTGAGTGCCTGTCCCAGTACTCATTTATTTATTTCATGTTTATCTCTTTTGTTCCTGGCCTATAGAGCCAGTTTATTCAGACTTAAGTCGGATCGTTTCTCCGACTGACTTGCTGTGATGTTGTTGATATATTATTTTCATTTGAATATGCAGTTTATTTCTTTATCTTTATGGATGAGATTAGTGTGACTTGTGTAGTAGACCTTATTTACAGCTTAAGTACGCCCTGATGGCTCCATTAAATTGGGTTATCCATCGGTGCGTGCTGCTGGCCATTGCTACGCATCTCCAGTCCCTCGGCATTTTAGGACTGGGGCGTGACATGGTTTTTGTGGTGGCCCATGCAGGTCCTAAACTAAATTGTTCGGTTTCAACTTAGGGACAGGACAGGCCTGCAATAAGATAGGTTATAGGATCTCATCCATTGATTTAATCGTTTTTGAACTCTATGTCGAATTCAATTAAATTGCTTGAACTGCATCCTGTTTTGATTCCTCTGTGCGTTCTCATTGTTTTCTTTTGATGCAGAGTTATGGATCCCAGACGTGGTGACGAGACCCCCTTGGGTACACCGACTGAAGCAGGGTTTACCTGTGAAGCTGGAACGACGCCAGATACCAGAGGACAATCCTCCCAGAGCAATCAAACTGGCCAGCCAAGTTCCAGGTTCAGGCGTGATGACATCTCGCCTCCTCCCCAGTTCCCTCCTGCGATGCCTGTCTTTCCCCCAGGACAGGCAATGGACGGTCAGCAAATGTTCCAGATGTTCTACGCCATGATGCAGGCACAACAACAGATTCAACAGGAGACCCAACGCCGAGAGGCCGAGAACCTAAGGAACAGCCTGGTCGCAGCATTGGAGCATGCAAATCCACCAAATAGGCGGCCCGCGATGGGATCTATTATGGATTTCCGTCAACTCAAGCCCCGTACCTTCTTGGGCAAGGAAGGACCAACTGAAGTACATGAATGGCTTACAAACACACAGCATAAGTTGGAGGCCGCCGAACTACCAAGAGACAAATGGATGACTGCCGTCAGGATGCAACTGACGGACAACGCACATCATTGGTGGCTGTCCGAAGAAAGAAGGCTCGGACATGATCAGGTTACCTGGGAGGAGTTCTCCAGACTCTTCCAGGAAATGTACATCCCTGCTGTGGCTCGGTCGGAACTCCGAGACAGATTCAACCGCCTGATCCAGGGCAACATGACGGTGGAGGAATATAACGCCGAATTTATTCGCCTGAGCCGCTTAGCCCCTTCGCTAATTCCTACCGAAGAGGAGAAGGCAGAAAAGTTCTTTGATGGGCTCAGGTTCGAGCTTCAGAAGTTAATCGGATCGGTCGCGCCCACCTCTTACACCGACGTCCTAGCTGCAGCGCGTCGGCTGGAGCGCGTTACTCGGAGGGAATCAAGCCTGAAACGTCCCTTCTCCTCAGCACCGTCCAAGTCATCACCAGGGGAATCTGCTAAACGTCCCCAGAAGAGCCCACCTCCAAGAGCAGCAACTAAAAACCTGCCTACTTGCCATTACTGCAGCAAGGTAGGACATATTGAAAAGGAATGTCGATGCAAGCTGGGACTCTGCCTGGTTTGCGGATCTGGACAACACTTCTCAAAGGACTGCTCGGAACATCGAGAGGGAGTTCCGAATCGACCAGCTCCACCTGCAGCTCTTCCAGCTGGGGGAGCAACTCAGACAGGGCCTGGAGGAGCCAGGCCACCTCTACCACCTCAGGCAGCATTGTTCCAACAAGCTCGTCAGCAAAGGGGTCCCGCTCAGGGACGAGGTCAGGCATATGCACTAGCAGTCACTGAGGAAGCTACTGCAGGCGAAGTGATAGCAGGTACCATATTAGTAGCTTCAATTCCTGCTGTAGCATTATTTGATTCTGGAGCTTCGCATTCATTTATTGCTGCTAGCTTCGTAGCCACACATAGAATAGCTACCGCACCTCTCTCGAAGATGAAGAGAATACTAACGGGAGGTGGAATTATCCCGGTTAGTGATACTTGTAGATCATGTTCGGTAGTAGTCTGTGGCCGAGAGACGCGAGCCCAATTCCTGATCTTTTCTATGCCTGATTACGATGTTGTACTTGGTATGGACTGGTTAAGTCAGTACCATGCGACACTGGATTGTCGGCTTGGAAAAGTGATATTTAGACCCCCTAGCCTTCCTGAGTTTGAATTTCTACGAGGAGCTGTAGAACAAGGGGTCCAGCCAACTCTTAGGGTATTGACTGTAGAAGAAGATTCAAGTTACCCAAGAGTCATAACGGAATTTGTGGATGTATTTCCCGAGGATCTTCCAGGTTTACCACCTGATCGGGAGATAGAATTCACAATAGACCTAACTCCAGGAGCCGAACCTATCACTTCATCGGTATATCGGATAGCACCAAAGGAGTTAGTGGAGTTGAAAACACAAGTTGACGACCTTCTGGAGAAAGGATTTATCAGACCCAGTGTTTCACCATGGGGAGCACCTATACTTTTTGTACCCAAGAAGGACGGATCTGTACGACTGTGCATTGATTACAGAGCCCTTAATGCTGTAACTATTATGAACCGGTACCCATTACCACGCATTGATGATTTGTTTGACCAATTGAGTGGTGCTAAGGTATTCTCAAAGATTGACCTTAGATCCGGTTATCACCAGATTAGGGTAAAGAAGGAAGATATCCCAAAGATGGCCTTCAGAACTAAGTATGGGCATTATGAGTTCCTAGTTATGCCGTTTGGTTTAACCAACGCACCCGCCGTATTTATGAGTTTGATGAACGGGGTCTTCCATCAGTACTTGGATAAGTTCGTGGTGGTGTTCATTGATGATATCCTAATCTACTCTAAGAACCACGAAGAGCACGAGGAATACCTTAGAATTGTGCTAGAAACCTTGAGAAGGGAGAAGCTGTATGCCAAACTCAGCAAATGTGAGTTCTGTATGGACAATGTGCCATTCTTAGGGCATATTATCTCGGGTGAAGGACTGTCGGTGGACCCAGAGAAAGTCACTGCTATAGAAACCTGGCCTACCCCTACCTCTGTTGTAGAAGTGAGAAGTTTTTTTGGACTTGCTGGGTATTACCGGCGGTTCGTAGAAAATTTTTTAAGGATCGCAGAGCCGATGACTAAGCTGACACGGAAGGATCAGGAGTTCCTATGGACGGAAGAATGCCAGAATGCCTTTGAAGAATTGAAGAGGCGTCTAACAACAGCACCAGTATTGACTCTTCCCTCAGGGTCAGGAGGTTTTATTGTATATAGTGATGCGTCCGGTAGTGGACTAGGTTGTGTCTTGATGCAACATGGCAAGGTTATCGCTTATGCATCGAGGCAGCTGAAGGTCCACGAGAAGAACTACCCAACGCACGACCTGGAGCTAGCTGCAGTAATTTTTGCATTGAAGATCTGGAGACATTATCTGTATGGAGAGAAGGTCGAGATATTCACTGATCATAAGAGCTTGAAGTATGTTTATACACAGAAGGAGCTCAACATGAGGCAAAGGCGTTGGCTTGAGTTGATGGTGGACTTTGACATCGATCTGCAGTACCACCCGGGGAAAGCAAATGTTGTAGCCGACGCCCTCAGCAGAAAACCCTCGGCTTATTTCTTAACGGAGCAGCCTCAGCTATTACAAGACTTGCAAGATCTTCAGATAGAGATTGTTCTACCTGGACAAAATGGTTTGCTGGCTAACCTTGAAGTAAAGTCATCGTTGGTGGAGAGAATCAAGGAAGCTTTGCCTAATGATGCCAGATTCCGAAGGCTAAGAGAAAGAACAGAAGCAGGCTTGCAGACGGGACTTCGCATCCACGAGGACGGAACATTAAGGTGCGGAAATCGCCTATGTGTTCCAAATGGAGAATTAAGGCAGGAATTGATGACAGAAGCCCATAGCTCCATATACTCGGTTCATCCAGGAGGAACCAAGATGTACCGGGACCTAAGACAATATTACTGGTGGCATGGAATGAAAAGAGAAACTGCCCGCTTCGTGGCAAAATGCTTAGTCTGCCAGCAGGTGAAGGCCGAGCACCAAAGGACTGCAGGTATGTTGTGTAACACCCTGTTCCGCTCAAGCGGACTGCCGTCTCAAACGGCAATAGTGCAACTGTCCCGACCCGCTTTGCCTCAAAGAGAATGCAAAGGATATCCAGACTTGTCCCTTCAGGAACCCGGCTTGGACTTTCAAAGGCTCGCTTGACGTATCGCTCTACCGAGGCGAATCATCGCTAAGGTGGGTGGCTACGGTGAACTTGTCTTTGCTTAGCCAGCACACATAAAATCTGGAATATTTATGCTAGTCGCTAGGTGTTTCACCCCCTGCATGCTAATAAATCCAACGCACCTAGCTAAGGGAATAATCCCAACTTGTATTGCTTGCTAGAACATGGAAAATGATATACTGCTTATATTCAGACCCTCGCATGCTAAGTCCCTTAACGGTTTCATCTCTCGGCGTACCTTCGGGTCCGAGCAACGTGCCTGTTATGTTCCTTAGAACGCATGCTTGTCTGCTTGAAATGTTGCCATGTTTTCATCCAAACCCCGGAAGACTACTACGTAGTCGTTCCGTGCCTGAACGAACCTGCAAGTATCCGGGACCGTTAGGTCACCAAGGCAATTCCCGAACCAGGGAATCTGCACCCTGACTGAATAAATTACTGAATTACAGCTCATGGAGCAAACTACTGAATCAACGATACTGCCTTAACAAGTTCCATATATATATCCTGACTTGAACTTGTTCCATATAACTTGTTCATATATATATATCCTGTCTTGAACTTGTTCCTGTACCTGACCCTGACCTGCATATCGCGGACAACTTGTTTCAAGTGAGATTTCCCTGATCTCGTTCCTGCGGACGGTCTCCGGGGCACCGGGCCGATCCGATCCGGACAGGAACCCCTGTTAGTCTGCCTGTTTTGGGCAGAATGGCGTGTAGCCCTGTTAACTTTTCCTTCACGCCATTCTTGCTCTCAGACTAAGTAGCCGCCTGACTCGGAAGGAATGACGTGTAGCGCTCTTGATCCGTGCGTTGCATTTCATTCTCTTTCATGTGCTACACCCGTCCTTTATGGCTATGCCAGCGACTCCTGTTCATATAGATAAGTCATCCTCGCTTAGCGGCTATCCGCGTGCGAGTCACTGCATCGCATCAAGAACAACTAAGCACCTGAACGATCATGTTATAAATCGACCCTCGTGTTTGCATATGCTTGTGCCTCCGGAATGCTTATACTTGCCCCTGCTTGAATTAACAATGTTGCCTTGGACAGGGAAGGAGAAATGGTAAGCTGGTAAGTCTCGCCGTGTTTCCTCAAACATCACACGGCGCACTGCCCGACACGATAGGCTATTCAATGTTTGCATGAAACTGATCCTAAGGCAACTAGAAAGACAACTTAATAGTTGTGCACGGAACCTGTATTACGTGTTTGGATTTGTCGAGCGGGCGAGTAGCTTCCCCACCAGTGCATTCAATGTACTGATAATCCACCAGTTTGCTTGCAGGGTGCGGGAGAACCTCGTTCGGTGCGGATGCCTCCTTCGTGCGTGCTAAGGCCAGGAGTTCTCTCTGAAGCCTTGCAACGGTGCGTCCGGAACTGAAGCACATATACAAGACATAATGTTGTGAACATCGCCTGATCATCGCCTGTATGCTTTTACTGTTTCAGAGAGAGAGGCTTGAGCGACTTGTAATCTCGGCCAAGCGCCGCCTGTAACACATGTTTATATCAATAAAAGAGTTGCTTTACTTCAAACTTGTGTTTCAATGTTTCCGCTATATTGTCGACTCAGTGAACCTGTTACCGATCGCCTATGCATTCATGACTCCGCTGCACTCGGACAATCTGTGCGACTATGTGGCTTAGAACTCTTACCGCCAGCCAATGGATCACGGCCTTGCACGGGCGCGGTTCACGCTCGTGCGACATCACGCCCGGATGGGTCAAGCGATCGTTCCGCGGGAGCGCTGGCGAGGGTGATTCCTGCCTAGCGGGAACGGCCGATTAGCCTGCGGGAGATCGGGGCGTGACATAGTGGTATCAGAGCCTGGCTTCTACGCCTTTGGACTTCGATTCGATATCTCTGTTTCGAAAGCTCGTTCGTGGGTTATGTGTACGCTCTCTCTCAATGCCTCGATGGGATGTTCCAACAATAAGTCTAAATACTTTCAAAATTCGTTTTGAATGTTATGCTTGCTTGTCTGGTTGTATGCTGCGAGTGGCCTTTGTGCCAACCTGTGCGAACCCTTGAGAGTATCGCTAGTAGCTTGTCCGAGATTTTCACTAACCCTAAGTTTGGTTGAATGCATCTATTCGAGGGACGCCTTGAACTAGTGCACCATCCAAGACTTAGAAAAAGGTGAAACTCGAGTGCTGAGACTTCGCTATCACTAAGCTGGTTGACGTGTTCACGCTAGAAGCGCGTTTCGAAAGTGCGCACGATCCAGTCTAAGCGATATGCTGATTTCGACGCTTGTGCAAGTGAATATCCAAAATGAACAAGTACAAACGACTTGTCTAGGATTGCCTCAACCCTAGATTTCTGCTTGTCCTCAGTAAGTCTCGAGGACGAGACTTTTTTTGAGTTGGGTAGGATGTAACACCCTGTTCCGCTCAAGCGGACTGCCGTCTCAAACGGCAATAGTGCAACTGTCCCGACCCGCTTTGCCTCAAAGAGAATGCAAAGGATATCCAGACTTGTCCCTTCAGGAACCCGGCTTGGACTTTCAAAGGCTCGCTTGACGTATCGCTCTACCGAGGCGAATCATCGCTAAGGTGGGTGGCTACGGTGAACTTGTCTTTGCTTAGCCAGCACACATAAAATCTGGAATATTTATGCTAGTCGCTAGGTGTTTCACCCCCTGCATGCTAATAAATCCAACGCACCTAGCTAAGGGAATAATCCCAACTTGTATTGCTTGCTAGAACATGGAAAATGATATACTGCTTATATTCAGACCCTCGCATGCTAAGTCCCTTAACGGTTTTATCTCTCGGCGTACCTTCGGGTCCGAGCAACGTGCCTGTTATGTTCCTTAGAACGCATGCTTGTCTGCTTGAAATGTTGCCATGTTTTCATCCAAACCCCGGAAGACTACTACGTAGTCGTTCCGTGCCTGAACGAACCTGCAAGTATCCGGGACCGTTAGGTCACCAAGGCAATTCCCGAACCAGGGAATCTGCACCCTGACTGAATAAATTACTGAATTACAGCTCATGGAGCAAACTACTGAATCAACGATACTGCCTTAACAAGTTCCATATATATATCCTGACTTGAACTTGTTCCATATAACTTGTTCATATATATATATCCTGTCTTGAACTTGTTCCTGTACCTGACCCTGACCTGCATGTCGCGGACAACTTGTTTCAAGTGAGATTTCCCTGATCTCGTTCCTGCGGACGGTCTCCGGGGCACCGGGCCGATCCGATCCGGACAGGAACCCCTGTTAGTCTGCCTGTTTTGGGCAGAATGGCGTGTAGCCCTGTTAACTTTTCCTTCACGCCATTCTTGCTCTCAGACTAAGTAGCCGCCTGACTCGGAAGGAATGACGTGTAGCGCTCCTGATCCATGCGTTGCATTTCATTCTCTTTCATGTGCTACACCCGTCCTTTATGGCTATGCCAGCGACTCCTGTTCATATAGATAAGTTATCCTCGCTTAGCGGCTATCCGCGTGCGAGTCACTGCATCGCATCAAGAACAACTAAGCACCTGAACGATCATGTTATAAATCGACCCTCGTGTTTGCATATGCTTGTGCCTCCGGAATGCTTATACTTGCCCCTGCTTGAATTAACAATGTTGCCTTGGACAGGGAAGGAGAAATGGTAAGCTGGTAAGTCTCGCCGTGTTTCCTCAAACATCGCACGGCGCACTGCCCGACACGATAGGCTATTCAATGTTTGCATGAAACTGATCCTAAGGCAACTAGAAAGACAACTTAATAGTTGTGCACGGAACCTGTATTACGTGTTTGGATTTGTCGAGCGGGCGAGTAGCTTCCCCACCAGTGCATTCAATGTACTGATAATCCACCAGTTTGCTTGCAGGGTGCGGGAGAACCTCGTTCGGTGCGGATGCCTCCTTCGTGCGTGCTAAGGCCAGGAGTTCTCTCTGAAGCCTTGCAACGGTGCGTCCGGAACTGAAGCACATATACAAGACATAATGTTGTGAACATCGCCTGATCATCGCCTGTATGCTTTTACTGTTTCAGAGAGAGAGGCTTGAGCGACTTGTAATCTCGGCCAAGCGCCGCCTGTAACACATGTTTATATCAATAAAAGAGTTGCTTTACTTCAAACTTGTGTTTCAATGTTTCCGCTATATTGTCGACTCAGTGAACCTGTTACCGATCGCCTATGCGTTCATGACTCCGCTGCACTCGGACAATCTGTGCGACTCTGTGGCTTAGAACTCTTACCGCCAGCCAATGGATCACGGCCTTGCACGGGCGCGGTTCACGCTCGTGCGGCATCACGCCCGGATGGGTCAAGCGATCATTCCGCGGGAGCGCTGGCGAGGGTGATTCCTGCCTAGCGGGAACGGCCGATTAGCCTGCGGGAGATCGGGGCGTGACATGTTGCAGCCGCTTCCCATCCCTGAATGGAAGTGGGAGCATATTACCATGGACTTTGTCACTGGATTTCCAAGAAACCCTAGTGGAAAGGATGCAGTATGGGTCATAGTGGATCGGCTCACTAAATCGGCTCACTTCTTGCCGTTCAGAGTCGGACAATCCACGGAAGTACTAGCCGACATGTATATGCGACAGATCATAAAATTACATGGAGTGCCGGTTAGTATTGTATCAGATCGAGACTCGAGATTTACATCTCACTTCTGGCGAAGCATGCAAGAGAGTCTCGGCACCAGGCTCAAGTTCAGTACTGCCTATCATCCTCAGACAGACGGACAGTCAGAGCGCACCATTCAGATCCTAGAAGACATGCTGCGATCTTGTATACTGGACTTCGGAGGATCTTGGGAAGATCACCTGCACTAAGTGGAGTTCTCCTACAACAACAGCTATCAGGCAAGCATTCAGATGGCACCTTTCGAGGCGTTGTACGGAAGGAAGTGCAGATCTCCAATATGCTGGAGCGACGTTAGCGAACGTCAAATACTGGGTCCAGAGTTGGTAACAGAGACAGTAGAGAAAGTAAAACAGATTCAGAACCATCCCCGTGCAGCCTAGGATAGACAGAAGCACTGGGCCGATGCACACAGACGACCCCTGGAGTTCAAGGAAGGAGAGCTTGTATTTTTGAGGATCTCGCCCACTAGAGGTACTATCAGATTTGGCAGCAGAGACAAGTTAAGCCCAAGGTACATTGGGCCATTTGATATCTTGGAGCGCATTGGTGAGGTGGTTTACCGTCTTGCATTACCTCCATCCTTAGAGGGAGTGCATGACGTATTCCACGTCTCACAACTGAGGAGAAATGTGACGGACCCAAGCCATATAGTTGATCATTCTGAGATTTTAGTGGGACCTAGCCTGAGATACGAGGAACAGCCAGTGGGTATACTCGACACCAGCGAGAAGACACTGCGAGGGCAGACAATCAGGCTGGTTCGAGTAGCTTGAAAGCAGCACTCTCCTGGCGAATCGACCTGGGAGCGAGAAGATATTATGCGGCGGCGTTATCCACACATATTTGCAGAATCAGGTAGAACCTAAGCATTTTTAATTCTGTAAATCTTGCCTTTATAGTTTACCCTTCGATTGCGAGGACGCAATCCTCTTAAGGGGGGTAGATTGTAAACACCCTAAATTTTCAGAGATTTTAAAATCAATTTTTGGAATTTATATGCAAATTTTCAGGAATTTACATAGGCCCTGTAGTGAGTTTGTAATTTTTAATTGCCAATAAATAACATTAAAATGAAATGAAAATATAATTTTATGGTGTAAAGTAGAAAACCGGACTTAGAGTAATTTTCTGGGATTTTATTGGGCATCGGACCTATTTTTAAAAGCCTAAAAACTATTTTCTAAAAATTAAATTAATTATTCTGTTAAATTATTATTATTATTATTATTATTATTTATTTGTTTTCGGTTTCTTGGGCCCGGCCCGGCCCAGTGGGCCGAGCCCGTTAGCGGCTGACCCAGCCCAGCCTAACACCCCTAGCGGGTCGGGCGGGTCCGCTCACCCGGAGCCCGCCGCCCGACCCGACCCGCTCCTTCACCCCTCTCCCCTGTCACCCACGACCAGCCGAGATTCCCGCCGCCGCCTCCGCCGGAGGGGTCACCCCCCCACATCGCCTCCCCCTCCGGATCCCTCGGCCACGATGCCCCGGCCAGCCCTCCCGCAGCCCCTATATATATCCCCCTCCTCCGTCCTCTTCCACCCCCAAACACCGAGCCCTAACCCTAACTCTACCCGATCTCCGGCGACCCCCTCCACCTCGACCTGCCGTCCTCCTCCCCCAGCCGCCAGTGGCCGAAACCCGCCGTCCAGAGCCCTCTCCCCTTCCTCTCCTCCCTCCGCTGTCTGCAGTCCCCAGGCCGAGCAACCCCTTTCCAGGCGCAGCCGACCCCGACCCCGGCTGTTCAGCGCTCCGGCCGGCCTCCCCTGGCGCATCTCCGCCTCCCCGAGAGCAGACCAGCCCCTCGTCGACCCTCCGCCGACCTCGGCCAGCTCCGACGTTGACCCCTGACCCGGACACAGTAGCGCCCTGACTCGGACACGGCAGCAGTGCGCGGATACAGCGTCCAGTACACAGAGACGTGTCGGACACAACTCGAAACCCCAGTTTCTCCGGTCCCCTTCAGGTAACCGTAACTTGCACCTCGGACCTCTGTTTTCGATTCTGTAAATTTCTACGCGAAGTCTGTATGACCCTCTCGGTGCCCGGACAAACCGCTCGGGGCATCGCGTCCTGTGGTGATCGCACTCCGCGATCCAAAAAAGGAAAAAACCAGACCCTGTTTCACCCCGGAACTGAGTGCGCCCCACCAAACGGGACGACTTGGTCGCGTGCGGTCTTCACAGATACGTGCGCGTCGTTGATACGGACGTGTGGGATTTCGCGGAAGCTGATTCGGGTGTGCGTGCACCCCGGAATCAACGCGTATCCGCGGACATCGTCCTGTATTCGCCTTTTCTGTAATTCACCCTAACTTCGTGCACACACGTCAGATCGAGACAAAACTTGCACCATCGGACTCGTAGCGATACGCTGGTCCTGTGGGTCAAGTTTGGTACAATTCTGAGAACGTTGACGAAATCGCGTGTCGTGGGCCCCACAGGCCCCGCTCGACGGGCGATTTCGTAATCGGCTCATCGGAATTCAAATCTGAAAGTTCCGTTGGGTTCGTATCAGCGTTCCTGACCTGTTGACACTAAGTTTGGTGAATTTGGAGACCGTTGACCCTGACACATTTTTCGGTGCAAAGCGGGCCCACCGGTGGATCCCGTTTTGGCCCGAAACTGCCGTTTTTGCCCTTGTCTCCAAATTGGACCCAAGGACAGGCGATCCTAGCTGTTTGACACCTTCTGAGCGTGATGGTACTATTTGTTTCAGCTTTCGAAGACATCTCTGGAAATTTCTAAAACCAGGACTTTAGTGGAATCCAAACACCAGGCAAGTGCACCTTGCCAATCTTGCAGTCATTATTTTCATATTTTCTGATAAAAATACTCTGCTGGATGTCTTATAAAATTCATATAAACTGTTTTAAACTGCTTAAACCTAGGAAACGTACGATGTACCTAGTGCCCGATCATAGTCGGGTACTGACACCTTACGTGGTGTTGGGTTCGTCATTTAGAGATGGATTTACGATCCCCTTATTTTGTACTTGACCTATCAAGTACCCTACAACCCAGGACACTTGACACTATCATGGACAAAATCTTCCTGAGTTATTCGTGGGGATTCTGAATAGGATACAGGACTTGACAGAGTTATTTATTTATAGACAGTATGACTTGTTGCATTAGTTATAATCCCGCTAACATGGACATGAGACGTTATGGTCATGGCTTGCGTGATTATATTGGGTGGGGAGAGACACACAAGCTACAGGCTGTTCTATATATATATCTACTATTATTGTGAGGTTGTAGACTCTCCAGCAGAGCTAGACCCTTTACGTGTTATTACTGCTACCGGCTCCCCGACACAGAGCTTGTAGCGGTCTCAGCCTGAGTACTAGTGTTGCTCTCATTTGCATATCACATAGATGGTTACTTAGTTTACCCTGCTGTTTCATTACTTATTGCACTGCTTATTCATTTTGGCTTGTATTATTTGTGCCTTGCTATGTCCACTGAGGACCTGTAATGGATTATGTCCCCAGGTTTAGCTGAGGAGCAGTATCCCGAGATATACGGGACAGGAGCTGAAGCTATTGCTGGAGCTGAACCAAACACTGAAGACGAGGTGACTGCCGAGGACTTCTACTGAGTGCCTGTCCCAGTACTCATTTATTTATTTCATGTTTATCTCTTTTGTTCCTGGCCTATAGAGCCAGTTTATTCAGACTTAAGTCGGATCGTTTCTCCGACTGACTTGCTGTGATGTTGTTGATACATTATTTCCATTTGAATATGCAGTTTATTTCTTTATCTTTATGGATGAGATTAGTGTGACTTGTGTAGTAGACCTTATTTACAGCTTAAGTACGTCCTGATGGCTCCATTAAATTGGATTATCCATCGGTGCGTGCTGCTGGCCATTGCTACGCATCTCCAGTCCCTCGACATTTTGGGACTGGGGCGAGACATCGGGCGGTCGGGGGCTTCGCCGGAGGCCGCTCGCGGAGGCGGCGACGCGGGCACGACGAGGCGGAGGCGTTGCTGCTGCGGCTTGGACGAAGGAGGAGGGGAGGAAGGAGGAGCTGCGGCCACGGCGACACTGGCGACGTCGTGGCGGTGGTTGGGGTGGAGCGGCATCGGCTGAGCGGGTGGTGGCGGTGGCGGTTCGTGGAGCTGGGAGACGGCGGGGGGGGAGGATTTATAGGGCGAGCGGGGCGGAGGAGGCGGACATCGTGGAGGGGACGTGGCGGGCGAGGTGTGAGCGCGTGGCCGCGGGCACGGGGCGGCGCTGCCGGAGGCGAGGGAAGCGGCGGCAGGCGCGGGCGGAGCGGGTCGTGGGGGAGAGGGGAGAGGAGCGGGCTAGCGGGTCTCGGGTCGGGTCGGGTCTGGCGGATCCGACCCGACCCGCTAGGGGCTGGACCGTGCTCGGGCCCAGTGGGCCGGGCCGGGCCGCGGGCTGGGCTGGGTTTATATTAAAAATAGTAATAATAATAATAATAATAATAGTAAATAATTAATAAATAAATAATTAATTAAATAAATAAATTTAGGTGTTTTAAAATAGGTCCGGGGCCCAATAAATTCCAGAAAAATTATCCTAAGTCCAGTTTTTCATTTTACACCCAAAAATATTATTTTTATAATATTTTAATACTATTTATTATCATTTAAAAATCATTGAATAATTAAAACCCTGTTTTTAAATTACAGAAAAATCCCAAAAAATTCCAGAAAATTATGAAAAATCCAAATTTGAAAATTTAGACAATGCTTTCTTCCGATGCTGGGGACAATCCTTGGCCAAGTGTTCATTGGTTCCGCAAATCAGGCATAATCCCATCTTACGTCTGCACCCGCTCTCAATGTGGCCTTGTTTATGACAATGTAGACAAGTGGGCAGTACTTTCGGAGATGCTTCGGGTGGCTGGTGCAGCTGAGACTTCTTTGGAGTTCCTTCTTGTGGTGTTCCGGCTGGTGTTGATGTGGCTGGTTGGTGATTCACCATTGGTTTCTCTCGACGTTCTGGGCAATCCCTTACCGCATGCTTCTGGGATCCACAAGATAGATATTGTCCCAGTCTGCGTCGGCATTCTTTAGCGATGTGGCCTACCTTGCCACAGTAGTGACAAGTAGGAAGGAATGAGGCTCCTGATGCTGTTCTTGGTAGTGGATGTATCTGTGGCCGCTTTGCAGCTCTTTCTTGTTGTGATTGGTCCGGTGCTGACGCATACGGCCGCTTTTGGCTGGACTCGATCCTTGTGGTGCACTCCACGGGTCTTGCTGCAGTAAGGACGTCCTCGTCGAAGGCGGTTGTATTTGAACTGTTTGGCCTCAGTGACTCCGAGCTAGTTCTACCGATGGAGTTCTCCGGTTGGTTTTGTTGAGCTTCTTGTTGCACCCTTTGATAGGCTTGCATCATTATGTAGAACATGCGGAACATCTGCTGTTCGTTCATAGGTGGTCCCAGTGGGAAGGAAGGCATCAGTGGAGTAGGCTGCGTCAAGGGTGGTACGTCATCTTGACGGATTGTTGAGGCAGGCTGACTTGCTTGACTGCCTTGTGATGATTGGCCCTCACCGACTGGTATCACATCGTCTTCTTGGGTAACCACAACGGGTTGTGGTGTTTCTTCATGAGCCTCGTTGCTGGCTTGTGGGTTCATTTCCCTGTATCAAATACAAACGATAAGAGGCGCACAGGAATCAAGGCAGGATGCAAGTCAATAATTTAATTCGAATAGATATCAAGAACGATTCAAGCAGGTGGATGAGATCCTAAAGCTTATCCTAGCTTTATTGCAGGCCTGTTCGATCCCTGAGTTAAAACCGAACGATTTAGTCGAAGACCTGTATGGGCCACCACAAAAACCATGTCACGCCCCAGTCCCAAAATGACGAGGGACTGGAGAAGCGTGGCAATGGCCAGCAGCACGCACCGATGGACAACCCAATTTAATGGATCCATCAGGGCATGCTTAAGCTGTAGTCTAACAGTAAATAGAACCAATGATACAAGTCACAGATTATTCTAATCTCATCCACAACAGATAATCACAGATTAAATGCCAGAATAATGCAAATAGAAGTAACTATCAAATCTTAAATAAATGTCTCGAAAAACAATCCGAGAATATGTCTGATACATCAATGCCAATAGACAGGAAATAAAGAAACTGGAAAGAGAAATAAATGACTACATACGGCCAATGCTCAGGAGAAGTCCTCTGGTGCGAGCTCGTCTTCAGGTCCTGGTACAGCTCCTGGAAGTGCTCTGGTACGGGGTATCTCTGGATGGATCTCTTCAGCTATACCTGGGGACATAGTCCATTCCAGGTCCTCAGGGGACATAACAAGGTACAGAAAATACAAGCTAAAATATAAGCAGTGCAGCAGAATTAAATGAAACAGCAGGGTAAACTATGTAACCAGCTAAGTGATAAATGTAAGTTGAGAGCAGCACTAGAACTCAGGCTGAGACTGCTACAAGCTCTGTGCCGGGGAGCCGGTAGCAGTAATAACACGTAAATGGTCTAGCTCTGTTGGAGAGTCTACGACCTCACACTAATAATATATATATATGAAAACAGCCTGTAGCCTGTGTGTCTCTCCCCACCCCATGTAATCCACGTCTCATGTCCATGACACGCAAGATCATATCTAATGCAGCAGTCATATAATGTCTAGGAATAAACTGTCCATGTCATAACCTGTATCCTATACAGAATCATCGTGAATATCTCAAGAGGATTCTGTCTCATGAATAGTGTCAAGTGTCCTGGGTTTTGTTGTACTTGATAGGACAAGTACCAAGAGTAAGGGTATCAAATATCCATCTCTAAATGACGTACCCAACACCGCGTACGGTGTTGGCACCCGACTATGATCGGACACTCGGTACGTCACACGTCTCCTAGGTTAAGCAGTTAAAACAAGTTATAATTAAAATAAGGAAATATGCAACAAGACTGTAAATTTGCCAAGGTATACTTGTCCTCTGATATATAACTAAGCCAAGGAATATTTAGCAAAGACTGCAAGTTTTGGCGAGGTACACTTGCCTGTGGTTCCGGCTCGATTTGCAGTTCTGACTTCAGCGGAAATTGCAGGCGGTACTCCGGTTGCTGTAATAAATATCACCACCAGATCCAGAAAATATCAATCAGCTAGAAATGCCTGTCCTTGGGTCCAATTTGGAGACAAGGGCAAAAACGGCAGTTTCGGGTCAAAACGGGGTCCACATGTGGGCCCACTTTGCACCGAAAAACGTGTCAGGGTCAAAGGTCTCCAAATTCATCAAACTTAGTGTCAACAGGTCAGGAACGATGATACGAACCCAACGGAACTTTCAGAATTGGATTCCGATGAGCCGATCACAAAATCGCCCGTCGAACTGGGCCTATGGGGCCCACGACACGCGATTTCGTCAACATTCTCAGAATCGAACCAAACTTGACCCACAGGACCAGCGTATCGTTACGAGTCTGATGGCGCAAGTTTCGTCTCGATCCGACGTGTGTACACAAAGTTAGGTCGAAATGCAGAAAAGTCGGATACGGGGCGATGTCCACGTTGATTCCGGTGTGCACGCACACCCAAATCAGCTTCTGCGAAATCTCACACGTCCGTATCGACGATGCGCACGTATCTGTGAAGACCGCGCGTGACCAAGTCGTCCCGTTTGGCGGGGCGTACTCAGTTCCGGGGTGAAACAGGGTCTGATTTTTCCTGTTTTTGGATCGCGGTGTGCGATCACCACAGGACGCGATGCCCCGAGCGGTTTGTCCGGGCACCGAGAGGGTCATACAGGCTTCGCAACGCAATTTGCGAAATCGAAAACAGAGCTACGAGGCGAAAGCTACACGCACCTGAAGGGGACCCAAAAACCAGGGATCCGGATCGTGTCCGACACGTATCCGACTCGTGTCGGACACAGGGATTCGAAGCTAGGGTTAGGGTTTCGACTCCTGGCCGGAGATGGGCTGAGCTCAGGCGAGACGGCGGCTGGGGGAGGCCGGCCGGGGACGGCGCGGCGAGGCGGCGCCGGGCTCGCGGCGGAGCGGCGCAGGCGGCGCAGATTGCTGCTGCGGCTGCTGCTGTGCTCGCTGTCGTCGGGAAGGAGGAGGAGGGGCGGCGTCCAGTGGCTCGAGGAGTGGCGCTGCACGACGTGGCGATGGCGGCGCGGCTGGGGGCACGGCGGCGGTGAGCGGCGGAGATCGGAGAGGAGGAGGAGGAGGAGAGTAGCCGAGAGGGGGGGATTTAAATAGGGGAAGAGAGAGGCGTCGAGGGCCGGGGAAGGCGGCGCTGAAGACGGGGTCGGGCCGAGGGGTGCGGCGACGTGGGGGCGAGGTGGCCGGCCGGTGCGGCGGGCGGTGCGGCGCCGGACGCGGGCACGAGGGCTGGGTCGGGGTGAGGGAGAGAGGAGCGGGTACGGATTTGCGGGTCGGGCGGCGGCGGATCCGACCCGCTGGGCAGGGTCTGGGCCGGGTTTGGGTTCGGGAAATTGGGCCGGACTGGGTTCGTGGGCCGGGCCGGGCTGGGTATTTTAGAAAAAATAAAAATAATAATATTACTAAAAGTTTTAATAATAAATAATCAGAAATAATTAATAAATAAATAAATAATTAAATAAATAAATACTTTATAGGCATTTAAAAATAGGTCCGGGGTCCGATAAATTCCAGAAAAATTGTCCTAAGTCCAGTTTTTCATTTTACACCCAAAAATATTATTTTCATAATATTTTAATACTGTTTAATATCAATTAAAAATCATTGAATAATTAAAATCCTGTTTTTAAATTACAGAAAAAGCCCAGAAAATTCCAGAAAATTGTGAAAATTCCAGTTTTAAAATTTTAAAAAAATCAGGGGGTTTACACATTAGGGCATGACAATCATGAGACTTAAGACCATAAAGCTTCAAATCTTGCATTGAGACAAGATTTCTGATATTAGAAGAGTAACCTTCCGGAACCTTTATGTCTAAAAATATTTGACAAAATATCTTTTTCTCATCCTTTGTTAATGTATAACAAGCTCGCGACAAATAAATTTTTTTTTTTTTTTCAAAATCAGGTTGTAGTTCGATCCTTAGCCCTTTCTCCACAAGATCAAGACGAACATTGACTCCATCATTTGTCTTTCTGGGAATGTTAAGCAATGTACCATATATGCTCTCACAAATATTTTTCTCGATGTGCATAACGTCGAGCGTGTGGCGAACATGCAAGTGTTCCTAATAGTCAAGTGTGAAGAAGATTGACTTCTTCTTCAGCTATCTTCTTTCAATAGACTTTGATGATTTGCACTTTTCATGTTTCTTACCCCAGGAGTTCAAAATTTGACTAACCTTTTCTAATATCTCTTTTCCGCTCAATGGTGTTGGAGGACCACAAAATTCCTGCTTACCATTGAAAACTTTCTTTTGACTACGATATGGATGGTGGCGTGGGAGAAACCTCCTTAAACTAGTATACACATTTTTACCACTATGTTTCAGTCTAGGAGCATAAGTATCTTTTCCGCATATGGGGCAAGCATAATACCCCTTAGTAGTGCCACCAGATAGATTTACATAGGCAAAAAAATCGTTGATGGTCCACAACAATACAACCTTTAAAGTAAAGAACTCTTTATTTTGTGCATCATAAGCTTCAACTCCCTCTTCCCATAAAAGTTTCAAGTCTTCAACTAATGGTGCTAAATAAACATCAAAATTGTTGTCCGGTTGGTGCGGACCTGATATCAATAGCGACAACATCATGAATTTTTTTTCATGCACAACCACGGCGGTAGATTATAGGTTACCAATATAACTGGCCAACAACTGTACTTACTACTAAGGGACCTATGTGGATTTATGCCATCAGCGTCAGTCGAAGGTTTCTAGGTTCTTTCAAAAAATCTGGCCACTTATGGTCACCTAGCATCCATGATGAGGCATCTGCAGGGTGACGAAGTTTGTCGTCAGCTACTTTTTTTGAAGCATGCCAAGTTAAGTCCCTTGCTGTCTGTGAGGATTAAAACATCTGTATAAACCGAAGAATGGGAGGAAAATACCATAGAACTTTGGAAGGTACTTTTTTAATCAGAATTTGATGAGAACCACAATTTTCCTTCTTCCATCTTGACGTTCCACACGTGGGACATTCAGATAAATCACTATACTCTTTTCTCTAAAGTATGAAATCATTGGGGCATGCATGAATCTTCTCATATTCCAAACCCAGGGCAGTCATTAACTTCTTAGCCTCGTACATTGATGAAGGTATTTCATTTTGTGCCGGTAACATATCATGAAGTGATTTCAATAACTCAGAAAAGCTATTATCAAACCACCCGTATCTTCCTTTAATGTTATACAATCTCATCAAGCCCGATAGCTTTGTATACTTTGAACAACCAAGATAAAGAGGATTTTTGGCATCTTCAAGTAGAGATTTAAATACCTTTGAGTCACCGAAAACATGTTCATATGCCGCATTAACCATTTCTACAGCGTTTGCACCATTTCAACCATTTCTACAGCGTTTGCACCATCTTCAAAGGAGCCATATTTATAGTTAGGTGTTTGTTCATCACTTGTTGCAATGCTTATCGATCCTCTGCTAAGGTGTTCCTCACCATGCCAAACCCATATTGTATAACTTCGATCGATACCCCTACTAAACAAGTATTTTCTTACGTCTCCTATCTTTTGGAATATCAAATTTTTACATTTTTTGCATGGACATCGAATAGAAATAGAATTATTCAAATGGAGCTTTGCAAACTTAAGAAACTCTTCTACTCCTTCCTCATATGCATTGCACATTCTATCCTTCGACATCCATGACTTAGACATGGTTGTCTTGTTTGATGTTCCACGTATATCAATCAAAAATTCTACTGCAGCAGATTATATAACCAGGTTATAAATCTACCTGAGCAGCAGTGTTAGATGACCGTTATCCTGACCTCAATCTGGGTGCTCTTTCCTTTCCTGCAATAAGAATGAGGAAGCAGATTAGTATACTGGTCTAGTGTACTGCAACAAGATCAGTTTTAGTTCTGTGAATAAAAAAAAATCCTAGGACACGACACAGTTGAGTATGCCAATAAAACTAACAAATTAAAAAAAATCCTAGGACAAGACACAGTTTCGGTTCTTTCAATAAAAATAAAACCCACATCATATGGCAAAATTGACCCACAAAAAAGCCTACTGATTCTCAAATAGGACACGACACAGTTGAGTATGCCAAAATTGACCCACAAAAAACTCTACTCATTCTTAAATAGGACACGACACAATTGCGTATGCCAATAAAATCCACAAAAAATCCTACTGATTCACAAATAGAACACGACACAGTTGCCAGACACAAAAAAAAATCCTCTCAATAAAATCCACAATAAACCCCAACTTCAACTTGCATTACCATAAAATTAAATTGCAGAGAGAAAATATGGAATAGAATTGCATATTACCGCATGATGAAGACCGAAGTTGCCACAGATGATAGAGTTTTGAAGAGGGGACGTAGGCCGCCGAGGAGACCGGGGACGCCGAGGAGAGGGTTTTAGGGAGTGGAGGGAGAGTGTCTTCTAAGAGAAAAAAGAAAGACCTTGAGGAGAAGAGGGTTTTTCTGAGAGGAACAGGAGGTGAAGAGGGATTTTCAAAGGGAATTTTTTTTTCGAAGAGATGCGGGCTCTTGAGCGGTGCCGCTACTATTTTCTTAATATATCAAAATTGTCATTAACCCAAATTTTTTGGAATATTTACGATAATGGCAGCTGAAATAGCTACGGGAATCCCCTTCCCCTGAATTTAGTTGACGACTTTAACCTAACCGTCAAGGAAAAGAGGTAGATTTCATGACGGTTTCTCGAAACCCGTCAACTAAAGGGGTACAATATTTTAAAATTAACACAAAATATGGGTTTACTTGACATGAGGCCTAAACCGTAAAACAGCTTAGTTGATTGGTTTTACCGACCGTCAATAAAAAGACCGTCACCAAATATCATTTTTCTTGTAGTGTGGGTAGGCCATGTACCCAAATGGGGTATGATACATGACTGGAGATGGAGGAGGAGGCATCTGAGCCTGCACTTGACTATATTGTGGGTTCGTTGCTTGTGGTGGGCCCTGTTGAATGCTTCCAACTTCACTCTGGCCAGTTGAAACATAAAAGGCACATACAGAGGAGCCAACGAAGGCATGCTGGCGCTGGAGCTGGAACTCTAACTGAGTAAGTCTGTAACGCCCCGCAACCGTACGGTGCGTTACGCTGAGTCGGATTGAATGAAACAAATGCTGGTTCCATTTGATTTGTTGGATTTTGGGAATAAGTATTGATTGAGTTGTTTCATGTGCAGATGGCTAGCGGGTTCGATGGAAATCAGGTGTTCGTTCAGAGCAGTACTGAGATAGCTGAGTTGGAATGATAATGCCATCTTCCTTAGTCCGATCGGTCGGATGATTTGTAGAGCACGGCCTGCTCGCACGGTCATACCAGTTGAGTAGATCGCGCTTGCATCGGACCACGGGTTCAAGGGATTGGCCGTATCGGCAGGACAGGATGCCTAACGGGATAAATTATTGTGAGTGGGCTCTTTCCCTTCTCCTCTACTCCTTCATGCCTAATAATATGGAAAATACGTAATGGCTTGAACACTTGGGCTGAAACATTGGGAATCACTACACTGAGGCGTGCATAGAGTGTACGCCATTGGCTTGGTAGGATTGTGGCATGATTTGGTTTGTGCGTTGGATAGTTGGAGCTAGAGTTGGAATATTATATTTGAGGCACTTGGTTGGATAATTGGGATTATGCTTGGACAGTTGGAATGATGCATTGAGAGATTGGGAACATTGAGATTTGGGCGAGCGAGCGTGCATCTGTGCACGGGTATCACTTGGTCGCTTTGTCTTGCAAAGCGAGCAGTTATGGTTCAAAACCGAACAACTGCATCGACGAGGGTGTTGTGCCGCTTGATGGGGCATCGTGCCACGAATGGGGCATTGTGCCACTGAAACGGCATTGTGCCATGGGTTAGCTTTGAGCATGGGTGTTGCACCATTGGAAATACTGTGTTGAGAAGAGGCATTGTGCCTATGGAAATAACTTGTGAATGGTGCCTTGGGCTATATGTTGGAAGAATGGTTATGGATGTGTTGGTTGGATTATTGGCGGAACGAGTCTAGGATCGTTTGGTGGGGCGAGAATGTTCGATCCTCTCGTCATACCTACTTGGTGTCTGCATGTCACGGACAACCTGTATTGCACATGGTTTGGTCTCCTCGAACGGGTACTCCGGGGCACCGGGACCGTTCGGCCATGGAGGAGACAATTGGGTAACGCGTCTTGGACGCGGTGCCAGCGGTTGGAATCGATCCAGGTGGGTTAGCTACTTAGCGCTGTTTCGAGGAAAACCGCATTTGATCAGTCCGATCAAAGTCCTTTATGGCTTGGCCAGTGACTTCATATAGTATAGTGTTGGCTTGCTTTTCTTTTGTTGGTTTGGCTTTCGTGTAGGCGCGGCCACCTTGCCTCGGCAAGAGTGTGCACTGTGAGATTTGGATTGTAAGTGTTGGTTGAGGATGGATATTGAGGCTTGGTTGATGGTTCGACATGTTATCGTGTTGCTTGGACTTGAGCAGGACGGTTTGCATGCTAGTTTCCCTCGAGTTGCTTATATATTTGCTTGTCGTTTGGTTTGAGTTGAGTACTTGCATGCTTAAACTGCTTTACAGCTTTCCTTAACATGTCATCCCTATGCCATGAAATGAATCTAGGATTCAACTAGAAAGATCACCATATAACTGTTTGCATTCACTATTTTTTACTTAGTGTCGGCTTAGGCGTAGTGGCGCTGCTTGGATATACGGGACATGATGTATGAACTGTAAGTACCTTTGTGGGCTAGAGAAAAGAGCAAGAGTATTTCATCGCCTTCGTGACATCGCCTTCGTGGCCTTGTCTTCGATGAGGCATTTCATTTGACCCTATCGTGAGCTTCACTGCGTATTACTCTGATTGTGTGCTTGGTACACAATACTTGACTTCCGCTGCAACTTGGTTGTTTCAATGATAACATTTGGTGTTTGACAACATCGCCTTGTACGAGCGCAACTCCAGGCTCGTACGGCATCACGTCTCGATGAGAACGATGGTCCTGCGGGAGAGCTGTAAACGTGGTGATTCACGTTCAGCGGGGACTATCGAGCTTGCGGAAGATTGGGGCGTGACAGATTGGTATCAGAGCGCCTGGTTCATTTTCTCGGACTTGGTCCTTCGCTTCATCACAAACTCTAAATAGCTTCCGTGTGTCGTCTAGCTCTTGACTCTACTCAGTGCCGCATTGGATGTTTCATGCAATAAGTTTATTTATTGCTGGTTGTGGCTGCATTTTATTCTTTGTTGGGTTGCCTTGGTTGGTTTTCGTAGGATCGCTTAGTCTCGTTAGGCGTTGTTGCATTTGTGCAACAAGTGTGGGCTTTCGTTGGGTTGGCTTGGCTTTTCGTTCTGGGAGTTTCTGATTGCCTCAGTGGATCAGTTGGTTGGCATACGAGATTGGTTATGCGGCATGTTGTGAGTAGAAGCATTTGATGAGAATGGATCGTTGCACGAGTTGCTCGTGTAGCGACTGTGTTGGATAGAAGTTAGAATTTTGGCTGTGGCGCATCGGTTGAGCATGTTTGAGTTTGGCTCGGGAATATCAGAATAGTTGGCACGAGTTGCTCGTATAACAAATGTGTGGAACCATTGAGTATTTGGTTGGATTACTTGGAAGAGAGATCGTTGCACGGGTTGCTCGTGTTGCGAAAGTATCAGACGGCTTTGAGAATAGCTGGAAGTATTATGAATGGGATATGGCACGAGTTGCATAGTGAGATTTATGGAAACAGTTGGATAATTCAAGCATTGCCTGAGTTTTTGTGTCAGACTTGAGTTGAGAAAGGCATGATCATGCATGGAGAATGGTTCAAACGGATCTTGGATTCGTGCAGGAAAACGTAATGTGAGTAGTGACTTGATTCGAAGTGGTATATGGGATCAAACGTGTTAAGCAAGGCATTGGAAATATTTTGGTTGGACATCTATGGGAATTGCCTGAACGAACTCGAGTAACAGAAATATAAGTTGGTTGGTGCAAGTCGATTGTGTTGGGAAGAATGAAAATGGAGCAAGCGAATATTGAGTTGAGCATATCGTGAACGGACTAGTGCAAATGGAAGTATCATTGAGCATAAGAGATGGACGAGATCGGAATGAACAGTTGGGATACGCTTGAGCGAAGCGATGGGTGAATCGAAGGATAGCGAGCACGAACTACGATTTTGGGCGACACATTTGAGCTGTTGGTTGAGCAAAGAAACACGATATTGGTCTGGAGGGACAATGAGATGGATTCACACAAACTTGAAAGATTTTGGATATTGCTGCTCGAGAAGTTGACTCAGGTTTAGCGAAAATAGAATTTTGGGCAAAATGGTGCAACAATGATAGACATATTCTCTGGAAGACGTTGACGGATTATGGCAACAATTAAAGGCAAATATTGTGGCGGACAGACTTTTAGAGATAGCTAAATGTGGGAGCAAGTCGGAACAAATCACTGTGTTGTTTGAGCAAGTTGGATGTGCATTGTAAAATGCGGCAAAGGAATAAGAATTGGAGCAAGTCTTGAGTTTCGGAAATCATTGCAGTGGTAGTGCGAGTAGACGAATATGGCAGTTCGAAAATTTGATGGATTTAGGGCATACGACGGACTGATGGAAGACGGTTTCAGCAAGCGCAGTTCTCGGATTCGGAAGTTCGCTCGGATGGAATGGTTGGATTTTGATTCGGATTTGCAGATGAGATATAGCATGGTTCATAGTAACTGTCCATCGTGATGATTATAATTATCGAGCGTAGCTTCGGGACAGCTGACCCTAGCGACCTTGACCCGCTAATCGGATATGAATATGGTAGACCCATAGAACGACCCTTGAGGCGGCGTATTTGAGAATGCGTCGAGGGCAGATGTGAGCAATGAGATTTGGCTTATTGACTGAGTGTTGGATTGGAGAGATCCTTGGAATAGCCTTCAACTGAAGATGCAGCCGGAAGACCGAAGCGATTGTGGGATTGGCCTAAGTCAACTGATGAGATTCAGAGTCACAGATTTTTGTAGATGGCATCGCCTCTGACTCATCGTGCTCTGGAAGGGAATAGCATTTATATGAATGGACGACTGTGGCGGCTCGTTCAAATCAAATCTTTGCGAATACTGGAAGGGACAGACGTGCTTCAGATTTACAAGATGTCTCGAAACTTAGTCTGGGAAGCGTGCTCATTCGGAATGCGAAGGTGATATCCTATGCTTCGAGGCAGTGGAAGCAGCGCGAAGAACTATTCCATGCGCAACCTAGGAATTATGGCGAGTGTGTCCACGTTGAAATCGTGGCGACACTATCCCTTTGGCGTGGCGGCGAGATCTTCGTGGATCACACAAACCTCAATATAGATGTTCACCCTGTGAGGTATTGAGATTGAGGAAGAGGTGTTGGACTGAGCTGATGAAAGCAAAGTTGATATTTGGGTAAGTCGCCTAGATGGGGTAGTATCATTTGAGTTGATCGTTCGGTGCATGAGATATATTTGGAGATGTTGCTAGTGCGGATTCAGAAATAGTTGGATGGATTGAGTTGGAACTCAGACTGATTGATCGGTGGAAAATCATCATATTGAAAATAGTGCTCAAGCGAATATGTTGGAATGGAAATCAGGTTTGGTTCAATTGGGAGTAAAGCAAATGGATGCCTCGGACATAAAGATACCCTTGTAACTTATCCAAATTCGCTATCGCAAAGCTCGGCTGAAATACATGTATTTTAGGGACGCCTTAAATATGTGTATCGATCCAAAACTAAGCGATACGAGGAATTCGTATTGAGCTGCAAGGAGGATGTGGGAATATAGAATTTGTACGAGCATTCAACAGAGCGAGATGCTGAGTCTGGATCAGGATAATGTGAGTTGCATAGAGCAGATCCATGGAATTGGATTGTGGCATGTGATAGGAATGAGTACCAGCACGGTTCGTGGACGAACCTGATTCTAAGTGGTATATTATGTAACGCCCCGCAACCGTACGGTACGTTACGCTGAGTCGGATTGAATGAAACAAATGCTGGTTCCATTTGATTTGTTGGATTTTGGGAATAAGTATTGATTGAGTTGTTTTATGTGCAGATGGCTAGCGGGTTCGATGGAAATCAGGTGTTCGTTCAGAGCAGTACTGAGATAGCTGAGTTGGAATGATAATGCCATCTTCCTTAGTCCGATCGGTCGGATGATTTGTAGAGCACGGCCTGCTCGCACGGTCATACCAGTTGAGTAGATCGCGCTTGCATCGGACCACGGGTTCAAGGGATTGGCCGTATCGGCAGGACAGGATGCCTAACGGGATAAATTATTGTGAGTGGGCTCTTTCCCTTCTCCTCTACTCCTTTATGCCTAATAATATGGAAAACACGTAATAGCTTGAACACTTGGGCTGAAACATTGGGAATCACTACACTGAGGCGTGCATAGAGTGTACGCCATTGGCTTGGTAGGATTGTGGCTTGATTTGGTTTGTGCGTTGGATAGTTGGAGCTAGAGTTGGAATATTATATTTGAGGCAGTTGGTTGGATAATTAGGATTATGCTTGGACAGTTGGAATGATGCATTGAGAGATTGGGAACATTGAGATTTGGGCGAGCGAGCGTGCATCCGTGCACGGGTATCACTTGGTCGCTTTGTCTTGCAAAGCGAGCAGTTATGGTTCAAAACCGAACAACTGCATCGGCGAGGGTGTTGTGCCGCTTGATGGGGCATCGTGCCACGAATGGGGCATTGTGCCACTGAAACGGCATTGTGCCATGGGTTAGCTTTGAGCATGGGTGTTGCACCATTGGAAATACTGTATTGAGAAGAGGCATTGTGCCTATGGGAATAACTTGTGAATGGTGCCTTGGGCTATATGTTGGAAGAATGGTTATGGATGTGTTGGTTGGATTATTGGCGGAACGAGTCTAGGATCGTTTGGTGGGGCGAGAATGTTCGATCCTCTCGTCATACCTACTTGGTGTCTGCATGTCACGGACAACCTGTATTGTACAGGGTTTGGTCTCCTCGAACGGGTACTCCGGGGCACCGGGACCGTTCGGCCATGGAGGAGACAATTGGGTAACGCGTCTTGGGCGCGGTGCCAGCGGTTGGAATCGATCCAGGTGGGTTAGCTACTTAGCGCTGTTTCGAGGAAAACCGCATTTGATCAGTCCGATCAAAGTCCTTTATGGCTTGGCCAGTGACTTCATATAGTATAGTGTTGGCTTGCTTTTCTTTTGTTGGTTTGGCTTTCGTGTAGGCGCGGCCACCTTGCCTCGGCAAGAGTGTGCACTGTGAGATTTGGATTGTAAGTGTTGGTTGAGGATGGATATTGAGGCTTGGTTGATGGTTCGACATGTTATCGTGTTGCTTGGACTTGAGCAGGACGGTTTGCATGCTAGTTTCCCTCGAGTTGCTTATATATTTGCTTGTCGTTTGGTTTGAGTTGAGTACTTGCATGCTTAAACTGCTTTACAGCTTTCCTTAACATGTCATCCCTATGCCATGAAATGAATCTAGGATTCAACTAGAAAGATCACCATATAACTGTTTGCATTCACTATTTTTTACTTAGTGTCGGCTTAGGCGAGTGGGTTACCCCGCTCACCAGTACGGTTGTGTACTGACCCACATTTGTGGGCATTATTTCAGGTACGCAGGCGTAGTGGCGCTGCTTGGATATACGGGACATGATGTATGAACTGTAAGTACCTTTGTGGGCTAGAGAAAAGAGCAAGAGTATTTCATCGCCTTCGTGACATCGCCTTCGTGGCCTTGTCTTCGATGAGGCATTTCATTTGACCCTATCGTGAGCTTCACTGCGTATTACTCTGATTGTGTGCTTGGTACACAATACTTGACTTCCGCTGCAACTTGGTTGTTTCAATGATAACATTTGGTGTTTGACAACATCGTCTTGTACGAGCGCAACTCCAGGCTCGTACGGCATCACGTCTCGATGAGAACGATGGTCCTGCGGGAGAGCTGTAAACGTGGTGATTCACGTTCAGCGGGGACTATCGAGCTTGCGGGAGATTGGGGCGTGACAAAGTCGATGTTGCATATCTGTTGATGTCTGACTACTATCAACAATGTGAGCTTGCAGTACTGTGGAACGAGTCAAGGAGGAACCCTTTGTCTTCATCCGCTCGAGGAATTGAGTTTTTAAATGTGGGTGAAACAAAAAATAATTATCCACTGAGTGTCCAGAGTTTTGGCAGTGAGCACATATCATACCAGACCGCTGACGAGCATAGTAAGTGGCAGTGGAATGACCAAGCTTCCCGCAATAGGTACATGAAGAACGAAGAGAAGTGGGAGCACGAGCTTTCTTGAAAGTGGTAGACTGAGGACGCGGAGCAGCAGCAAGAACAGTCTCAGAACCCGAAGTCGGTGTAGGAATGTCAGTAGAAAGAGAACGCAGACGAGTCTCCTCAGCTGCAAGCTCAGAGATAGCAGCATCTAGAGTGATATTATTCTGAATGATCCGACCCCTTGCGGACTGAAATTTGGGACGTCGGGCCATGAGAAACTGAAAAAACTGTCGACGTTCCCGACAAGTGCGTGTGTGTACGGAATCAGGACCGCTACCCTCCAATTTTAGTAGCTCACGCCAGTAACCTCGCATCAGTGTGACGAACTCATGAATAGTGCAATCCCCCTGTCTGGCGGCAGAAGCCTGGGTGATCAACTGATACTCCTGAATACCACTAGACTGAACAAACTGAGTAGTCAAATGGTCCCATTATAAATCAGTATAATGGATATCCTCAAGATCTGGACGAAGTGATCGATCAACAGAAGAGATGATGAAAGCAACAATCCGCTTATCGTGCCCGTCCCAAGTATCATGAGCGACACGAATAGTATTTTGAATCTCTGTTTTATCATCAACGGCAAATTCAGGAGGCCTCGGGATAGAACTATCAAGATGACCAAGAAGACGACGACCATGTAGAGTGGTCCGGACTGAGGCGGCCCACTTAGCCCAATCATGAGAAGAAGCCAATGGAAAATCAGTAGAAATCGAAAGAAAATCTCGAAATTGTTCAGATGGCATTGATCTTTTCTTTTTCTTTTTCTTTTTTTAATTTAGATCTTACTAGGTGCTTTGTTCATTGGTATCCTGGCACACAATAAATGAGCAATTACAAAAGAAAAGAGGACCTTTACAAAAGAAAAGAGGACCTAAGAATCTAAGTCCTGAGACAAGTATCCCTTCCTCCAAAACGTCCGACCCACACAAGCTCATGTTGTCGATTTTCTAGATGAGTCATGCACATGTGGAGCACATTTAGACCAATAGAAATGGATTCATACATCTCATGTGCACCCATTTGCACTAGTACACTCCATTCCTATTGGTCCACATGTGCATGGTTCATTTAGAAAAAAATGAACACTATGACTCATATCCCGTTTACCCATATATATATTAGGGTCAGTTTTATAATTTTATAATTTAAGTCATTTCATTTCTTTCTCAATCCTTGACTCTACGAATTCAATCACTATTTCCTACCGACTCTCAGACTCGTATTTATAATCATACAAAATTTCTAGAATTTCTCAAAGATCTTGTTCTGACTGGTGTGTTGTCTATCATCTCTGTGAGAATCAATTGCTATATTGAACAAATTATACGCCCTTCTGAAAAGCGCATATTATGCATTACCTGTATTTTTTCCCTTGTTAATTCGTTTCTAACGAACAAAAAAATAATAAACAAATTCATTATGCACAAAATACGTCCTTCAGAATGACGTTATTGTTCAATATACGCTCTTCTGAAGGACGTTTTTCTTGAACATTTTTTTATAGCCGAATTAGTTATTACGTCTATCAGAACGGCGTTTTGGGTCTCAAATTGTAAATTTTACAATATCCCGTGAATGAAATATCAACAAAGTTTAATGCTATATACACAATTTTTTGATAAATATAAATTTATGGCCACATTATAAAATTTGTACATAATGTTCAATTATTCAGGATCGGCCATGTCAACTACTATTACCGACCATCTAAAAAGCTTGTATTCAACCTAAGATGACAAATATCTTCCATTCCTTAAGTCGGTTTAGTTGTGAGGCTACTTTGACGGATAACTTAGCCGTCGCATGGTCGACGAGCAAATGATGCCTAACAATTCTTGTACGTCACTAAAACTAGCTTAGATGTAACACACCAACAGCAACAAGTGATTAATAATATATATTATTACTTTAATTGTCTGCCTAATGACGAGCATAGATGAAATAATCAAAGCAAAGTGCGAAAAGAGACTCCCAAATGCGATGGTGAGCTTTCTAATTCTAATTAGGATAGACGTGTGTCCAAGTGTTGTCTTAGCGTAGGAAGTTGCTACGTTGTCCACAGTTGTGGTCCACAATTTTGACCTGTATAAATTGACAAAATTTTCGATGACGAATCCAAACAAATAGAAAGAGCTAATGAAATTCAATCACGTGGCCTTGCGTATAACATATCATTTTTGGTTTAGTATATTATGCAACACAAAAACAAAAACAAAAATTATTTACAAAATCGTTGTTGAGGCTTGGAGCGAATTTTTATAATTTATTTTTCGAGTTAAGCAAGACTACTTGAATTTTTGCAGAATTGAGTGAGTGGTGTACAAATTTTATGGTACCAAAGAATCTTTGACGAAAATCAAACATTAATTCGTTTTTTTATGGTAGCTTCTCCTCTTTCTTTCTTTTTCTATTTTTTTTTCTTTTTTTCTTGTTTTGCTTTTTCTCTTCTTTTTGGTGTTAGAAGATGAGTAGTTACAAAAATACACATAATGTTTTATTTCCATCAAGCCGTCTGATAGAAATTGAACTTGTTTGAATTCTACCAGATAAACTAGCAAAATTTGTGTATCACAGATTCTGTTATTCTGATTGACAAAATATTTTAGAATATTAAAAAATGTCTAAATTGTAATTTGATACTCTTAACTTTCATAAGTACTAATTTAATACTCTATTTCAAGTAATATTTTTAATATGATATCCAAATTTTTATTCCCCCCGACGGCTTCTCCGACAGCCACCCCTTACTTGCCTCCGATGACCCCCTCCCCACCTAATCCACCCTAGCGACCACTTCCATATCCGTCTCGACGATCCGCACGCCACCTCGGTATCCCGCCTGCGCGTCCATTCTATCCGCAGCCGGAGAGAAAGAGGGGAGAGGGGGGAGGAAGGGACAATTTGGTCCAAAGTTTGAGGATATCAAGTTGAAAAACAATTATAGTCGAGGGTATCAAGTTAAAATTTAGTCTAAATTATTATTTTTTTCACTTTTTTCTCCTCTACCTGTTTCTATAAAACTAAAAATGGATGGAGAGTGTGTTGCTTTCGAGGGAAGTTCATATGCAATGTTTTTAGAGGTGGGAAGATTGAACCACCCGACCCACTTGCATGTGTCGACATTTGTATTTGGTGGTAACTTTTGACCTGTTGTGTTGTGTGTGGTATGTTAGTTGAGACTACAAATTTCATCACCAGGTGCCACCAGCCCTTCTTTCTTTTCTTTCTTTCTCATTTTCTCAATTGTTTTTGCCTACACAAGTACTACAGTAATCCGTCACTATAATCGCGTTTTCTTGTGGCGAGCTAAAATGCATTATGTCTGAAAGTGAATGTTGTTCTGGGAAGGGATTACTCTATGTCGGCATCCGATTCGAAAAATTAGCGTCCAAGACATTGAAACTGGGAGAAAATTTGTCACATATAGGGTTTGTTTGGATTGGAAAAATAAATAAATAAATAAATAAAGTACAGTAGAATTAAGTCAAAAAAAAGTTAAACGAGGGTGAGTAGAGTCAATACATATAATCTTACTTGGATTGGAGAAAAAATTAAGTGGGGTCACAAAATTTGAAGCGAAGAAAATATTTCTTACCTTAACCACATGACTTATAAGTATTTTTTATTTATTTTATAATTAGATAATATTATGTAGCTAACCGTTTTCAAGACTCTTTATGAAAAGTTAAAATATATCCATAACTAATTATAATCAAATATATAATAAAATCTAATTAATATATATATATATATATATATATATATATATATATAATATTTTATATTAAATATATTTATATAATTTTATATTAATGTCAAAAGGAAAAGAAAAAAAAAATTTACGTGCAATGCACGTGAATTTACTAGTAGATATAAAGCACGTGCGTCACAAAATTGAAAAAGCAGTGAATTAAAATAATATAGTTAAAATTAAGGGCTAATTTGCATTTAGATCTTAGATTTTATACCAGTTTGGAGTTTAAGCCATGATATATCCAATTAAAAAATTTAAATCTTGAATTTTTATGTATTGTATATTTTTTTTTTCCATTCTCCTGTAGTACAGGTGCAACAACCAATCAATATTGGGAAAGAAGAATATAACAGAAAAAATGAAATAAAAAATAAAAAATTAGGATTCAAAATTTTCAAATGGACAAATTAGGACTTTAATTTTAAACTGATATAAAATTCAGTATCTAAAGTCTAATTAGCCCTAAAATGAATAAAGGCTTACAAAAGACTTTTTGATGGCGTGAAACAATTGAAACTAAAATCAACATTATATAGGTTTATGGTATTACAAGACTAGTCGATGCAAAAAATACACCCACCGCTTGATATCTATCAAATGGTCCGCCAAAAATTCAATTTTGTCAGATCGATCGTCGGAATCTGTATATGCACAATTCTGTTATTTCGACTAGCAAAATATTTTTAGATATCGAAAAAAAAAAATTATTTTTCTTTGTCTATTTCTAAAAAATAAAATAAAAATATCATATACTAAAATTTTCTGAACAAAAGATGGATCGAAAAAACGTAAGATCAATGGATGGTATGAGTGCGTGTTGCCTTGAGGGAAGTTCATATGCAACACCTGACCCACTTGCATGGGTTGATATTTGTATTTGGTGATAAACTTTTGACCTGTTATGTTCTGTTCTGTTCTGTTCTGTTCTGTTCTGTTATTTATAAGTTGACACTACAAATTTCATAACCAGGTGCCACCAACACTTCTTTTCTCATTGTTTTTGCCTACACGAGTACTACAGTCAAGGGCGGAGGCAGGATTTTAGTTTACCCCGGGCTGGACTTAAAATGTCATGAATATTTTTTAACAAAATTATGGTCGAAGTTCAGGTTTGTATGTCCATATCAGCCCAAAATATTTTCAATTCCAGTTTAACCCCAATTATTTAAAAAAAAATATTTTGCCACATCCAAAACTATGGTTTACTACTCTTTTTGTTCCGTATATGATTCCTCTTTGTAGATGTAGGCCAAAGGCTGAACCATATAAATACTCTGTGTTTGCTTTCATGATCTATGTTTTTATTTACATCAATTAATTAATTTCTAGATTGAGTTGTAATTAGGCTGGGATAAGATTTAAAGACCAATGTGGAAGAGACTAGCATGTATTTGACATTAAAGACAATCTGGCAAATTTGGACAAGTAATTGTTATGTAAGTTCAGAGAGGTAATTGTTATGTCCTATAAAAGTAAAAAGGATGACCATGTTTAAGTACATAGTTGGTCCATATAACATTTCTATACTGGAGACGCAGTACAATAGTGTAAACCCCCTGATTTTTCTAAATTTTAAAAATCTGGATTTTTCACAGATTTTCTGTAATTTTCTGGGAATTTTCTGTAATTTAAAAACAGGGTTTTAATTATTCAATAATTTTTAAATAATATTAAACAATATTAAACTATTATGAAAATAATATTTTTGGGTGTAAAATGAAAAACTGGACTTAGGGCAATTTTTCCTGAAATTTATTGGACCTCGGACCTATTTTTAAAACACCTAAAACTATTTATTTAATTAATTAATTATTTATTTATTATTATTATTATTAGTATTATTATTATTATTATTATTATTATTATTATTCCTAACCTAACCCAGCCCAGCCCAGCCCAGCCCAGCCCGCTGGACCCGGCCCACCGGGCCCAGCCCGAACCCGGCCCAGACCCTGCCCAGCGGGTCGGGTCGGATCCGCCGTCCGACCCGCAAACCCGTACCCGCTCCTCTCTCCCTCACCCCGACCCAGCCCTCGTGCCCGCGTCCGGCGCCGCACCGGCCGGCCACCTCGCTCCCACGTCGCCCTTACCCCTCGGCCAGCCCCTCCGCCTTCCCCGGCCCTCGACGCCACCCTCTTCCCCCTTATATAACCCTCGACCTTCCCCCCCCTTGGCCGTCGACACCAAGCCGCCCAGCCCGGCCCTCCTCCTCCGACAGCCTCTACCGCCGCAGCGCTGACGCCGCCGCCCAGCCCGGCCCTCCTCCTCCGGCAGCCTCCACCGCCGCAGCGCTGACGCCGCCGCCCGGCCCGGCCCTCCTCCTCCGTCAGCCTCCGCCGCCCCTCTTCTCCCAGCCGCAGCAGCGAGGAACAGCAGCAGCCGCGCCGCCTGCCGCGCGCCTCCGGCCGACCTCGATCGCCTCCGCCTCACCGCCGCGCGCCTCGCCGCCCTAGCGCCGGTCCCCTCCGCCTCCGCCTGGCCGCAGAGCGCCGTCCTCCGGGGAGGGACTCCAAGCCCTAACCCTAGAATCTTTCCTGTGTCCGACACGAGTCGGACACGTGTCGGACACAACTCGAACCCCGGTTTCTCGGGTCCCTTCAGGTACGTGTAACTTTCGTCTTGTAGCTCTGTTTTCGATTCCGTAAATTGCATTGCGATGCCTGTATGACCCTCTCGGTGCCCGGACAAACCGCTCGGGGCATCGCGCCCTGTGGTGATCGCACACCGCGATCCAAAAACAGGAAAAAACCAGACCATGTTTCACCCCGGAATCGAGTACGTCCCGCCAAACGGGACGACTTGGTCGCGCGCGGTCTTCACAGATACGTGCGCCTCATCGATACGGACGTGTAGAATTTCGCGGAAGCTGATTCGGGTGTGCGTGCACACCGGAATCAACGCATATCCGAGGACATCGCCCCGTATCCGTACTTT
The DNA here is from genome assembly GCA_036927795.1 of Iris macrosiphon. Classification (NCBI taxonomy): domain Eukaryota; kingdom Viridiplantae; phylum Streptophyta; class Magnoliopsida; order Asparagales; family Iridaceae; genus Iris; species Iris macrosiphon. The sequence goes on along the minus strand of JAYESA010000008.1, from coordinate 165,699,234 downwards.
CTGGAACGTGCCCTAACTTTGTGTACACACGTCGGATCGAGACGAAACTTGCGCCATCGGCCTCGTAGCAATACGCTGGTCCTGTGGGTCAAGTTTGGTTCGATTCTGAGAACGTTGACGAAATCGCGTGTCGTGGGCCCCACAAGCCCGCTCGACGGGCAATTTTGTGATCGGCTCACCGGAATCCAATTCTGAAAGTTCCGTTGGGTTCGTATCAGCGTTCCTGACCTGTTGACACTAAGTTTGGTGAATTTGGAGACCATTGACCCTGACACGTTTTTCGGTGCAAAGCGGGCCCACCGGTGGACCCCGTTTTGGCCCGAAACTGTCGTTTTTGTCCTTGTCTCCAAATTGGACCCAAGGACAGGCATTTCTAGCTGATTGATATTTTTTGGATCTGATGGTGATATTTATTACAGCAACCGGAGTACCGTCTGCAATTCCCGCTGAAGTCAGAACTGCAAACCGAGCCGGAACCACAGGCAAGTGTACCTCGCCAAAACCTGCAGTCTTTACTAAATATTCCTTGGCTTAGTTATATATCATAGGGCAAGTATACCTTGCCAACTTTACAGTCTTGTTGCATATTTCCTTGTTTTAATTATAACTTGTTTTAACTGCTTAACCTATGAAACGTGTGACGTACCGAGTGTCCGATCATAGTCGGGTGCCAACACCGTACGCGGTGTTGGGTACGTCATTTAGAGATGGATATTCGATACCCTTACTCTTGGTACTTGTCCTATCAAGTACAACAAAACCCAGGACACATGACACTATCATGGACAGAATCTTCTTGAGATATTCACGATGATTCTGTATAAGATACAGGTAAGACATGGACAGTTTATTCCTAGACATTATATGACTGCTGCATTAGTTATGATCTTGCGTGTCATGGACATAAGACGTGTGATTACATTGGGTGGGGAGAGACACACAAGCTACAGGCTGTTTTCATATATATATATTATTAGTGTGAGGTCGTAGACTCTCCAACAGAGCTAGACCCTTTACGTGTTATTACTGCTACCGGCTCCCCGACACAGAGCTTGTAGCGGTCTCAGCCTGAGTTCTAGTGATGCTCTCAACTTGCATTGTCACTTAGCTGGTTACATAGTTTACCCTGCTGTTTCATTTAATTCTGCTGCACTGCTTATATTTTGGCTTGTATTATCTGTACCTTATTATGTCCCCTGAGGACCTGGAATGGACTATGTCCCCAGGTATAGCTGAAGAGATCCATCCAGAGATACCCCGTACCAGAGCACTTCCAGGAGCTGTACCAGGACCTGAAGACGAGCTCGCACCAGAGGACTTCTCCTGAGCATTGGCCGTATGTAGTCATTTATTTCTCTTTCCAGTTCCTTTATTTCCTGTCTATAGGCATTGATGTATCAGACATAATCTCGGATTGTTCACCGAGATATTTAGTGAGATTGATAGTTATTCTATTGCATTATTTCTGGCATTTAATCTGTGATTATCTGTTGTGGATGAGATTAGATTAGTCTGTGACCTGTAACAATTGCTCTATTTCCTGCTAGACTACAGCTTAAGCATGCCCTGATGGATCCATTAAATTGGGTTGTCCATCGGTGCGTGCTGCTGGCCATTGCCGCGCCTCTCCAGTCCCTCGGCATTTTGGGACTGGGGTGTGACAAATAGTTATTCAAAATGATATCAATATCAGTTCATTAAGTATAGAATTTGCCTAACTCTCCTCTTAATGGGAAGCTTTTTTTCCATAAAGAAAGTTAGAATGTATCTTACTAATAAGGATCTGCACGTGGTATATATTTTTCTATAATATGAACCCAATATTGATGACATTAGTTTCTGCATAACCTGCAACCGAAACTTTTCAAGTATCACAAAAAAAGAAGAAGTTTAAATCTTGAACTTTGATATGAATATGTGCTTCTCCAACCAATTTCAAATGAACCATTCAAACAATCTTAACCATTCAGGACTTCAAGTATCAGCAAAAAAAAAAAAAAAAAAAAAGCAGGCAACAAATTATGAACTATTCAATATTCAACCTTTGATATGAACAATTCAAAAAAAATTTAACTATTCAAAGATTTACCTAAGCTGCTGTGCAGGAACCGAACAAGTGCTTCTCCGAGACTCCAGCTCCGAGTGTTGCGACTGCGACTCTCCCGAGCTCTGGTGGGTGAGGTGAACATCCTTATAAATGGAGAGAGGCTGAGAGATGGGACTGGACTATCCGTTTGATGCAGCCGCGCGGCTCCGTCAGTGATAGCTCGACATCTCAGATAGGACTGGTCCCCTAGCTGTCGTGACTCGTGGGGTGAGTGAGAGGGAGAGGTTGCTTGAAGCCTCTTTAAAACCATCAAGAGACAAGACCGGACTCTGGCTCCTAGATGCTAGCTGCTAGAAATCCTCGTCAATAGGAGACGGGTGGACTAAAGTCTTGTGTACTGTGTGGGTTGGTCTTAACTACATATATATTTAAAAAAAAATGGTTGGTTGGCTGGGTGGGTGGGATGGAGCCCACCCCAGCCCACCAATAGATCCGCCTCTGACTACAGTAATCCGTCACTGATATCGTGTTTTCTTGTGGCGAGCTAAAATGCATTTGTGCCTAAAAGTGAATGTTGTTCTAGGAGGGGATTGTTCTATGTCGGCATCCAATTCTAAAAATTAGTATTCATGAGGGGAAAAAAAATCATTTGGAGATTAAAAAAAAAAAATTAGAACTCCCGTAAGAATGGACACGGTTCGAATTCTTTTTTTGAAAATTTAGTTCCAAATCCGATAGAAAGGACATATAAAAAAAATAGAAATAAAAAAATAAAAACCTCTTCAAAATGTAAATGAGAAAAAAATGGTTGTACATAAAGAGAGAGAAAATTATTGCATATCAAACAATTTCTATGAGGCATTAGAGAAATCATTTAGTCACAACAAATACTTATCGATAAAAAAATAAATTTTTTTCAAAATTTTGAAACGAATAAAAGTTTCATTTAGAGACTTCAAAAACAATCGATTCATGGTGGGTTCTTGGGACAGTTTGGTTGTCTGAAAGTGTAAGTGTGAAAGTACTTTTTTTGTCTGGTGACAATTAAATACGTATGTTTTTTAGCTTAATGCTAGATGTTGTATGTTGAAAGTAACTATTATTGTTTGGATATGTGATATTTTGTAACTTGCAAGTGACAAAATTTACACATCTGTATTTGGATGGCTACGAAAGTGACGGTAAAATAAAAAAAAGTGCACTATAAACAATAATTAAACCAAAATAATTTATTAACTAAATTATTTCACTTTTTTTAATTTATGTATAATACCAAATATTGATAACCTTAATTAAACAAACCATTATTTTGTTTTGTTTAATTTATGTATATTAATAAATATTTTTATATCTAATTTATGTATATTAACAAATATTTTAAAAAAAACCAGACAGCTTGTGTTGTTTAACCTATATTTAAAGTGCTTAGAAACTTTATTAAAAAAAAATGGTATTTGACTCAAATTCGCGTAAAAATGTAAATATAAAAACAAGTAAAATTGGAGCCATTATTCCAGCCGACATGAACCGTAAACTAATATTTGATAACTTTATGTTGACACTTCCGTTGTTGGCCAAACATCAGAAATGGCCTTCACTGCGAAAGTCAATGAAAACAATGACATTCCAATGTCACTTTCATACAACAGAACCCCTCTGTGGTGCGAGTTCTTAGACGTTATTACTGGATCTGATGTTCATCCATAAACTACTTTTTGTCTGATCTAATGGGCCAAAAGAAGACTTCAATAATGTTGGGACAAATATGTCTATTTCCTTCTAGTTAGGCCCATCTCCCTATTACTAAGTCAATATCAATGGATAATAATGAGGCCAGACCAATTTATGGTGCAGTTACTTATTTGATCTCTACCGAACCCGAGTGGCTCCTGGAGTTAGCGATAAGAGGTATAAGATCATGGCTGGATGATAGTGGATCGAGTTACGAGAACGTATTATTTCTTTAGAAAACAGTGAGTCCAAAAACATGCAATACAGCATGCACAAAATTCTGAACATTATGTCGGACTCCGAGCATTACGTCGGAAATTCAAAAAATCAAAAATTACTTATTTGATCACCCATTAGACTTTCACACTATATGGTCTTTAGAAACATATACTTCTCGTACATGATAATAATGATATGTCCAGTAGACGATGATAAATTTCAATTGGGTCAAAAATATATAGATATAAAGCACCTTTGTGGTACGAAATTGAGAAGGATGTTGTTGGTGAATTTAGGGATCGATATTAGGCCGGACCGAGTCGTCTAGGTCCATAAACTATGGGTCCGGATCGGACATGGATTAGTCTTTTTCGGTCGAGAAAAATTTGGGATCAGAACGGGTCGAACTTAATTATTATTTATGAAGTCCAAATCCGTTCACAAGGGTTAGATTTTTTGGGTCAAGTCTGGTCGGACCGGACTAACTCTATAAAAAAAAATTCAAATAAGTCTTTTCGGACCTAATCATTAAACTCGTCTTTGAAAAATTGTTTCAATACTATATTACTAAACTCTACACCAAGTTATTGTGTTGGAACTTCTAACTATAGTGAAGTCACAAAATTACAATATGTTCTTACTTTCGGTCTTGTAATGTTTTGGACCTTGGTTTGAATTTCAAGAGAGGTGAAGTGCATGTTCTTTTTCTTTTCTTTTTTCATGTATTAGTTGTAACCAAGTTATTGTATAAACTATATGACTTATGGTATAAGAGTTTAACAATTGAAGATTTCTTATTTCTTCTATGTCCGCTTAAAGAGAGCACTGAGCACCTCTTTCAAAAAGAGACTTGGACTAGACTTAGACGAGCTTTTCGGAACGGACTCGGATGGACTTGTATTGGGCGGAACTTGGGCGGACTCAGACAGACTAATGCCTATTTCAAGTTCTGCTCTATACTAATAAGGACCGGACCGAAATTCTCTAATGACCGGGTTGTATCCGACTTTGACCCATCGGTCCAGACGGACTTCTCGGGTGCCAATGGGTCTCAGGTCCAATGATGATCCATAGGTGAATTAAAATTAAGAATTAATTACTATTACCTCTATCCCACATTTTATTTATTTATTATTATTTTCATGCATTCATAGTTTGTTAATGGTAATTATATTTATCCCAAATTTTTTTGGCCTAATTGGAAGGATAACACTAATAAAAAAATATTGAGGGAATAGTGCAAATAAACTATTAGCAATTTAGGGTATCAAAAGAATGCCTCATATATAACGGTTACAAAAGTCTTTCAAACTAAAATAAACATTATACAGGACATATATAGGACGGACCATACTTTTATGGATCATAATTTTATACAATTGAGAAACACTGTATATGTCAATAAAAGTAGCATTAGCTAAAATAATCATGTTACAGTAAAGGGGCAGTAATACATTAAAAATATTTGTTTTTTAAACGAGTATCGTTAAAGATGTGTATTGGGTCGGATTGGTCCGCTCCGAGGTCCGGTTTGATCGGTTTTGACCGGACTCGGATTGGTCCGGGTACAACCCGGTGGAGAGAGCGGACTGGACCGAACCAGTCCGGTTGGATTGGCATCCGACCCAGTCCGGACCCGTGATCCGGTCTGCGGTGGACCGGGTCGAACCGGTCTTGGTCCAGGCCGATTCCCGGTCGGACTGGGCCGGCCCAAATTTTTTTAAAATTCTTTTTTTACGCTTATTTATATATTTTTTTATATATAATCTATATGATATAACTTATATGCTAATAAATTTAAGTTAAAACTAATAGGTTTTTTTACTAAGTTAATTTTGTATAATTTGAAATATATAAGTTATTTGTTATAAAAAAAATTTGTATAATTTATGTAAAAATTTATATGAACATTAAGTAAGAAAATTTTATTTGATTTCTTTATATTAATATTTATATAACTTTAAGTATAAATTAAAATCTAAATATTTATAAGTTGATTTTTTTTTTAATAACTTATAAAAAAATATATACATTTCTTTTTAATTTAACTTTAACTAACTAACTAACTAATTATATATATATATATATATATATATATATATATATATATATATATATATATAAATCAAAAATTATATATAAATGCCAAAATGGCCGAGCCCTTACAAAATGGGGTGCCCGAACAACCAACCATCACCCGCAAAAGAAAACGAAAGGCCAAAACGGTCGAGCCCAAACAAATGGAAACCCGACCAACCAAACAGAAGCACAAAAGGAAACAAACAACACCTTAAAAGCTACAACACCATAGCTAAGCTTCCGAATAACGAAGAGAAGAAGCCTTCTTCACCTTATCTATGTACTTTCTTATCGTTTATTAATTAAATCAAGCTTTTTTAAACTTTCGAATTTAATAGCGAACGAACACGTGTAATCTCTCCACTCATGTAACAATCTATGTAGACAGTATAATGTGTTACTTGTTGTCATTTGGCTTAATTGATATGCCTATCCTAGAGCCTTGCATGCAAAAATTAGAATGCGGCTACCGATGTATTAGTATATATAGTTTGCATATCCTAAGATGTTGTTACCTATCCGACTCGTCGTATTTTGGGAGCGGGACATGACAATGATATAACTTTTGCTCACGTTATAAAGAATATAGCCTTTGATATAGTTTAATTAAAGAAATATTTTTACAACCAATCTATGTTTATCCATATTGTATTTGGTGTCAAACAGAGTACATGGTCGAATCAGATAGATGTTTCTTAAACGTGCAATTCATTTGATATTCAAATGTATGTACAGAAGTCCAAATGAGCTTAAACGAGTATATGTGGTACGTCATCCCCCAAATTCAAATCCAACTTGTTTGAATTGTAGTTTGGAAGATGAATGTTTACTTAGACGCCCATTCCTAGAATGTTCATTGGGCCAACGTTTCAAAAATGTCTAGACGAGTCACGAAATGCATGACATGTTTAAGCAAACATGAATTCATGTTGCAAAGCTTTTGGCTATAGTGTTGCTTTTTTTTTTAGAATTTTTGAGTTTGGTCCCACTTAATAATATGATTTTAGACTTACATAACAAATTTTTTTTATTAGACTTACATCCCATTTTTTATCACGAAAATAATTTATTTTGTCACGAAAAACTGTCGTCAAATATTTTTCATGACAAAAAAATAAATGTAAATTTAATAAACAAAAAAGTGTCAGATGTAAGTCTAAAATTATATTATTAAGTGGCACTAAACAAAAAAATTCCCTTTTTTTTTTCTACTATACAAGAGACTGATTATTAAAGTTATTGTGAGTTGTGATCATAACCAAAAGGACCCATATACCCAAAACCCATTAATAACTCGGATCCATATCTAGGACCCGTATACATGACCCAATAACTTATCGGATCCAACCCAAACTTTCACATTGATCCACCACTAGATGGCTAATATTTAGTGCCCACTTCTGCAGAGCTCGTTCATTCCTCTCGGCGGCTAGGTTTCTTTTTCGTCTTCGAAAGAAGAGGTAAAAAAAAAAAAAAAAAAAACGTAACCCTATAATTTTCTCCCTATATGATTTCAAAACCCTATTTTTTTTTTCTTTTTTCCCTTTCTTTGTGTTCGATTACTGAGAAATCTGTGATCGTTGGTGATTAGAGTGCAAGCAATGGCTCCACAACAGCCGAACAGTGGACTCGCCGTCGGTCTAAACAAAGGGCACATCGTCACCAAGAGGGAGTTGGCTCCTCGACCTTCCAGTAGAAAAGGGGTATGATTCTTGACCTCTATTTGCCAAAAATGGAACATCTTTGAATTCATTTGGCGTTGATTCGTTGTTTTATGCATCGATTTGTGAAAATTTAGTATATTATTGTCCGAACTTCAAATTTTTATATCAAATATGTATAGATCATAGGTTTTGGTACGTAAAATTGATCTTTTTTGTAATATGCCTATCATGATTTCATTGAAGAAACATGTAGACTTATTTCAGTGGTGCCGGACACTCCAAAGTAGATTAGGACAAGCTAATATCAGTTTTGGGTTTGCGTTGTCGTATCCGAACTGTGTCGGTCTCAATGTTACCAGGATCGTGGGTCGTTTTGGTACGTGGTACGGGTATGGGTACGCGGTACGGTACCTCAGCCGGTGCGGTGGGGGTAGGCTTATTCGGTACGCTATTTGGGATCACTGTTCGTTTTTAACTGTGTCGTCTTTTGTACCATATACAACTATATAGAAGTATACACCAAATATCATAAGTTCATAACCAAAGCCATCAAAATCCAATTGAAGGAAAGCATAGACAATGTTCTTGTAACTAAACCAAATATCATAAGTTCGTAACCAAAGCCATCAAAATTCGGGTTGCTAAATTTGACGAACGGGTCGCGAACGCACTCCGTTTGGGATCGTTCGTCCAAATTCGTGGGACGTAGGAGAGGTTGGCGAATTAGGCAACTATGGTCAGTCTTCTATTCGTATCGGTGCAACCTAGGTTTCCCTTATCTTAAGTAGACAACTAGCACTAAAAATAGTGGCGTGGGAGGTTTTAGGACTTATAGTTCATTGTTTATTGTCTTCAAGCAAATGATTTATTTTCAATATCTATAAATGTACAAGTTGAGGGTTTTCAGCCATGATGGTTACTTTTAATTTTATAGCAAAGACTTTTAAGGATAAGCAAATTTGTAGAAAGTGCAATGCTTTAGTATAATACACTACATGTGTAGTGGAAATAGGATCCTTCTACTTGTTATATCACCGCCTTTTACCCTGTTTCTTAATTTACTTGCTTGTTGCAATAAAAATGGAACTATTTTTTTCCAATCAGAATGTGGTTTTAACTTGAATTATTATGCATGCCGATCTGAAACTTACTTTTGATAAAATGGTAGATCTTGAACTACATTGTTGATATTGACCAGTATGGATCAGGATCCTCTCCTCTGCGAAAATGTAGAGGGGAGAACCTCTTTAGGGTTCTTAGCACATCATTAGTAAGGCCCATCCCACATTCTCAAAATGTAGGAGCTCATTTTGTAGAATAGTAAGTCCCATCTCTAGTTCCAATTTCTAGATTTTCGGTCCCATCCCACCCAAAGGTGCTATGGGTTGGGCCTCCCAATTTCTAGATTCTAGATTGTAGGAACTCATTTTGTAGAATAGTAAGTCCCAATTTAGAGCCCAACTTTCTAGATTCTACATTTTACATTATTTTTTCTCACATCAATTTTTCACTACACAATCTTTGGGACCGGAGTTCACTTTATCATTTCCTACTATTCTCATACAAACCCAACCTATTCTACATTTACCTATTTTTTTTGAAATTTTGGACCCCAAATTGCATTGGAGAGTCCCAACTACTAATGATGCTCGTAGCCTTCCATTTTGTTAAGCCACTTATTTTTTTTAAACTCTAATTCTCCATTAGATGTTCATGGTCTTAAGAGAGAAATGCCATTAGGATTTAAAAAATTGCAGATTCACCATTAGATTTAACCTCAATTCTCCGTTACATGTTCATGTTTTTCCTCTCTTCGGTTCATTTTTGCGGTCATAATTTTCTTCCTCCACCTTCGTCATTTTAAGGATCCTTGTTTTCTAAAATCACTTCAGGAATGTGGCACCTTTGGCACATAATACTCCCCTCCCATTCAACATAAAATAAAATAAAATTGCCATAAGCAATATCATGTTATGGAGATATGTAATTTCTAGGGTCAAGGAACATTAAAAATATCAAATGAGGAGGGTTTTTAAAATTTGAGATGAATTGGACCCCTGGTGGCCAAATCTGATGTATCAAAAGAAATGTATCCATCTCTAAAGTCCAAACCAAGAGGAGAAAGCTAGATAGTTATTTTTTTTCTATTTTTTAGGTGATTTAATTTTGGTCTTCCATTTCCATGCTAGGCTAAGTTACTAGGTTTAGGATTAGAGACTTTAGAGTATATTTAATTGTGGGTTGAAGAGATGAGGTACCAGGCTAGGATTATGGTGGTTCGGTGGATGATTTGGGGAGGTGAATGTGCTAGGTCAAAGATAGACCATACTATGATACCACTTAAAGAAATTGGTTCGACACGATTAACTTCATGAAGAAAAAATGAGCACAATATACATGAGATAGTATCCCTCTCTTCATTTTCTAAATGGGATTAAGGCTGATAAAACTAATAAACATAGTGACAAAATATATCAAATTTGTGCTTTCTCTTACAATGTTAATGTTAATTAAGCATGCTAGTCATTAAAATCCGTTTTTGCAGATGATTTGATTTTCTCAAGTATTCTAATCATGGGGATTATGTTTCATCTTTTCTTTTGGTTCTTTCTTGCTCGTGTGCTTGTTTGAATAAATTGCATTTCTGCTGTTTCAGAAAACCAGCAAAAGGATCCATCTCGTCAAGAACTTAATCAGAGAAGTTGCTGGATTTGCTCCTTATGAGAAAAGAATCACTGAGCTTTTGAAAGTTGGCAAGGACAAGAGAGCTCTAAAAGTGGCAAAAAGAAAGTTGGGAACACACAAGAGGGCAAAGAAGAAGAGAGAGGAGATGGCCAATGTCCTCAGGAAGATGAGGTTGGTTCTTAATTTCTCCTGTTCCTTGAATATGTGAATTTATGTATATGATTACGGACTAATAACTTAAGAAAGGTGTACATACTAGTTTTGCATGCGACAGATTTGAATTAGGAATAAATCAACTTAATATGTTCCTTGTATTTGTGATGTTGTACATGATTATAGACTAATAAATTAAGATAGGTTGCCTGCTAGTTTAGCATGCGATAAATATTTGAATCATAACTAGCCCAACTGTATCGGTCATGAAATATATCTTTTTTGTTTTATCCACTACATATGATCAATAATGCTGTTATGGTTACATGTCAGCCCTATGTGCTGTCAATTTTCTATAATAAGTTTATTACAATAATATTATAGTACTTGACTGATTTATTTAAGGGCTAATTAGCGTTTAGCTCCTGTCTTAGAGTTTAAGCATTGACATGTTCAATTGGGAAGTCTAGACCCTGGATTTTTATTTTTATTTTGGTTTCCTTTTTCCCACGGTACCCTTAACATGAGTACAAGAGCAACAACCAACACATACCGGAAAGGAGGGTATAACGGAAAAAATGAAACCAAAAATAAAAATCCTGGGTCCAAACTTTCCAATTGGACATGTCAGAGCTTAAACAATAAGCTGGTATAAAATTCAGGGGCTAAACGCAAATTGACCCTTTATTTATACTACTAGCTTAAAACCGACAGGGAAAACATATCACGGGGCACGGAACTCGTATACAAATTGTCATTTTGGTTTGAACCTATGAAGTAGTGAGTCCAAACATGTGCATTGCCCATCATGTGTTTTTGTTAGATAGGGCATGGCATCTGATCTCCAGTCTGGTTTTACTTGATTTTGCCTTGTTGACATTTTGTTTTTGGCTAGTAGTTTCAGCAATCTTTTCAATGTTTGATCCGGATGTATTTCCTTAACAGTATTTTACCTAGTTGACATTTGTTTTTGGCTAGTAGTTTCAGCAATCTTTGCAATGTTTGATCCGACTATATAGTATTTGTTAGTTTAAAATGATTAAGCCACAGATTTCAAAATTACCATGATACTTAGGCTGTTAAATTGTATATCGTTATGATGTTGGAATGTTGTAAAGCAAACTTCAAACGGAAGGCCATGTCGATAAATTTGTCCAACCACCATAGCTTGTATCTTGATCTTGGTTCCCCACTGCATTAGTAAGGCATAAGATCATCATATTATACATCTATCCTGACATGAATGTGCTTAGTGAGGTATCTGAGTGCCGGGCAGTGTTTACTGTATCTTGAATGCCTGCACAGAAGCACTAACCATTTTTTTGTGTTACAATGTGCAGGTCTGCTGGTGTGACCGACAAGAAGAAATGAAGCTACCATTCATAGTAGTTATGTGGATCTGTTGCAGTTTCTATTTTTGGTCCTCTTGCTGTTATTTCTTTTGATTGTTGGACATATGGACCTAGCATGTGCACCTTTTCCTTGTGTTCGTTTTGATTCTAGATTTCTTACTGCTGGTTACATCCATGAAATTTAGCAGGCACTTGTTCATCTTCGGTTTTTGGAATTCTAGTGTAGGGCTGCTTCTGTTGCTGCAGCCTTAGGTATTTGATTAGAAAACATCCCCTGCTTCGTCAAAATTCCGGCTTTGTAAATCATAACCAATGTATGTGTCCTCCAAGTGTAGCACAAAGAAGTTATTTACCTAATCAAAATTGTGTCGGGCCTAATACTGAAGTTGGCGAGAACAAGATTGAAAAATGACGCACATAATTGCTTGGAAGTCCATCTCCAATATCTTGGAGGTTGGAGGAAGATTGAACCACTTGTGGATATTTGTATTTGGTGGTAACTTTTGACGTGCAGTGGGTCACTGGTGTAATTTGAGACGTGTGACTATGAATTTGAAAACCCGCCGTACAATAAACCCTTTTTCCCCCAATAATTGCAGTACATGAATATTTGACATGTGCGTGGCAGTAGCCCCTTAGATGTCTCGGGATGAATTTTGTTTCGGAAGCATTAAAATATAAAAGATTTCCATTTGAAGTATTATATTTTTAAATTTACAATCAGAGCATCAAAAGAAGGACGTTTTATGCTTTTCGTTAACTTTCCATTAACGGAGTAAAATAAATAAATATTATATACAGGATAACGTCCTTTGGAAGGATATATTTTTTAGAAAAAAACGTTCTTCCTAGGGACGTTTTCTCTCTCTCTCCGCTCTCCTCCTCTCCCGGTCCCCTCCTTCTCTCTCTCTCCTCTCCTCTCTCCAAGACAAAGTATATATATATATATATATATATATATATATATATATATATATATATACAGAAAATTGTGGGAGGGGGGGTCAATTTCAGCCAACAGTGTTGGCGAAAATTGGTCTGTGGGTCCCACGGGTTCAGTAGGGTCGTTTGGTTAAGTTGATTTGGTTTTATTTGGTTTGTTTTATTAGTTTTTTCAATTAGTTATATTTTTTTTTCTATTTAGTTTATTTTTTTTCAATTAGTTTCTGTTTTTTTCTGTTAATTTATTTTGTTAATTTAATTAAAATAAATTAACAGAAAATTTACTGTATCGAAATTTCAAAATTAGCAAAAAAAAAATAAAATAAATTAACTCAGTTGTCGATATGTATCAAAATTTTAAAATATCCCAAATTTTTATCCTTAAATTTTTTTAAAGTATTCTGTTATTTAAAATATCCCAAGATTTTATTAACAGTAAATTTATTATTGGTACAGTAAATATTTTGTAAAAAAAAAAATTACCAAAATTAAAATTTGGAGGTCGAAACATCATCTTTTTGCGATTCTAAAAATTTGGGAAATCCGTCAAACGGTGATACGGTTTATCCCGAAGTACTTTTCTATACGATCATTTTGGCACAAACTGGGCCTTGTTTCGATCTCCCAGTCAAAAGTTATGATACTTTAAAGTTTTATATTTTTATCTGTAATATGTACGTCTTACTTCGGATGAAAATTTTCTCTACACGAATTGTGTTACTCTCGTCGAAAACATAAAAATCGACCTATTGTGTGACGAAAAACGATTTGAAAACAAATAGTTATGGCCGTTCGAAGTCTGATTGACGGCAGACGTAATATTCGTACGGTAGAATTTTTTTTTCTTTTTTTGTTCAATGATAACATATTTTATTTTGGATGTTAAACTAAATAAAAAAATAAAGATCCAAAACTAAACTAAATAGAAAAAAACTAAATTCATGGAATGCGAACAGTTTTTAAACTGTTTGAAAATGATAACATATTAGTATTGATGCTACTTTTCCAACGAGAGTGGAGAGTGTGAGTGAGAGAGGGGAGAGAGAGTGAGAGAGAAAGAGAAGAGAGTGAGAGAGAGGAGAGAGAGAGAGAGAGAGAAAGAGAAGAGAGTGAGAGAGAGGAGAGAGAGAGAGAGAGAGTGGACGGGTGTGAGTGAGAGAGTGTGAGAGGAGAAGAGAGGAGAGGAGAGAGAGAGAGAAAGAGAAGAGAGTGAGAGAGAGGAGAGAGAGAGAGAGAGAGAGAGAAAGAGAAGAGAGTGAGAGAGAGAAAGAGAAGAGAGTGAGAGAGAGGAGAGAGAGAGAGAGAGAGAGAGAGAGAAAGAGAAGAGAGTGAGAGAGAGGAGAGAGAGAGAGAGAGTGGACGGGTGTGAGTGAGAGAGTGTGAGAGGAGAAGAGAGGAGAGAGAGAGAGAGAGAGAGAGAGAGAGAGAGAGAGAGAGGACAGAGAGAGGAGAAGAGAGGAGGGGAGGGGAGGGGAGCGGAAAAGAGAGGAGAAGAGAGAGAGAGAGAGAGAGAGAGAGAGGGGGGGGGAGCGGGAGGAGAGGAAAGAGAGAGAGAGGAAAAACGTCCCTAGGAAGGACATTTTTTCTAGAAAAAATGTCCTTCCAAAGGGCGTTTTCCTGTGTATAATATTTTTTTTCTCCGTTAACGGAAAGTTAACGGAAAGCATAAAACGTCATTTCTAAGGACGTTTTGATGCTCTTATTGTAAAATTTAAAAATATAATGATTTTATTAAAAATATTTCATATTTTAATACTCTCAGCGAAATTTTCCGATTTTGTTTCTTCATGTTTTTTTGTTTTGTTTAGATTTTCAACAACAACAAAAAATTCAGTGTAGACCGACCAATAACTCCTTTTTGGCTGATCTTATGGATCTGATCTATTGTTCCACTAATTCTGCCTTCACCTTATTATATGTTAGTTTTTTTTTTATATCAGTTGAGGTCTACATGTACAAAATTAGTGGGACAAGAGATCTGGTCTGAATCTAATGGGACTACATCTTCAATAATGTTAGAACAAAGATATTTATTTCCTTCTAGTTCGAGTCTTATACGGACCGCCCTAGGATTAGTCAATCAATAACAATTAAGGTAGCCCACTTATGCTACAACACTTACCAAGGCCCTTCTCCATACTTTAGGGAGAAGTTAACAAATAAATATAGGGTCAGACTATACACACCCTATACTCTACTTAACATATCCTAAATGCTAAACATATTCAAGTTTAACTAATTTAAAATTATCAAAATTTTAAACACATCCCACTACATTACCATTTTACCTTCGTTGTCTGCTCCCACGCCGTCGAGGTAGAGTCGCGGGGACGTAGCAAGCTGGCGGAGGCGCGGGAACGCGCGGGGGGCGGGGTGGTGAGGGGGGAAGAAGCAGCGGCGGCGGGGTCGCGGAGACGCGCGGCTCGGGAGGTGTCACGCCCCAGTCCCAAAATGCCGAGGGACTGGATGCGCGACAATGGCCAGCAGCACGCACCAAAGGACAACCCAATTTAATGGATCCATCAGGGCATGCTTAAGCTGTAGTCTAGCAGTAAAATGTTACAAGTCTCAGGTATTTCTAATCTCATCCACAGAATAACACAGAGTAATGCCAGAAATAATGCAATGGAAATAAATGAGCAATATCAAATAAGCTTATCTCGGAAAACAATCCGAGAATTAGTCTGTTACATTTAATGAGAATAGACAGAAAATAAAATACTGAAAATGAAAATACTGTGTAGATGAAGCCGGTGCTCAGGAGAAATCTTCTGCCACTATCTCGTCCTCTGTTCCTGGTTCTGCTCCAAGGAGTGCTCCTGTACCGTATACCTCGGGGTAGTTCTCTTCAGCTATACCTGGGGACATAGTCCATTCCAGGTCCTCAGGGGACATAACTAGGTACAGAAAATACAAGCCAAAATATATGGAGTGCAGCGATAAATGAAACAACAGGGTAAACTATATAACCAGCTAAGTGATATGCAATATGAGAGCAGCACTAGAACTCAGGCTGAAGCCACTACAAGCTCTGTGTCGGAGAGCCGGTAGCGGCAATAACTATGAACTACACTATGTTATATACTATATTTTATATATATAATATCAGCCTGTAGTCTGTGTGTCTCTCCCCACCCAATGTAATCCCACGTCTCATGTCCACGATGCCTCATGTCCATGTCACGCACGATTATAACTAATGCAGCAAGTCTGATAGCTATGAATCAAATGTCTAAGAATGTAGTCTATGTCATAAAACATGCATCCTATACAGAATTACCTTGAATGTCTCAGGAAGACCCTGTCTCATGAAATAGTGTCAAGTGTCCTGGGTTCAGAAGTACTTGATAAGACAAGTACGAGCATTATCGGGTCTCGATATCCATGTCTATGTGACGTTACACAACTCCGCGTACGGAGTTGGCACCCGACTATGATCGGACACTAAGCACGTCACCCGTTTCCTAGGTTAAGCAGTTAAAACAAGTTTACATTTAATTCCACAAGAAATCAAGTAAAATACTATGTCAAGAATTACTGAGATTTGGAAAGCTTTACTTGCCCACTAATGCATAATTAAGTCCAGAAAAATAATTAGCAAGCTGCAGGGTTTGGCAAGGTACACTTGCCTGTGGTTCCGGCTCTGATTTCGGCTCTGACTTCAGTTGGATTTGCAGGCGGTACTCCGGTTGCTGAAACAAACATCACCATCAGATCCAGAAAATATCAATCAGCTAGAAACGCCTGTCCTTGAGTCCAATTTGAAGACAAGGACAAAAACGATAATTTTGGGTCAGAACGGAGTCCACAGGCGGGCCCGCTTTGCACCGAAAAACGTGTCCGGGTCAAAGGTCTCCAAATTCACCAAACTTAGTATCAACAAATCAGGAACGATGATACGAACCCAACGGAACTTCCAGAATTGGATTCCGATGAGCCGATCCCAAAATCGCCCGTCGAGCGGGGCCTGTAGGGCCCACGACACGCGGTTTCGTCAACGTTCTCAGAATCGAACCAAACTTGACCCACAGGACCAGCGTATTGCTACGAGTCCGATGGCGCAAGTTTCGTCTCGATCCGACGTGTGTACACAAAGTTAGGGCGCGTTCCAGAAAGTACGGATACGGGGCGATGTCCGCGGATACGCGTTGATTTCGGTGTGCACGCACACCCGAATCGACTTCTGCGAAATCCCACACGTCCGCATCGACGATGCGCATGTATCTGCGAAGACCGCGCGCGACCAAGTCGTCCCGTTTGGCGGAGCGCACCCAGTTCCGGGGTGAAACAGGGTCTGGTTTTTCCTGTTTTTGGATCGCGGTGTGCGATCACCACAGGACGCGATGCCCCGAGCGATTTGTCCGGGCACCGAGAAGGTCATTACAGGCTTCGCAACGCAATTTACGGAATCGAAACCGAGCTACGAGCAAGAAGATACACGCACCTGAACGGGACCCGAAAACTGGGGTCGAATTGTGTCCGACACGACACAGGACACGTGTCCTGTGTCGGACACGGGAAAAAAAAATTAGGGCTAGGGTTAGGGATTCAGCCCTGCGGCGGCCGGAGGCTCGCCGGAGGGAGGCTGGAGGCGGTCGGGGGCTTCGCTGGAGGCGGCAGCAGGCGGCGTCGTCGGCAGAGCTGGGCGGGGGCTGCTGCAGCTGCGTCCTGCTGTCGGGGAGGAGGGAAGAGAGGGAGGCCGACGTCGAAGGGGGCTGGCGGGGGCGAGGCACGGCGGTAGGCGGCGCAGCGGGGTCTGGGCGGAGCGGTGGCGGCGTCGGGTGAGGGAGATCCGGC
This sequence comes from Iris macrosiphon, assembly GCA_036927795.1. Lineage (NCBI taxonomy): Eukaryota > Viridiplantae > Streptophyta > Magnoliopsida > Asparagales > Iridaceae > Iris > Iris macrosiphon. Next base: position 165,681,565 of record JAYESA010000008.1, on the reverse strand, counting down.
CGGAGGGGGTAACTCGGGGGGGGGGGGGGGTTTATAGGGCAGGCGGTGCCGTGGGTGGCCGGGTGAGGCGGAGGGGGTCCGGGGTCGTGGCGTGGGGTGCGGGCGGGTCAGGCGCGGGCTCCGGCGATGTAAACTCTCTCGACCAGATTTCAGTAATTTAGGATTAATTTTGACTAATTAGAATTAGTGCAACTTTTTAAAATTTTATTTATTATATAAACTATTGATTGTGCACTTGTTTATTACACAATTAATTAGGGCATCACACTAGCTGTTAACCCTAAACAAATTTCACATCCCTGCCCTAGACTTGCTAGACTACTTTTTCTGTATTTTTAGCAACTTTCAGAAACCTCATCTGGTGCTTCGTTTTAGTCGCACAAATATCGTTACAAACGTATGTAATTATTTCCTATTTAATTTTCTGCTCTTTATCCATCTCTGTACCCTTAGAGATTTGAGGACCAGTAGGCACCTGATTGCCCAACCAAAAATACGATAATATTCTACTCTAATTATACTTCAATTATCGTTTTGACACCGTAGAAAAATTATGACCCTAAAAGCCTCTAAATAATTAGTGAACACCGTGCGCAGTATTAATTAAATAATAAATACGAAGACTGTATCACCTGCAATAACAGACCCTGCATCTGCCCAGACTCACCCCACACTGTCCAAAACATTTTCCCCAGCTATTTCCCTCATTTTTGTACAATTCAGAATTACGGGAAATCAGTATTTAAAATTTGGTAAATTGCGAAATTACGCAAAATACAAATTTTTATGCATTTATGCAATTATTGAAAAGTTAAGGGTTTTTATGCAAAATTGCATACTAGGTGGCCTAATCCTATTGGATAGACCATAGGTGTGTGGGACCCACCCAGAAATCCAGAGAAATCCAGCCAAAAATATCCCAAAATACCAAATTACCCATTTACCCCTGAACTTCAAAGTAATTACGATTTTGCCATTCACCCCAACCCCTATAAAACCCGACCCCCTCCCATTCAAATCCCCACAACTCTTCCCTCCGACCACCGCCGGCCACCCAACTCCGGCCAACCCTTCGCCACCCTCCCCTCTCCCCTCCGGCCAAGCACCGCCGCCTGAGCCACCCTGCTCCGCCGGCCACAGCCTCCACAAACCCCCACTCCCTCACTGCTACTCACAGCCACCACCACCCGAGCCACCTCCCCCGCCGCCTCCGGCCATCGCCGACCACCGCCACCATCCCCATTCGACTCGCCCCGACCTCCCCTACCTACCACCACCACCTCACTCTCCCACGGCGCCGCCTCCGCCCGCCCTAGCCCCCGCAGCAGCCACCACCCCTAACCCTAGCTACTGCCCCTCCACCCTCCGACGGCCTCCAGCCACCGCCACCGCCGTCGTGGACCTCCGCCGCCACCACCAACCTCACCGCCACTCCTCCCTCCACCTTTCCCTCACCCTGCCCGGCCACCCCCGCCGCTCCTCCGCCGCCGGCAGCCCCCGCACTCCACTGCTGCTGCTGCTGCTATCTGCTACTGCTGCTGTTTCCTTCCCTCCGGCCGCCTCCGGCCAGCTCCGCCGCCGTCCACCCGCCGTCGGCAACCCCTAGGGCCCACCTGCCAGTAGGTAAACCCTAAACCCTATATATATATATGTATTTATATATATATTTGTATATGTATATGTATATGTATATATATATATATATGTATATATATATGTATATTTAAATGTATATATGTATATATATATATATATATATATTATTCTATAATATATAAATGCTATTATACAGTATAATAATACTATATATACTAGTATTATATATATATACTAAATATATGTATATATATACCTATCATTATATTATATATGTATATATGTATATGTATATTTACTATATACTATTATGTATTATTATATATATATCTATAGTATATATACATATATTTATAGTATGAATAATATGTTATATATCATATATATATAACATATTACTAGTATAATGTATATATGTATACTATGCATATTTTTCTTTTATTTATTTTTCTGCATTAATTTCCTGAACCTATGATATATATATATATATATATATATATCTATATATATATATATATATATATATATATATATATATATATATATATATATATATATATATATATATATATATATATATTATCTATATGTATATATATTAAATACCAGCTGGATAATACAGCTTATTATAGATATGAAAATTTACATTTCTGCAATGTCATTATCTATATATTATATATATAATATATTGTACTGGATAATACAGTACCTATATATATGTATTTAATTCCTGCATTGTCTTTTATTTCTTATATATTTATATATAAATATATCTATATACATATTTAAATTTTGCACTGTCTTTTCAATTTACCTATATATCTATCAGTGGATATACCCTGAATATATATGTATTTAATTTCTGCTCTGTCATTTCATTTATTTATTATTATATATCAGAGGATACACCCTGATAATATTACTATCGCAGTGGATATACCCTGCTACTATTATACTTGCATTTGTCTGTTCTTTATACTATATATACTGCTATATATATTATATCTATATATATACATACTATATATATATACCTATATTATATATGTGTATATAAGTATATATATATGCTTTATATTACAACTACGATATTTACGAACCCTGTCTATTTTAACAGAAGCCAACTTCAGCTCAGTCAGTGACCCCCTGTCACCAGCACCTTCACAACTGACTGTAAAATCAGGGTTTCAACACTATCAGGGAGTAGGCAAGTATACCTTGCCAAGTATTGTTTAAATTAAATTGTTGATATCTACTTTGTTCTGAAAATTCATATACCATGATCACCTGAGACTGCCTTGGGTACAGTCAACTGTTATGTTGACATGATATTACAGACTCCCTAACAGCTGAGAGAATATCCTAATATATTCTCCTAGACCCTATCACGAGAACACGCAACATGGTTGCATTTATATATATGGATGTGAGCTGCGTATTTGGTTAGCTACCAGTACGTGTGACCCGCATCACGGATTAGAATAACTCAGGAAATGTACGACTTGACATTTAGTTTCATTGGGATGGGAAAGATAACTAGTTGACGTATGGGACACCCCCTCCACAAATGTTCTATACCTTCGCACCATGCTCCTTGGAGATGGTCGATTGCAGAGTTCCCTGAGTCGGGGGCATACGACACCTATACTAGCCAGTCGCCACGATTGGTGAATTACGTCAGCGTATGTCTAGCCACACATTCCCATGCGTACTACTGGATCTTTACTTACATTTTCACTTAGTATGGTTAGCACCCTGTATTTATTTTATTTCTTTATTCAGTATTTACATTACATGGCATGTCATTTTTCTGTATCTTGTTACGTCCCACTGAGGACCTGGTTCCTTGCCAGATCTAGATGAGGCTTTCTACCCCACAGTATACGGGCCTGATCAGGAGGCCAGATGTGCTACCGAGGAGGAGCTCGAGGAGATACCCTCGGAGTAGGCTTGACCCTAGATGCTGCTACCTGGAGATGGAGATGTTTTGATCAGATAGACATTGCTTAGTCTATCTGATTTTTCTGCGCTATTATCAGTATTTGTAGTAGGCTTGTATTCTCACCAGTTGTGTACTGTATCAGACTCAGTTATATATATATATATTTCAGCACTTGCTTTTCTGACATTTTGTTGTGGATGAGATAGTTTTACCTGTTCTATACTTGTAGTATTTTAGGACAGCGTAGCACGTCCCTTTGGGTCCATCAAAGTGGATTAAGCCCTTAGTGACGTGTTAGCTGGCCAGTGACACGTGGCCTAGTTCCTGACATTTTGGGACTGGGGCATGACATGGTTTTAGTGGTGGCCCATGCAGGTCAAGTTTTATTTGCTAGTGGTATGATGACATACCCAGCAATGCCTGCAATAGGATAGGAATATTAGGTCTCATCCACACTGACACCATCTCTACAAATTCTATTATTTCATCTTGCTTGATTATCATTATTTATCTCTTTTGTGTTTTCTAATTATCCTATTTTCCTCAGAAATATGGACATACCCGGGAAACTTGCGAATAATGGGGCTGACCAAGCAACAGACCCTTCGTCAAGTGCCCAAGGAACTCCGTCCAATCACCAGAATTCTGGCCAGGAGATGACACCAACACCGCAGGCGGAGACACCTTTGTCTCCACCTCCAGCCTTGCCTATCCTGATGCCACAACTTGAGGGTCAACCTCAAATATTGCAGTTTCTCCAGACTATGTTGCAGAACCAGTGGCAACAAACTGAGGCCCTGAGACAGTCTCAGTGGCAGCAAACTGAAGCTCTGCGACAGACGTTGATGACGGCTTTGGAGAGAACTACTACTCCGACACCAGTACCTGTCCAACCAGTGGGCACAGTTCGAGGCTTCCGTCAAATGAGCCCGAGGGATTTCAAAGGCAACGAGACTCCTGAAGAGATCTCCGATTGGATCTCCAACACCGAAATACTGCTAGAAGGATCGCAACTCACTCCCGACCTATGGATGACCGCTGTAAGGGGCCAACTTCTTGGCAACGCCCATCACTGGTGGGAATCCATAGAGCGCAGCGTCGGAAAAGACCAAACTTGGCAATAATTCTTGGAGCATTTCAACGCCAAGTACTTTCCAGCGACAGTCCAGAATGCCCTATACTCCCAGTTCCTGCACCTGGAGCAAGGAAACATGACGGTAGATGCCTACGACGCGGAGTTTAGCAGACTAAGTCGTTTCGGTGCTGATCTGATCCCAAACGAGCTGAAGAAGGCTAAAAGATTCCACCATGGCCTTAACCACGAGCTCCAGAGGTACACAACAACGCAGTCGAGAATCTCCTACAACGAGGTTCTTACAGAAGCCAGGGAGCAAGAAGCCATTGGCCGAGGAGCCAGACGCTCAAATCCAACCTTCCCGGCCAAGAATCAGCACGGAGCAGGAGGACCTATACGTCGTCCCCAATATCAGACGCAGCAGACGACGGGGCCTTACCAGAAGAGGGAGCTCCCGACTTGTCACTTTTGTGGCAAGAAGGGGCATTTTGCCAATGACTGTAGAAAGAAGCTGGGATTATGCCTGCTATGTGGAGCTAAAAATTATATGGCCAAAGACTGCCCACAATGTAGAGATGCAGCACCTCAACAAGGGCAGAAGCCAGGAGCACAAGCTCAGAAGATGCTTTCCTCCACATCAGGAGGATATCAGAGAGGAGCACCTCTGCCTACTCAGGAGACCCAGTTCAAGGCCAGACAATAAGCCGGAGGACAAAGGTAGGGACAAGCCTTTGCGTTAGCTGCTATTGCAGAAGAACCTGAAGGGGAAACTATAACAGGTACCATTTTAGTTGCATCATTACCTGCAACTATATTATTCGATTCTGGGGCTACTTTGTCTTTCATATCCAGTAGTTTCGTAGCCATGCACAAGCTATCCACTTCCCCGCTACCCAAGTGTTGGAAAATACTTACTGGAGGAGGTATTGTTCCAGTTACCAACATTATCGAAACTTGTCCGGTAGTTGTTTGTAGTAGAGGACTAAGAGCACAATTTTTGGTACTTCCAATGCCAAATTTCGATATTGTCTTAGGCATGGACTGGCTAAGCCAGAACGATGCTATCCTAGACTGTCGAAAGGGTAGTGTTATCTTTAGACCCCCAGATCACCCAGAGTTCGAATATGTCCGAGGAACCATTGAGCAAGGAGTAGGCCAGACTCCTAGAGCTTACATAGCGATGGAGACAGCACTTCCCTCAATTGTAGCAGAGTTCGAGGACGTATTTCCAGAAGAATTGCCAGGCCTACCGCCTGACAGAGAAGTGGAGTTCATTATTGAGCTGATACCCGGAGCTGCACCAGTATCCTCCAATGTATACCGACTGGCGAAGAAGGAGCTTGACGAGCTGAAGCTTCAACTGGAGGAACTACAGATCAAGGGATTTGTTCGTCCTAGTGCATCACCCTGGGGAGCACCAGTGTTGTTTGTACCAAAGAAGGACGGAACATATCGCATGTGCATTGATTACAGAGCCCTCAACGCTCTAACAATCAAAAATAAGTACCCCTTGCCAAGAATTGACGACCTGTTCGATCAACTAACAGGAGCCGTGGTATTCTCGAAGATAGACTTGAGATCAGGCTATCATCAGGTCAAGGTACGGAGGGAAGATATTCCAAAAACAGCATTCAGGACTCGTTATGGTCATTACGAGTTCCTAGTGATGCCTTTTGGACTAACTAATGCACCTGCCGTATTCATGAACCTGATGAACAGAGTCTTCCACCAATATCTGGACCAGTTCGTGGTAGTCTTCATCGACGACATTCTGGTGTATTCAAAAAGCCACAAGGAGCATGAAGAGCACTTAAGGTTGGTATTAGAGACGCTGAGACGGGAGAGCCTTTATGCTAAGATGAGCAAGTGTGAATTCTTCCTGGACCGTGTCGCATTTCTTGGACACGTTATCACAGGAGAAGGCATCTCGGTAGACCCAGCAAAGATCTCATCTGTTGAGACGTGGCCAACCCCGACCAACGTCTCAGAGGTGAGGAGCTTTCTAGGACTTGCCGGATATTACCGGAGGTTCGTAGAAAACTTTGCAAGAATTGCGGAGCCGATTACCCGTCTTACTCGCAAGGAGCAGGAGTTCATATGGACTGAAGATTGCCAGACAGCTTTTGATGACTTGAAGAAGCGTCTGACTACAGCTCCCATTTTGACTATACCATCTGGATCCGGAGGTTTCGTCATATATAGCGATGCATCCGGAAAAGGATTTGGTTGTGTCTTAATGCAACATGGGAAGGTTGTAGCTTATGCCTCAAGATAGTTGAGGACTCATGAGAAGAATTACCCCACTCACGATCTGGAGCTTGCCGCAGTCATTTTCGCCCTGAAGCTATGGAGACACTATATATATGGCGAAAGAGTGGAGATATTCACCGATCATAAAAGTTTGAAGTACGTCTACACCCAGAAGGACCTAAATCTGAGACAAAGACGATGGCTCGAAGTGATGGCGGATTTCGAAATTGATCTACAGTACCATCCAGGGAAAGCTAATATGGTGGCAGATGCTCTAAGCAGAAGACCCTCGGCATTCTTTATGATCACCCAACCAGGTCTTCTGAGAGATCTAGAAAATTTGGGAATAGAGGTCATTATGCCAGGACTTGACAGCCAATTATCAAACTATCAGCTGCAATCAACCTTGGTAGAAAGAATCAAAACTACTCTACCAACAGATGCAAGATTTCAGAGGCTTCGACAAAGAACAGAGGCTAGAATTCAGACAGGATGTCGCATACACGAAGATGGGACTCTAAGATGTGGTGATCGTCTTTATGTTCCAAATGGAGAACTTCGTAATGAGCTGATGTCAGAAGCTCATAGCTCAACATACTCTATACATCCAGGAGGCACAAAGATGTACAGAGATCTGCGACAATATTACTGGTGGCATGGAATGAAGCGGGAGATAGCACGCTTTGTGGCCAAATGCCTGGTGTGTCAGCAGGTCAAGGCTGAGCATCAGAGATCTGCCGGTCTACTTCAACCCCTCCCAATACTCGAGTGAAAATGGGAACACATTACGATGGACTTTGTTACGGGCTTCCCAAGAAGTCCTAGTGGTCGTAATGCTGTATGGGTAATCGTAGATAGACTCACAAAGGCTGCTCATTTCCTACCTTTTAGAGTTGGACAATCTACAGAAGTCTTGGCAGACATGTACATGAAGGAGATAGTGCGTCTGCATGGAGTACCAGTCAGCATAGTATCTGACAGAGATACGAGATTTACATCTTACTTTTGGCGAAGTATGCAAGAAAGTCTTGGTACCCGCCTCAAGTTCAGCACCTCGTATCACCCACAAACAGATGGCCAATCAGAACGCACCATCCAGACACTTAAAGATATGCTGAGAGCCTGCATGCTTGATTTCAGCGGATCATGGGAAGATCACTTACATCTGGTAGAATTTTCCTACAACAACAGCTATCAAGCGAGCATTCAAATGGCTCCCTTTGAAGCTTTGTATGGAAGAAAATGTCGTTCTCCAGTATGCTGGAGCGATGTTGGAGAGAGACAGATCTTGGGACCAGAACTGATTATTCGTACGGTGGAGAAAGTAAAGAAGATCCAGGGACACCTACGAGCTGCACAAGACAGGCAGAAGCACTGGGCCAACATTCATCGCCGACCTCTAGAGTTCCAAGTAGGGGAGCATGTGTTCTTAAAGATCTCACCTACTAGAGAAACTATCAGATTTGGAGGAAGAGGGAAGCTAAGTCCAAGGTACATTGGACCCTTCGATGTGCTAGATCGCGTCGGAGAAGTTGCTTACAGACTAGCTCTACCTCAGACTTTGGAGGGAGTACATGACGTCTTCCACGTATCTCAGCTGAGGAGGTACATTCCAGACCCGAGTCATGTGCTAGACTACTCAGAGATCACCATCGGGCCAAGCTTATCTTATCAGGAGGAGCCTGTAGAGATTCTGGACCGTAGCGAGAAAGTGTTGCGAGGCCAGACTATTCCTCTCGTTCGTGTTGCATGGAGACATCATGCACCAGGTGAATCCACCTGGGAACGAGAAGAGGATATTTGTCAGCGTTATCCCCACCTATTTCCAAACCAGGGTATGTCCAATATTTCAAATTCAATCTTCCTTAATCATCTTATGTCCTTTTTCATTCTCATTATATGGTTGTTTTTATTTCGAGGACGAAATATTCTAAGGAGGATAGATTGTAAACTCCCTCGACCAGATTTCAGTAATTTAGGATTAATTTTGACTAATTAGAATTAGTGCAACTTTTTAAAATTTTATTTATTATATAAACTATTGATTGTGCACTTGTTTATTACACAATTAATTAGGGCATCACACTAGCTGTTAACCCTAAACAAATTTCACATCCCTGTCCTAGACTTGCTAGACTACTTTTTCTGTATTTTTAGCAACTTTCAGAAACCTCATCTGGTGCTTCGTTTTAGTCGCACAAATATCGTTACAAACGTATGTAATTATTTCCTATTTAATTTTCTGCTCTTTATCCATCTCTGTACCCTTAGAGATTTGAGGACCAGTAGGCACCTGATTGCCCAACCAAAAATACGATAATATTCTACTCTAATTATACTTCAATTATCGTTTTGACACCATAGAAAAATTATGACCCTAAAAGCCTCTAAATAATTAGTGAACACCGTGCGCAGTATTTATTAAATAATAAATACGAAGACTGTATCACCTGCAATAATAGACCCTGCATCTGCCCAGACTCACCCCACACTGTCCAAAATATTTTCTCCAGCTATTTCCCTCATTTTTGTACAATTCAGAATTACGGAAAATCAGTATTTGAAATTTGGTAAATTGCGAAATTACGCAAAATACAAATTTTATGCATTTATGCAATTATTGAAAAGTTAAGGGTTTTTATGCAAAATTGCATACTAGGTGGCCTAATCCTATTGGATAAACCATAGGTGTGTGGGACCCACCCAGAAATCCAGAGAAATCCAGCCAAAAATATCCCAAAATACCAAATTACCCATTTACCCCTGAACTTCAAAGTAATTACGATTTTGCCATTCACCCCAACCCCTATAAAACCCGACCCCCTCCCATTCAAATCCCCACAACTCTTCCCTCCGACCACCGCCGGCCACCCAACTCCGGCCAACCCTTCGCCACCCTCCCCTCTCCCCTCCGGCCAAGCACCGCCGCCTGAGCCACCCTGCTCCGCCGGCCACAGCCTCCACAAACCCCCACTCCCTCACTGCTACTCACAGCGACCACCACCCGAGCCACCTCCCCCGCCGCCTCCGGCCATCGCCGACCACCACCACCATCCCCATTCGACTCGCCCCGACCTCCCCTACCTACCACCACCACCTCACTCCCCCACGGCGCCGCCTCCGGCCGCCCTAGCCCCCGCAGCAGCCACCACCCCTAACCCTAGCTACTGCCCCTCCTCCCTCCGACGGCCTCCAGCCACCGCCACCGCCGTCGTGGACCTCCGCCACCACCACCAACCTCACCGCCACTCCTCCCTCCACCTTTCCCTCACCCTGCCCGGCCACCCCCGCCGCTCCTCCGCCGCCGGCAGCCCCCGCACTCCACTGCTGCTGCTGCTGCTGCTATCTGCTACTGCTGCTGTTTCCTTCCCTCCGGCCGCCTCCGGCCATCTCCGCCGCCGTCCACCCGCCGTCGGCAACCCCTAGGGCCCACCTGCCAGTAGGTAAACCCTAAACCCTATATATATATGTATTTATATATATATTTGTATATGTATATGTATATGTATATATATGTATATATATATATATATGTATATTTAAATGTATATATGTATATATATATATATATTATTCTATAATATATAAATGCTATTATACAGTATAATAATACTGTATATACTAGTATTATATATATATACTAAATATATGTATATATATATACCTATCATTATATTATATATGTATATATGTATATGTATATTTACTATATACTATTATGTATTATTATATATATATCTATAGTATATATACATATATTTATAGTATGAATAATATGTTATATATCATATATATATAACATATTACTAGTATAATGTATATATGTATACTATGCATATTTTTCTTTTATTTATTTTTCTGCATTAATTTCCTGAACCTATGATATATATATATATCTATATATATATATATTATCTATATGTATATATATTAAATACCAGCTGGATAATACAGCTTATTATAGATATGAAAATTTACATTTCTGCAATGTCATTATCTATATATTATATATATAATATATTGTACTGGATAATACAGTACCTATATATATGTATTTAATTCCTGCATTGTCTTTTATTTCTTATATATTTATATATAAATATATCTATATACATATTTAAATTTTGCACTGTCTTTTCAATTTACCTATATATCTATCAGTGGATATACCCTGAATATATATGTATTTAATTTCTGCTCTGTCATTTCATTTATTTATTATTATATATCAGATGATACACCCTGATAATATTACTATCGCAGTGGATATACCCTGCTACTATTATACTTGCATTTGTCTGTTCTTTATACTATATATACTGCTATATATATTATATCTATATATATACATACTATATATATATACCTATATTATATATGTGTATATAAGTATATATATATGCTTTATATTACAACTACGATATTTACGAACCCTGTCTATTTTAACAGAAGCCAACTTCAGCTCAGCCAGTGACCCCCTGTCACCAGCACCTTCACAACTGACTGTAAAATCAGGGTTTCAACACTATCAGGGAGTAGGCAAGTATACCTTGCCAAGTATTGTTTAAATTAAATTGTTGATATCTACTTTGTTCTGAAAATTCATATACCATGATCACCTGAGACTGCCTTGGGTACAGTCAACTGTTATGTTGACATGATATTACAGACTCTCTAACAGCTGAGAGAATATTCTAATATATTCTCCTAGACCCTATCACGAGAACACACAACATGGTTGCATTTACATATATGGATGTGAGCTGCGTATTTGGTTAGCTACCAGTACGTGTGACCCGCATCACGGATTAGAATAACTCAGGAAATGTACGACTTGACATTTAGTTTCATTGGGATGGGAAAGATAACTAGTTGACGTATGGGACACCCCCTCCACAAATGTTCTATACCTTCGCACCATGCTCCTTGGAGATGGTCGATTGCAGAGTTCCCTGAGTCAGGGGCATACGACACCTATACTAGCCAGTCGCCACGATTGGTGAATTACGTCAGCGTATGTCTAGCCACACATTCCCATGCGTACTACTGGATCTTTACTTGCATTTTCACTTAGTATGGTTAGCACCCTGTATTTATTTTATTTCTTTATTCAGTATTTACATTATATGGCATGTCATTTTTCTGTATCTTGTTACGTCCCACTGAGGACCTGGTTCCTTGCCAGATCTAGATGAGGCTTTCTACCCCACAGTATACGGGCCTGATCAGGAGGCCAGATGTGCTACCGAGGAGGAGCTCGAGGAGATACCCTCAGAGTAGGCTTGACCCTAGATGCTGCTACCTGGAGATGGAGATGTTTTGATCAGATAGACATTGCTTAGTCTATCTGATTTTTCTGCGCTATTATCAGTATTTGTAGTAGGCTTGTATTCTCACCAGTTGTGTACTGTATCAGACTCAGTTATATATATATATATTTCAGCACTTGCTTTTCTGACATTTTGTTGTGGATGAGATAGTTTTACCTGTTCTATACTTGTAGTATTTTAGGACAGCGTAGCACGTCCCTTTGGGTCCATCAAAGTGGATTAAGCCCTTAGTGACGTGTCAGCTGGCCAGTGACACGTGGCCTAGTTCCTGACATTTTGGGACTGGGGCGTGACAGGCGACGTGGCCGGAGCCGCCGGCGGAGATTTCGGAGGAGAGAACGGGTGAGGGAGAAATGGTCAGCGGGTCCGGGTCGGGCGGGTCGCGGGTTGGGCGGACCCGACTCGACCCGATAGGCGGTGGGCTGGGCTCGGGCTGGGCCGGTTAGGTGGGCTGGGCTGGGTTTATTAAAATAATAATAATAATAATAATAGTAGTTAACAAAATTATTAAACAATTAATTAATTAAATAATTAATTTTAGGTGTTAAAAAAATAGGTCCGGGGTCCAATAAATTTCAGAAAAATTGCCCTAAGTCCAGTTTTTCATTTTACATCCAAAAATATTATTTCCATAATATTTTAATATCATTTATTATTATTTAAAAATCATTGAATAATTAAAACCCTGTTTTTAAATTACAGAAAAATCCCAGAAAATTTTAGAAAATTGTGAAAAATCCAGTTTTGAAAATTTTGAAAAATCAGGGGGTTTACAGGAGGGAGGTGGGGTGCGCGGGCGGCGGGGTGGCGAGGGGGTGTTCGTCAGGAGCGGCCGGAGAAGGAGAGGAGGGGGAGAGGGAGGGGAGGCGGGGTTCACCGGTGACCGGACGGAGAGTGAATAATCATGTCTTTTAATATATATTTATTTTTTATTTAATTTAATATATGGTGTGTTAAGTAGATGATGAAATGTGTATATGTATAAACTAATCATTGGATTCTAACCATCGACCTCTATTTGAAGAAGATTTGGACTTAACCAGCTGCACCAACACTTGAGGGCATCATCATTAGAATTTGATTAATGCATAATAATAATGGTTCTATGATATCCATAATTTTCATTGGATTTATGGTCTTTTGAAAATAACACAACAAATATGCCAAAGAAAATAACACGTGACAAGCATTCGAAGTTCGTTGGTAATTTTTTTGGATTCAATTGATGGTGTATAAACTAATCAATTTGCCAAATATCATATATTTCTCTTCCATTGTTGTTTAGAACCTTTAGGCCCACGTTCATCCCTGACTATATAACATAAGAACATTATTACTGGTTGGGACTCTCCAATGTAAGTTGGAGTCCAATTTTTTTTATAAAAAAAAGGATAAATGTAGGATGGATTGAGTTTGTATGAGAATAGTAAAAAATGATAAAATGAACTCTGGTTCCAAAGATTGTGTGGTCAAAAATTGATGTGAAAAAAAATGTAGAATCTATAATCTAGAAAGTTGGGTTCCAAATTGGAACTTACTATTCTACAAAATGAGTTCCTATAATATATAATCTAAAATTGGGAGATACAACCCTTAGCACCTAGGGGTGGAATGAGACCGAAAATCTAGAAATTGTAATTAGATATGAGACTTACTAATCTACAAAATGAGCTCCTACATTTTGAATCTAGAATCTAGAATGTGGGATGAGCCTTATTAGAACATCATTAGTAAGGCCTTATTAGAGCATGCTATAAGGACAAGGTATAAAACCTAAACACATAAGAACTTATTAGTGCAACATTAGTAAAGCCTATTTTAATTTCTAAATTCTAGATTCAAAATGTAGGAGCTTAATTCTTAGAATAGTAAAAATCATCATAGGTTACAATTTCTAGATTTTTAGGCTCAACCCACCCACATGAGCTATAGGTTGGGCCTGAGAATTTATAGATTTAGAATGTAGAAAATCATTTTGTATAATAGTAAGTCCAAATTTGAAGCATAATTATATATTTATATTTTATTTTTTCACATTAATTTTTTACCACACAATCTTTGAGACCAAAGCTCATTTTTTCATTCTCTACTATTTTTATACAAAGTCAATCCATTCTACATTTATCTTCTTCTTCTTTTTTAAATGTTCTGTCTCAAGATGATATTTTGAGCACCGTCTACTAATGATGCTCTTACCCCTACAAAATAGAGATTGTACACTACATACCCATACACTTTGTAGAATTACACACTTAGAGATTGTACACTACATACCCATACACTTTGTAGAATTACACACTTCTTATACAAGATCTACTTCGGGGTATACAAAATAATATGGTAAGTAGAAGGTCAATCAATCATAACAATTAACAAGTATTATGCTCAGGTTACTGGTCTATATAGAGATACAACAGTTGCGTGGATTAAGAACTGCTTTTGGCATACAAGATACTAAAAAAGTTTTAAGATGATCTAGAAAAGTAGGCTTTGTTTTTTTTCCCTTAGCAAAATCTTCGATCTGTTTCTATTAGGACCGAGCATACAGATTTTTTGGTTTCAATCGAACCGAAGTATCCAAGATCGAATTAATCGAAATCCAAAAAGATTCAAACAAAACTCGAATCAAAATGAACCACAATCGAACCAAAACGAACTGATATAATTAGTTCGGTTTATTATATATATTTGGTTTGTCCGGTTGTACTTTTCTAGCATTTACTGGGACGGGTCTAATGTTGGACAAAAAAAAAAAAATTTAATAAATAATACAAAGTAGGAAGTTATTAAGTAATCAATATATAAAAATAATAATAATAGAAGTATGGTTAGAATTTTTCAACATAAAAGAGAGAATAGTAGGAGACAAATGGAAAAAAAAAAAGCTAGGATTAGTTTATAAATTTAACCTATACACTGGGTTAGATGTGAGGTTATTTAAGTAACTTAGTAATGGTTATTCATTTTTTCGATTTTGAATTGAACTGAAAAGTGAAAAACCAAAGCTAATAATCGAATTTAAGCAATTCTAAAACACATGAAAAGTTTTCACACGCAATCGATTCCTTATTAATTTGATTTGACAATAGGTTCAAAATCATCATCCTTATCATAGTTTTAAGTTGTCGTACAGGACCGAGACAAACGAAAGAAAAACTAGGGTTATATTTTAAATTTAAGACATATACTTGATTAGATGTGAGGTTGTTTAAGTAATTTAGTAATGATTGGAGCGGGGAGGGGAGGGGAGGAGAGGAGAGGAGGAGGAGTTGGTTTGTTCCGGTTGTCCCTTGGTTCTTATTAAAAAATAAAAATTATGATGACATATAACATAATCCTCACCAAGATGTGTACGCCTTTAAGTTAGCAAATTGCTATTGTCATTAACAATTTGTCACTAGAACAAACTAAGAAATAAGAATTAAATTCATCATGGACATTCTAATCTCTAGATTGAAAAACTATTAGTATACTTAAAACAGTTTTTTTTCCATGAACCTCTTGAATTCAACTATTAGTATTCTAACCCATCACACATAGTATGCCAAAACAAGTTGGTGTACCAAACATTTTCCTTATAAGTATCTCGAATTCAACAATCTGGACACATTTTGAAAGTTCCATGCGGGTCGCACCTTGACACCCTCTCGTATAAAACAAGTCCCAAGTGAAAACAGCCATCCCCAATTCACGCATATGCCCACCATGTCAAAGATTCCAACACATATATAAAGACCATTCACCCTCTTCCAGCCCAAAGATGGTATCATTACAGTCCAGAAGGCTGGTAACTTATAAGAAAAAAAAAATCTAAATATGAGAATTTGTGAACGATAATTATTGGGATTAAATTGTATATATGGCGATTGATCTATATAGCTTAGACCCAAGTTGATATATGGATGTATATATATGTAATATCATGATGAATGAAAGACCTAGATTATTCTCTCCTCCTACTTCTTCACATGGTATCAGAGCATGACGGCTAGGGCACGATTTATTTTTCCATCAACGGCGGCGATTTTTCTCTACGGCGACGGCAACGAGTCTCCCTTCGACTGGCGGTATGACGAGCGGTGGCGACGAGTTTTCTACGGTGGCGGCGGCAACAAGGATCGATCACACCGTCCCGTATTACCTTGGTTCTAATGACAATCCGGGTAATACAATTACGAAAGTGGTGTTTCGTGGAGAAAGTTATGAGGAATGGTGTAAACACCCGGATTTTTAAAAATTAAAATATAAATTTTCGAAATTTTTCTGTGAATTTTAAATAATTATTAAAATCAATATTTTCTGGAATTAAATAAATTTTGTGATTTTCTTAAATATTAAAATATTATGAAAATAATATTTTGAGTGTAAAATAAATAATTAGTCATAGTGTAATTTTTCTGAAATTTATTGGACCCAAAAACTATTTTTAAACACCTAAAAATATTGTTTTTAAATAAACCAGAATAAACCGGTTTATACCATCCTGAACCGAACCCGACCAACCTAAATAAACCGAACCCTAATGGTTCGGATTCAGATCTGGACCCGACCCAAACCCGCCTACCCGAACCTGACCTGATCCATTATTGCTACAGTAACCAATTCTCCCCCCGACTGTTCACCTCCGGCAGTTTTGATCCTGCCGCCGCCGTCGCGACGTCTCTCCGCCTTCCGACCGTTCATCCACCGCCGCTTCGCCTCCCCGCCGCTCCGCCTCCCCGACCGTTCACCTCCCCGACCGACCACCTCCCCGCCAACGGCCGCCGTGCACCCTTATATAAACCCCCGAGCCCCGCTGCCACCACCACTTCATCCACCACCGCCATCGCCGTCTCCACTCCGACGATCCTCCACCGCGAGCTCCTCTCCGCCGTGACCTCGACGACGGCAACGTCGACCCCAGACGAGCACAGCAGCCGAGGAGCACCGCCACCGCAGCAACCCGCAGTCGCCACAGGCCTAGCACCGCCGCGTCGCCCGCGTACGCGAAGAATAGACGTTTTTGACTCCTCGTTTCGGTAAAATTTTCTCTCTCCACGTCGCATCATTTTTTGAACGGTCTGTTGTGACACGTTCGCTGTGTAACCCTCTCGAAACCCGTGCAATCAGTTCGGGGTATCGCGTCATGTGTCGATCGCAAACTGCGACGCAAAAACAGGAAAATATTTCCAATTCTGAATCTTTGAAACCTGGCCCGAACTCACAAGTTCATGGCCGATTTAATCCCAACCTGTTTAATAATTCTAAAATTCACTTGAACAGTAAATTAGATAATATAACCGAGTTTTAAATCCTGTAATTAGTTTATTTTAATGTGTTGTAGATTCTAATTTATTCGCGGGTAAAATTGACCAAAAATTTGGTTTTTTAATCCCGAATTCTTCCGAAACTGGGTGCGTCCCGCTAAACGAGGCGACTTCATCGTGTGTGAATTTTACCGAAAGGTGCGCATGGTTAATGCGGACGTGTGAAATTTCGCAAAAGTTGATTTGGATGTGCGTGCACACCGGAATCAACGCATATCCGTCGAAATCGCCCCGTATCGGACCTGTTCTGAAACTCGTTGTAACTTTGTGTGTGCTCGTCGTTTCAAAATAAAATTTGTGCCATCAGACTCGTAGCGATACGCTGGTCCTATGACCCAAGTTTGGTTCGATTCTGAGAACGTTGATGAAACCTCGTATCGTGGGCCCTACGGCTCCACTTGACGGGCGATTTTGTGATCGGCTCATCGAAATCCAGTTCTGGACATTCCGTTGGGTTCGTATCGTCGTTCTGGACTTGTAGACACTAAGTTTGACGAATTTGGAAAACTTTTGTCTCTGGCACGTTTTTCGGTGCGAAGTGGGCCACATGTGGACTCCGCTTTGACCAGAAACTGTCAATTTTGTCCCTGTGTCAAAATTGGACTTTTGGGAAGGCAATTTTAGCTATTTCATATCTTCTGAGCATGATGGTCATGATTATTTTAGCATTCGGAGGAGTACCTGAAGATCTTGCTATGACCGAAGCAACTGTTGGAATCCAAGCACCAGGCAAGTGTAAATTGCCATACTTGCAGCAATTGCTTTATAATATTCTCTTGATCTATTTCTGAGTTATATATGTTCAACCTAGGACCGTGTGACGTTGCTTAGCGTCCGAATGATATTCGGGTGTCAATACCGTACGCGGAGTTGTGTAACGTCACTTAGAGAATTGATATTGCGATCCTATATATTTTTCGTGCTTGCTATATCAAGTACGTCATACCATAGGACACCTGACACTATTCATGAGTCTGAATCTTTCTTGAGTTATTCATGGTGATTCTGTATAGGATTACATGATTCGTGACATAGATTTTATATATGCATAGCTATCATTATGACTCACTACATTAGCTATGATCTTGCGTGTTATGGACATGAGACGTCGTGGACATGAGACGTGTGATTACATTGGGTGGGGAGAGACACACAGGCTATAGGCTGATTATATATATATATAACCCTTATTATTACGGTGCCCAAGACTCTACACCCGAGCTTGGCCTATTACGTGATATTACTGCTACCGGCTCCCCGACACAGAGCTTGTAGTGGTCCCAGCCGAGTTCTAGTGATTCTCTCATTTGCATATCACATAGCTGGTTACATAGTTTACCCTATTGATACATTTTATATACTATATTTATTTGGCTTGAGTTATTCTTGTACCTTGCTATGTCCCTTGAGGACCTGGAATCCGGATTATGTCCCCAGGTATAGCAGAGGAGATCTACCCCGAGGTATACGTGACAGGAGCAGACATTGGAGCAGTACCAGCACCAGAGGACTAGGTGATACCAGAGGATCTCTCCTGAGTATTTGCTTTATATACTCAGTCATTTCTGTTCTTGATACTCTATTCATGTCTCGTGGATTAATGTATTAAACTCATTATCGGGTTGTTCCCCGAGACATTTATTGAGACTTGTTGATTATTATTTCATTTCGATTATTCTGACATTGATTTGTGTTTATCTTCTGTGGATGAGATTAGATTTAGACTGTGACTTGTATCGTAGACCTTTATTGTTGTTTTACAGCTTAAGTACACTCTAATGGGTCCATTAAATTGGATTTGTGTCACGCCCCAGTCCCAAAATGTAAGGAACTAGGCCACGTGTCACTGGCCAGCTGACACGTCACTAAGGGCTTAATCCATTTTGAATGGACCCAAAGGAACGTGCTACGCTGTCCTAAAATACTACTAGTATAAAACAGGTAAATCTATCTCATCCACAATAAAAATGTCAGGGAAATAAGTGCTGGATATATATAAAAACTGAGTCTGATAATGTCAAAGTACACACTGGTGGGTACAAGCCCACTACAAAAACTAATAATAGCACAGAAAAATCAGATAGACTAAGTAGCGTCTATCTGAGGAAAACAGCTCCATCTCCAGGTGGCAAGCCTCTAGGGTCAGGCATACTCTGAGGGTGTCTCCTCTAGCTCCTCCTCGGTAGCACATCTAGCCTCCTGATCAGGTCCGTATACCGTGGGGTAGAAAGCCTCGTCTAGATCTGGCAGGGAACCAGGTCCTCAGTGGGACGTAACAAGATACAGAAAAATGACATGCCATGTAATATAAATACTGAATAAATAAATAAATACATAAATACAGGGTGCTAACCATCTAAGTGAAATGCAAGTAAAGACCTCGTAGTACGCATGGGAATGTGCCGGCTAGACATATGCTGACGTAATTCACCAATCGTGGTGACTGGCTAGTATATGTGTCATATGCCCCCTGACTCAAGGGCACTCTACAATCGACCATCATGGTACGAAGGTATAAAAACATTTATGGAGGGGGTGTTCCATACGTCTACCAGTTATCTTTCCCATCCCAATGTAACTAAATGTCAAGTCCTACTTTTATTTGTGCTAATCCGTGATGCAGGTCACACGTACTGGTAGCTAATCAAATACGCAGCTCGCATCCCAATATGTATTGCAACCATGTTGCGTGTTCCCGTGATAGGGTCTAGGAAGATATTAGGATATCCTCACAATTGTTGGTGAGTCTATAAGACTAAGTTAATTATACTAATTGTCAACGTATCAGTTGACTGTACCTGAGGCAGTCTCAGGTATTTATAGTTATATGAAATTCAGAAACAAGAGCATATAACAATAATGAATTTAAACAGTAAACTTGGCAAGGTATACTTGCCTACTCCCTGATAGTACTGAAAATCTGATCTCACAGTCAGGGTTGAGGGTGCTTGTGACAGGGGGTCACTGGCTGTGCTGGAGTTGGGTTCTGTTAAAACATACAGGGTTCGTGAATATCATGGTATAATAAAGGTATATATATATTTATATGCATATATGATAATATATATAGGATACATGTATATATAGAGTATATATATACATATAGATATGGTATATAATAATATATATATATATATATAGCATATATATATAATAATGAAAAAGACAGGGCAGAAAGTAAATACATATATATATCTATGTACTGTATTATACATTACTATATAATATATATCATATATAGATAATATATATATAGATATAAAATGAAATGATATTTGCAGAATTTAAATGTATAGATATAATATACTGTACTATCCAGTATAGTAATATTATATTAGCAGGGTGTAACCACTGATATATATATAGTAATATAATATTATCAGGGTGTATCCACTGATATATATAGTAATAAATAAATGAAAAGACAGTGCAAGAAATATAAATATACATATATATATGTAGGCTGTATTATCCAGCACAGTATTATATATTATATATATATATATATATATATATATATATATATATATATATATATATATATATATATATATATATATATATATATATATATATATATATATATATATAATGAATTGAAAGACAATGCAGGAAATAAATACATATATATTTATATATGTGTGCTATATTATTCAGCACTATAGTATATATTATATAGGTAGATAATATATATATATATATATATATATAGATATAGATATACATATAGATATAATAAATTGAAAAGACAGGGCAGGAATTTAAATACATATATATAATTATAGTATACATAATATATATATATAAATTGAAAGACAGAGCAGGAATTTAAAAGCAGGAATTTAAATATAAATATATATATATGCTGTATTATCCAGCAATTAATATAATATAATAATTATTACATAATATATATAACATATAAATAATATGTTATATTATATCCATATATATATCATATATAATTATATATATATATATAAATGTATATATATATATAAAAAACAGAAATAAAAAGAATATATATATATATACTTATAATTATTAAATAATATGTTATATATATACATATATAATTATATATATATATATATAAGAAAAATAGAAATATGTATAGTATATAGATATATACATATATATTATGATAATACAGAATTTACATATATGTATAGAATTATAGATATATATATACATATATTTAATAAATATATAATAATAATATATACATTATAATTATACTGTATAATAACAGTATATAACATATATTATATAATACATATATATATATATAAATATACATATATATACATATTTATATACATATATATACATATAGGTATACATATAGGTATTTATATATATATACATATATATTAGGGTTAGGGGGTATACCTACTGACAGGGGGGTCCCACAGGTCGTCGACGGCGGGAGGACGGCGGCGGAGGCGGCCGGAGGAGCAGCAGCAGTAGCAGTTGCTGCCAGCAACAGCAGCAGCAGCAGCAGCTTGCGGGGGCTGCCGGCGGCGGAGCAGTG
Source organism: Iris macrosiphon (assembly GCA_036927795.1). NCBI lineage: Eukaryota > Viridiplantae > Streptophyta > Magnoliopsida > Asparagales > Iridaceae > Iris > Iris macrosiphon. The sequence continues at coordinate 165,659,532 of JAYESA010000008.1, read as the reverse complement.
GCGGAGGCGGCGGTGCAGGGTGGGGGTTCGGCGGAGGGAGGAGTGGCGGTGAGGTTGGTGGTGGTGGAGAGGGTCTACGGTGGCGGTGGTGGTGGCTGGAGGCGGTCGGAGGTGAGGGGGTGCGGTTAGGGTTAGGGGAAGCTGGGGTGCTGCGGGGGCGAGGGCGGCAGGAGGGAGCGTCGTGGGGCGGTGAGGGGGTGGTGGTCGGAGAGAGGGGGTCAGGGCGAGTCGAGTGGTGGTGGTGGTGGGGGTGCTCGGTGGTCGGAGGCGGTGGTGGGAGTGGTTCGGGTGGTGGTGGCTGTGGGTGATGGTGTTGGGGAAGTGGGCTTGCGGGGGCTGCTCACGGCGGAGCAGGCGGCCGGAGGGGGTGGCAGTGGTCGGAGGGAAGGGGAGGGAAGTGGCGACGGGTTCGGCGGTGGTCTGGTGGGCGGAGGGTGGCCGTGGTGGCGGTGGGAAGTCCGGGAATGGGGGGGGGGGTTGTGAGGATTGAAAGGGAGAGGGGTAGGGTTTATATAGAGTTTGATTCAATGGCAAAGTTGTAATTATTTGCAACTTTAAGGGTATTTGGGTAATTTAATAAATAGCTGATATTTCAGATATTTTGTGGGTCCCACTTTGACACGTGTCATGTGTAGGTACACTGGCCAATGGGGTGATGCCACCTCACCTGGGAAATTTGCATAAAAACCCTTGAACTTTCATAAATTGCAAATAGGTCCCAAAAGTTGGTATTTTACGTAATTTCGCAATTTGCCTGATTTAAAATACTGATTCCTCGCAATACTGAATTGTTCAGAAATGAGGGGGAATGCTGGGGGAAAGGTTTTGGGAAGTGTGGGGGTGAGTCTGGGGAGAGTCAGGGTCTGATTCTGAGTGATACAGATCCTCGTATTTATTAATTTATAAATACTGCGCACGGTGTTCACTAATTATTTAGAGGCAGTTAGGGTCATAATTTTTCTACGGTGTCAATATACTAATTGTAGTATAATTATAGTAGAATATTATCGTATTTTTGTTTGGGCAAAACAGGTACCTACTGGTCCTCAAATCCCTAGGGTACATGGATGGGTAAAGAGCAGAAATTTAAATAGGTAATAAATACGTACGTCTGTAACGATATTTGTGCGACTAAAACGAAGCACCAAACAAGGTTTCTGGGAGTTGCACAAAATGCAGAAAAAGTAGGCTAACATGTCTAGGGCAGGTATGTGAACTTTGTTTAGGGTTAACAGTTAGTGTAAGGCTCTAATTAATTGTGTAATGAACATGTGCACAATCAATAGAATATAATAAATAAAATTTTTAAAAGTTGCAATAATTCTAATTAGTCAAAACTAATCCTAAATTACTGAAATCTGGTCGAGGAAGTTTATAATCTACCCTCCTTAGAATATTTCGTCCTCGAAAAAAAAAAATATATAATGAGAATGAAAGATGGATTTAGGACATAAAATGATTAAGGAAGATTGAGTTTGAAATATTTGGACATACCCTGGTTTGGAAATAGATGGGGATAACGCTGTCGAATATCCTCTTCTCGTTCCCAGGTGGATTCACCTGGTGCATGATGTCTCCATGCAACACGAACTAGAGGAATAGTCTGGCCTCGCAACACTTTCTCGCTTCGGTCCAGGATCTCTACAGGCTCCTCCTGGTACGATAAGCTCGGCCCGATGGTGATCTCTGAATAGTCCAGCACATGACTCGGGTCTGGAATGTACCTCCTCAGCTGAGATACATGGAAGACGTCATGTACTCCCTCCAAGGTCTGAGGTAGAGCTAGCCTGTAAGCAACTTCTCCGACGCGATCCAACACATCGAAGGGTCCAATGTACCTTGGACTCAGCTTTCCTCTTCCTCTAAATCTGATAGTACCTCGGGTAGGTGAGAACTTCAAGAACACACGCTCTCCCACTTGGAACTCTAGAGGTCGTCGGTGAATGTTGGCCCAGTGCTTCTGTCTGTCTTGTGCAGCTCGTAGGTGTCCCTGAATCTTCTTTACTTTCTCCACCATACGAATAATCAATTCTGGTCCCAAGATCTGTCTTTCGCCTACATCGCTCCAGCATACTGGGGAACGACATTTCCTTCCATACAAATCTTCAAAGGGAGCCATTTGAATGCTCGCTTGATAGCTGTTGTTGTAGGAAAATTCCACCAGGTGTAGATGATCTTCCCATGATCCGCTAAAATCAAGCATGCAGGCTCTCAGCATATCTTCTAGGGTCTGGATGGTGCGCTCTGACTGGCCATCTGTCTGCGGATGATACGAGGTGCTGAACTTGAGGCGGGTACCAAGACTTTCTTGTATACTTGGCCAAAAGTAAGATGTAAACCTTGTATCCCGGTCAGATATTATGCTGACTGGTACTCCATGCAGACGCACTATCTCCTTCATGTACATGTCCGCCAAGACTTCTGTAGATTGTCCGACTCTGAAAGGTAGGAAATGAGCAGCCTTGGTGAGTCTGTCTACAATCACCCATACAGCATTACGACCACTAGGACTTCTTGGGAAGCCCGTAACAAAGTCCATCGTAATGTGTTCCCATTTCCACTCGGGTATTGGGAGGGGTTGGAGTAGACCGGCAGATCTCTGATGCTCAGCCTTGACTTGCTGACACACCAGGCATTTAGCCACAAAGCGTGCTATTTCCCGCTTCATTCCATGCCACCAGTAATATTGTAAGCCCCCTGATTTTTCAAATTTTTTTTTTTTTTGGATTTTTCATAATTTTCTAGGATTTTCAAGAATTTATTTTAGATTCAAATATAATTAAAAATATCCCAAACTTTTATTTTAGGTTCTAAATAATAAAATATATTTTCTAGAATTTTTTGGGAATTTTATGATTATTTTTAGCATTTATTTTGAGTTAATTAAGGAAAACTGAATTAAAAACTAATTTCTGAAAAAGAAAACCCAAAAGGAATTATTTCTGCCCAGTCAGCAAACAGGGGCCCACCTGTCAGCCTCCCGCAGCAAACAGTGCCGGGCCCGCCTGTCAGTGACCGCGGGGTGGGTGCAAGCCGAGCCGAGCCGACCTCGAGCCGAGCCGAGTCAGAGTTCGACTCGGACTCAGCTGAGCCGAGCCGCATCAAACTGTGACCATCCGATTTGGGCGGGCAGCGTTGGATGGCTGCCACGTGTCAAGATCTGAGCCGCGGCTGCTTTCTCTCTCCTCTATATATATATTAGTTTAGTTATTTATTTTTAGGGTTTTTCTTCAGCCGAATTTTGGAGAATTGCCATCTAGGGTTCCTTCATCTTCCAGAAGCCATTGCGCATAGCTCCGGACTCCAAACGAGGCCTAGTTTCTTGCGTTAGAACGATATTGAGGTTAGATTTCTGATTATATAATTTGTTTTACGAAATTATGAGTATTAAATTCTGGAAAATTCGTAGAGCACAGCATGTCCGAAAATAGACGTGTTTCAATGTTTTCGCGATTCCGGGAGAACCAGGAATCAGAATCATGAACCGTTTAAAGTTTCAGAAAGATAATATAGAGATCATGGACATATGTTTTTTCCAAAATTTAATTCGATGTATTTTCATACTGTTAATTCTGTAGAACTTCTAGGTTAGAATTTAACCATCGGTGCACGATACGAAACTTGTATGTGCCATAATTCTCAAACGAATTTGAATTCGGACGAGCCATAAATTTCAGCATGTTTTTGATGTTGAAATCTACAGGAAATCATGCATGAAAGTTGAGTTTGTGTCGGTTGACTTTTTGGTCAACATATCGCCTCGATTTGCGTGCCATGAGTCTCGAGTTGATAAAATTCAGTTCCTTTGGACAAATTTTAGGAATTAACCTAAAAATCAGAATAATAAGATTAAAATAGGATTTTAGAGTAATTATTCCAGAATTAAATAAGTTAAAATAATTTATCTTTTGACATGGTAAATTGTAATATATAGGCTATTTGGACTGTGACTTGGACTCTGATTCATACCAGCAGCAGGACCCCAGGCAAGTGTACCTTGCCAACCTTGCAGTCTTGTTACATATTTTCCTTGCTTCATTATATTGTTGTGCATGCTTAACCTAGGACCGTGTGACTTACTCAGCGTCCGATTATTAGTCGGGTGCCGACACCGTACGCGGTGTTGTGTATTGTCATCTAGAGATGGACATTCGTGACCCCCTTTATATTCTCGTACTTGTTTTATCAAGTACCATATGACCCAGGACACTTGACACCATTCATGAGACAGGATTTTCCCGAGATATTCGTGGTGATTCTGTATAGGATACAGGACTTGACATTGATATTATATTCATAGACATTATATGACTTGTGCATTAGATATGATTGTGCGTAACATGGACATGAGGCATCATGGACATGAGACGTATGATTACATTGGGTGGGGAGAGACACACAGGCTACAGGTTGATTATATCATGCCGTCATCGTAGTCTCCCTTTTGAGCTAGACAACCCACATGATATCACTGCTACCGGCTCCCCGACACAGAGCTAGTAGTGGTTTCAGCCTGAGTTCTAGTGCTGCTCTCATCTTGTATATCCCTTAGCTGGTTATATATTTACCATATTGTTTCATTTATTGCTGGAGAGACACACATGCTACAGGTTGATTATATTATGCCGTCGTCGTAGTCTCCCTTTTGAGCTAGACAACCCACATGATATCACTGCTACCCGGCTCCCCGACACAAAGCTTGTAGTAGTTTCAGCCTGAGTACCAATGATGTTCTCTTTTGCATTTCACATAGATGGTTACATACTTACCCTACTTATTCCATTATTTGCTGCACTGTATTTATTTTGGCTTGTATTATCTTGTACCTTGCTATGTCCCCTGAGGACCTGGATTCGGATTATGTCCCCAGGATTTGAGGACGAGATTTATCCCGAGGTATACGGGACCGCAGCAGGAGCTGATCCAGGAGCTGTACCGCCATCCGAGGACGAGGTGTTAGCTGAAGACTTTTCCTGAGAATCCATGTTTCATGCTCAGTATTTATTTATTTCAGTCATTTATATTCTGGTCTGTTGAACCATTGTATTAGATTTTATCGGGTTGTTCCCCGAAGCACTTTGTGGAGACTGGTTGATGATTTACATTTCTTATATTCTGTGGATCATAGTTTATATCTTGTGTGGATGAGATTAGTTGTGTCTTGTTGTCGTAGACTTTATTTTACAGCTTAAGTATGCCCTGATGGATCCATTAAATTGGGCTTGTCCATCAGTGTGTGCTGCTGGCCATTACCACGTGTCTAGTCCCTCGGTATTTTGGGACTGGGGCGTGACATAGTTTTTGTGGTGGCCCATGCAGGTCTACGACTAAAATTGTTCGGTTTCAACTTAGGGACCGAGCAATCCTGCACCTAGGATTAGAGTATAGGATCTCATCCACAACTGACTATGACTCATCCACCTTCCAATCTATTACGTTGAATAACTGTATCCTGCTTGATTCATGTGCCTTCTCATTAGTTCCTTGAGTGTAGCCTTCTCCTAGAATATATAAGTCCCTGTTGATAGAATGATAAGTAAGGTAACATTCCTATTAAGAGTACCACTAGAGTGTTGACACCCCACTAAGGTAATATATAAGTCCCTGTTGGCCATCAAGTCCTGGCATAATGACCTCTATTCCCAACTTTTCTAGATCTCTCAGTAGACCTGGTTGGGTGATCATAAAGAATGCCGAGGGTCTTCTGCTTAGAGCATCAGCTACCACATTAGCCTTCCCAGGATGGTACTGTAGGTCGATCTCGAAATCCGTCATCACTTCGAGCCATCGTCTTTGCCTCAGATTTAAATCTTTCTGAGTGTAGACATATTTCAGGCTTTTGTGATCGGTGAAAATCTCCACTCGTTCGCCGTATAGATAGTGTCTCCATAGCTTCAGGGCGAAGATGACTGCGGCAAGCTCCAGGTCGTGAGTGGGGTAATTCTTCTCATGAGTCCGCAGTTGTCTTGAGGCATAAGCTACAACCTTCCCATGTTGCATTAAGACACAACCAAATCCTTTTCCAGATGCATCGCTATAGATTACGAAACCTCCGGATCCAGATGGTATAGTCAAGATGGGGGCTGTAGTCAGACGCTTTTTCAACTCATCAAAAGCTGTCTGGCATTCCTCAGACCATATGAACTCCTGCTCCTTGCGAGTAAGACGGGTAATCGGCTCCGCGATTCTTGTAAAGTTTTCTACGAACCTCCGGTAATATCCGGCAAGTCCTAGAAAGCTTCTCACCTCTGAGACATTGGTCGGTGTTGGCCATGTCTCCACAGATGAAATCTTTGCTGGGTCCACCGAGATGCCTTCTCCTGTGATCACGTGTCCAAGAAAAGCGACACGATCAAGGAAAAACTCGCACTTGCTCATCTTAGCATAAAGGCTCTCCCGTCTCAGCGTCTCTAGCACTAGTCTCAGGTGCTCTTCATGCTCCTCGTGGCTCTTTGAATACACCAGAATGTCGTCGATGAAGACTACCACGAACTGGTCCAGATATTGATGGAAGACTCTGTTCATCAGGTTCATGAATACGGCAGGTGCATTAGTAAGTCCAAACGGCATCACCAGGAACTCGTAATGACCATAACGAGTCCTGAATGCTGTCTTTGAAATATCTTCTCTCCGTACCTTGACCTGATGATAGCCTGATCTCAAGTCTATCTTCGAGAATACCACATCTCCTGTCAGTTGATCGAACAGGTCGTCAATTCTCGACAAGGGGTACTTGTTTTTGATTGTCAGAGCGTTGAGGGCTCTGTAATCAATACACATTCGATATGTCCCGTCCTTCTTTGGTACAAACAGCACTGGTGCTCCCCAGGGTGATGCACTAGGACGAACAAATCCCTTGATCTGTAGTTCCTCCAGTTGAAGTTTCAGCTCGTCAAGCTCCTTCTTTGCCAGTCGGTACACATTGGAGGATACTGGTGCAGCTCCGGGTATCAGCTCAATAATGAACTCTACTTCTCTGTCAGGCGGTAGGCCTGGCAATTCTTCTGGGAATACGTCCTCGAATTCTGCTACAATTGAGGGGAGTGCTGTCTCCATCGTCATTTAAGCTCTAGGAGTCTGGCCTACTCCTTGCTCGATGGTGCCTCGAACGTATTCGAACTCCGGGTGATCTGGAGGTCTAAAGATAACACTTCCCTTTCGGCAGTCTAGGACAGCATTGTTCTGGCTTAGCCAGTCCATGCCTAAGACAACGTCAAAATTTGGCATTAGGAGTACCAAAAATCGCGCTCTTAGCCCTCTACTACAAATGACTACCGGGCATGTTTCAATAATATTGGTAACTGGAACAATGCCTCCTCCAGTAAGTATCTTCCAACACTTAGGCAGTGGAGAAGTGGCTAGTTTGTGCATGGCTACGAAGCTACTAGATATGAAAGACAAAGTAGCCCCAGAATCGAATAATGCGGTTGCAGGTAATGATGCAACTAAAATGGTACCTGTGATGGTTTCACCTTCTGGCTCTTCTGCAACTGCAGCTAAAGTAAAGGCTTGCCCGTGCCTTTGTCCTCCAGATTGTTGTCTGGCTTTGAACTGGGCCTCCTGTGTAGGCAGGGGTGCTCCTCTCTGATATCCCCCAGATGTTGAGGGTAGCATCTTCTGGGCTTGTGCTCCTGGCTTCTGCCCTTGCTGAGGTGCTGCATCTCTGCGTTGTGGGCAGTCTCTGGCCATATGTTGTTTAGCTCCACAGAGCAAGCATAGTCCTAATTTCTTTCTGCAGTCATTAGCAAAATGCCCCTTCTTGCCACAAAAGTGACAAGTCGGGAGCTCCTTCTTCTGATAGGACCCCGTTGTCTGCTGCGTCTGATATTGTGGACGACGGATAGGTCCTCCTGCTCCTTGCTGGTTTTTGGCCGGGAAGGTTGGATTAAAGCGTCTTGTTCCTCGGCCAATTGCTTCTTGCACCCTTGCTTCTGTAAGAACCTCATCGTAGGAGATCCTTGACTGCGCCGTCGTATATCTCTGGAGCTCTAAGGTGAGGCCGCGGTGGAATCTCTTGGCCTTCTCCAGCTCGTTCGGTATCAGCATGGCACCGAATCGACTCAGTCGGCAGAATTCTGCATCGTAGGCATCGACGGACATGTTCCCTTGTTCCAGGTACAGGAACTGGGAATATAGGGCATCTCGGACTGTTGCGGGGAAGTACTTGGCATTAAAGTGCTCCAAGAATTGTTCCCAAGTCTGGTCTTTGCCGATGCTACGCTCTATGGATTCCCACCAGTGATGGGCATTGCCGAGAAGTTAGGCCCTCACGGCGGTCATCCATAGGTCGGGAGTGAGTTGTGAGCCTTCCAGAAGCATTTCTGTATTGGAGATCCAGTCTGAGATCTCCTCTGGGGTTTCGCTGCCTTTAAAGGTCCTCGGGCTCATCTGGTGGAAACCTCGGACTGTACCCACTGGTTGGACAGGTGCTGGTGCCGGGGCAGTGGTTCTCTCCAAGGCCGTCATCAAGGTCTGCCTCAAGGCTTCAGTCTGTTGCCACTGAGACTGTCTCAGGGCTTCAGTCTGTTGCCATTGAGTCTGCAACATAGCTTGGAGGAACTGGAACATTTGAGACTGTCCCTCAGGTTGTGGCATCAGAGCAGGAAGGGCTGGAGGTGGAGGCAAAGGTGTCTCTGCCTGCAGTGTTGGTGTTGTCTCCTGGCTAGTGTTCTGGTGATTGTACGGGATTCCTTGGACACTTGGCGAGGGGTTTGTTGCTTGGTCAGCCCTATTATTCGTAGGTTTCCCGGGTATGTCCATATTTCTGAAGAAAATAGAATAATTAGAAAACACAAGGGAGATAATAAATGATAATCAAGCAGGATGCAATCATAAAAAAATATTTAAGGATGGTGTCAGTGTGGATGAGACCTAGGGTTCCTATCCTATTGCAGGCTTGCTGGGCATGTCATCATACCACTAGCAATGAAAACTAGACCTGCATGGGCCACCACTAAAACCGTGTCACGCCCCAGTCCCAAAATGTCAGGAACTAGGCCACGTGTCACTGGCCAGCTGACACGTCACTAAGGGCTTAATCCATTTTGAATGGAACCAAAGGAACGTGCTACGCTGTCCTAAAATATTACTAGTATAAAATAGGTAAATCTATCTCATCCACAATAAAAATGTCAGGAAAATAAGTGCTGGATATATATAAAAACTGAGTCTGATAATGTCAAAGTACACACTGGTGGGTACAAGCCCACTACAAAAACTAATAATAGCACAGAAAAATCAGATAGACTAAGTAGCGTCTATCTGAGGAAAACAGCTCCATCTCCAGGTGGCAAGCCTCTAGAGTCAGGCATACTCTGAGGGTGTCTCCTCTAGCTCCTCCTCGGTAGCACATCTAGCCTCCTGATCAGGTCCGTATACCGTGGGGTAGAAAGCCTCGTCTAGATCTGGCAGGGAACCAGGTCCTCAGTGGGACGTAACAAGATACAGAAAAATGACATGCCATGTAATGTAAATACTGAATAAATAAATAAATACATAAATACAGGGTGCTAACCATCTAAGTGAAATGCAAGTAAAGACCTCGTAGTACGCATGAGAATGTGTCGGCTAGACATATGCTGACGTAATTCACCAATCGTGGTGACTGGCTAGTATATGTGTCATATGCCCCCTGACTCAAGGGCACTCTGCAATCGACCATCATGGTATGAAGGTATAAAAACATTTATGGAGGGGGTGTCCCATACGTCTACCAGTTATCTTTCCCATCCCAATGTAACTAAATGTCAAGTCCTACTTTTATTTGTGCTAATCCGTGATGCGGGTCACACGTACTGGTAGCTAATCAAATACGCAGCTCGCATCCCAAAATGTATTGCAACCATGTTGCGTGTTCCCGTGATAGGGTCTAGGAAGATATTAGGATATCCTCACAATTGTTGGTGAGTCTATAAGACTAAGTTAATTATACTAATTGTCAACGTATCAGTTGACTGTACCTGAGGCAGTCTCAGGTATTTATAGTTATATGAAATTCAGAAACAAGAGCATATAACAATAATGAATTTAAACAGTAAACTTGGCAAGGTATACTTGCCTACTCCCTGATAGTACTGAAAACCTGATCTCACAGTCAGGGTTGAGGGTGCTTGTGACAGGTGGTCACTGGCTGTGCTGGAGTTGGGTTCTGTTAAAACATATAGGGTTCGTGAATATCATGGTATAATAAAGGTATATATATATTTATATACATATATGATAATATATATAGGATACATGTATATATAGAGTATATATATACATATAGATATGGTATATAATAATATATATATATATAGCATATATATATAATAATGAAAAAGATAGGGCAGAAAGTAAATACATATATATATCTATGTACTGTATTATACATTACTATATAATATATATCATATATAGATAATATATATATAGATATAAAATGAAATGACATTTGCAGAATTTAAATGTATAGATATAATATACTGTACTATCCAGTATAGTAATATTATATTAGCAGGGTGTAACCACTGATATATATATAGTAATATAATATTATCAGGGTGTATTCACTGATATATATAGTAATAAATAAATGAAAAGACAGTGCAAGAAATGTAAATATACATATATATATATGTAGGCTGTATTATCCAGCACAATATTATATATTATATATTATATATATATATATAGATATAGATATATATATTCATATATATATATATAATGAATTGAAAGACAATGCAGAAAATAAATACATATATATTTATATATGTGTGCTGTATTATTCAGCACTATAGTATATATTATATAGGTAGATAATATATATATATAGATATATAGATATAGATATACATATAGATATAATAAATTGAAAAGACAGGGCAGGAATTTAAATACATATATATAATTATAGTATAGATAATATATATATATATAAATTGAAAGACAGAGCAGGAATTTAAAAGCAGGAATTTAAATATAAATATATATATATATGCTGTATTATCCAGCAATTAATATAATATAATAATTATTACATAATATATATAACATATAAATAATATGTTATATTATATCCATATATATATATCATATATAATTATATATATATATATATATAAATGTATATATATATAAAAAAAACAGAAATAAAAAGCATATATATATATATATACTTATAATTATTAAATAATATGTTATATATATACATATATAATTATATATATATATATAAGAAAAATAGAAATATGTATAGTATATAGATATATACATATATATTATGATAATACAGAATTTACATATATGTATAGAATTATAGATATATATATATACATATATTTAATAAATATATAATAATAATATATACAGTATAATTATACTGTATAATAACAGTATATAACATATATTATATAATACATATATATATATATAAATATACATATATATACATATAGGTATACATATAGGTATTTATATATATATACATATATATTAGGGTTAGGGGGTATACCTACTGACAGGGGGGTCCCACAGGTCGTCGACGGCGGGAGGACGGCGGCGGAGGCGGCCGGAGGAGCAGCAGCAGTAGCAGTTGCTGCCAGCAACAATAGCAGCAGCAGCAGCTTGCGGGGGCTGCCGGCGGCGGAGCAGTGGCGGAGGCGGCGGTGCAGGGTGGGGGTTCGGCGGAGGGAGGAGTGGCGGTGAGGTTGGTGGTGGTGGAGAGGGTCTACGGTGGCGGTGGGGGTGGCTGGAGGCGGTCGGAGGTGAGGGGGTGCGGTTAGGGTTAGGGGAAGCTGGGGTGCTGCGGGGGCGAGGGCGGCCGGAGGGAGCGTCGTGGGGCGGTGAGGGGGTGGTGGTCGGAGAGAGGGGGTCAGGGCGAGTCGAGTGGTGGTGGTGGTGGGGGTGCTCGGTGGTCGGAGGCGGTGGTGGGAGTGGTTCGGGTGGTGGTGGCTGTGGGTGATGGTGTTGGGGAAGTGGGCTTGCGGGGGCTGCTCACGGCGGAGCAGGCGGCCGGAGGGGGTGGCAGTGGTCGGAGGGAAGGGGAGGGAAGTGGCGACGGGTTCGGCGGTGGTCTGGTGGGCGGAGGGTGGCCGTGGTGGCGGTGGGAAGTCCGGGAATGGGGGGGGGTTGTGAGGATTGAAAGGGAGAGGGGTAGGGTTTATATAGAGTTTGATTCAATGGCAAAGTTGTAACTATTTGCAACTTTAAGGGTATTTGGGTAATTTAATAAATAGCTGATATTTCAGATATTTTGTGGGTCCCACTTTGACACGTGTCATGTGTAGGTACACTGGCCAATGGGGTGATGCCACCTCACCTGGGAAATTTGCATAAAAAACCTTGAACTTTCATAAATTGCAAATAGGTCCCAAACGTTAGTATTTTGCGTAATTTCGCAATTTGCCTGATTTAAAATACTGATTCCTCGCAATACTGAATTGTTCAAAAACGAGGGGGAATGCTGGGGGAAAGGTTTTGGGAAGTGTGGGGGTGAGTCTGGGCAGAGTCAGGGTCTGATTCTGAGTGATACAGATCCTCGTATTTATTAATTTATAAATACTGCGCACGGTGTTCACTAATTATTTAGAGGCAGTTAGGGTCATAATTTTTCTACGATGTCAATATACTAATTGTAGTATAATTAGAGTAGAATATTATCGTATTTTTGTTTGGGCAAAACAGGTGCCTACTGGTCCTCAAATCCCTTGGGTACAGGGATGGGTAAAGAGCAGAAATTTAAATAGGTAATAAATACGTACGTCTGTAACGATATTTGTGCGACTAAAACGAAGCACCAAACAAGGTTTTTGGGAGTTGCACAAAATGCAGAAAAAGTAGGCTAACATGTCTAGGGCAGGTATGTGAACTTTGTTTAGGGTTAACAGTTAGTGTAAGGCTCTAATTAATTGTGTAATGAACATGTGCACAATCAATAGAATATAATAAATAAAATTTTAAAAAGTTGCAATAATTCTAATTAGTCAAAACTAATCCTAAATTACTGAAATCTGGTCGAGGGAGTTTACAGTTTGCCCATTGGAGGGTGCTGCTGGCCATTGCCACGTGTCTAGTCCTTCGATATTTTGGGACTGGGGAGTGACAAATGGTCGAGATCTATTCGGCTTTCTCTACGGGCTCGACGAAAATTTGGGTTTATTGACGGGTCTATCGATAAACCTACGAAAAATGACAAATTGGAGGATTGGTAATGTGTCCAATCGATACTTATGCAATGGATCTTGTACACTATTGACGCTTCGGTGAAGAAGACGATACCCTACTTTGAGGAGGCAAAACCGCTGTAAAATTCGCTCAATGACCGATTTAGCGTAGGGAATGACGCTAGAATTCAACAGATTAAACATTCGTTGGCAGAGTATCACCAAACGAAATCCATATCCGTGGTCGACTACTTCGGCCAATTAGAGGCTCTTTGGGATGAGTTGGGGACTTATTAACCTATTCCGGTGTGCAGTTGCGACAAATGTACGTGTGATATCCCGAAGAAGCTGCATAAACGGGTTGATGAGGAGCGGTTTCATCAGTTTCTTTATGGGATCAATCAGGAACTCTATGTCAACGTCCGCTCGACTTTATTGGAACAAGATCCGTTTCCTACTTTGGCGCGTGCTTATCAATTCATGGTACAGGAGGAACGATTGCGCACGTCCACACAAGTCTCCTCTGAACGGGACGAGGTTATGGCGCTTGCGGTTAAAACTTCTTTTGTTAACCGTGGGCTATCTTGTTTGGATGCTCGGGACAAATCGGAGTTGCTTCGTAATTTTTGCAAACGCAACGGACATGAAGAAGCCACTTGCTTCGAGAAACATGGTTGTCCGAATTGGTGGGGGGATAGGCCGCGTGGTGACAAACGAGGGGCTGGCCACGGACGTGGTGGCAGAGACATGGCTGGTGGTGGACGTGGACGGGGTGCGGAGATGCCTGCGGCAGTGGCGGGACATGGCACGACGGCTGTGGCACAGACATGTATGACAGGTGATGGTGCAGGCGGTGTTCCAGGAATAACTTCGGACCAATGGCAACAACTTATTTCTCTGATTGGTAACTCTTCGGTCAAATCTCTGGAGGACCGTATGGTGGGTAAGTTTATTGCACCTTGGATTATTGATACTGCAGTTGTCTCGGGCTGCGGGCGTGTTGCTCTTGCACCGGGTGTTGTTCTCACGAATGTTCTATTTGTACCTTAATTACATTGCAATTAAATTTTTGTGGCTCATCTTATTGATGATACAAATTGTGTTGTATAATTCACTAAAAAATTGTACGTGATACAAGACCCTAGTTTGAGGACCCTGATCGGCGTCGGTGAATGACGGGACGGACTCTACTACTTTCGTATTGTACCGAAGACTCAGGCCTTGGCAGTGACTGGGACGACTTTCTCTGGACATTTGGCATCAGCGACTTGTGCATCCTTCTGATAAAGTAGTAAAGTCTCTTCCTGTTATTAGTAGCTCTAGTAGTTCAGTGAATAAGGCATGTAAAGTTTTCCATCAGGCAAAGCAAAGTGGAGGTATATTTCCTGTCAGTGACTCTCGGGCTGTTGCAATTTTTGATTTGATATATTGTGATCTTTGGGGGTCGTATCCTACCCCTTCTTCGTGTGGAGCTCGATATTTTTTGACGATTATGGATGCTTTTTCTTGTGCTGTTTGGGTGTTTTTGTTGATTGATAAGACTGAAGTTTACAAGATATTCTCGTCATTTTTTTTTATGATTGAGCAGCAATTTAATTCCAAAGTTCAAATTGTGTGAAATGATAATGGTATTGAGTTTAATTGCCTGCGTGACTACTTTGCACATAATAATATTTTATTTCAGACATCTTGTGTGGTTACACCTCAGCAGAATGAGATGGTCGAATAAAAACATAAACATATTTTGAATGTGGAACGTGTTTTACGTTTTCAGGAAATTTGCCAATTTCTTTTTGGGGAGAATGTATTTTGGCGGTCGGTTATTTGATCAATCGAACCCCTTCAAGTCTTCTTGGTTTAAAAATCCCTTATGAATTTTTATTTGGTGCTTCTCCTTCTTATGATGAATTGCGTATTTTTGGTTGTCTATGTTTTGCCCACAACAAAAAAACTAAAATGGACAAATTTACCAGCCGCAGTCGAAAGAGTGTTTTTGTGGGATATCCCCATGGCAAAAATGGTTAAAAATTGTATGATCTTTCTACTGGTGATTTTTTTGTCTCTCGATATGTTAAATTTTATGAGATTGAGTTTTTCTATTCTGTTGAGGATGATCATTGTAACGCCCGCCACCGCACGGTGCGTTACGCTGAGTCGGATTGAATGAAACAAATGCTGGTTATATTTGATTTGTTGGATTTTGGGAAGAAGTATTGATTGAGTTATTTGATGTGCAGATGGCTAGCGGGTTCGATGGAAATCAGGTGTTCGTTCAGAGCAGTACTGAGATAGCTGAGTTAGAATGATAATGCCATCTTCCTTAGTCCGATCGGTCGGATGATTTGTAGAGCACGGCCTGCTCGCACGGTCATACCAGTTGAGTAGACCGCGCTTGCATCGGGCCACGGGTTCAAGGGATTGGCCGTATCGGCAGGACATGATGCTTAACGGGATCAAACATTGTGAGTGGGCTCTTTCCCTTCTCCTCTACTCCTTCATGCCTAATAATATGGAAAACACGTAAAGACTTGAACACTTGGACTAAAACATTGGGAATCACTACACTGAGGCGTGCATAGTGTGTACGTCGTTTGCTTGGATAGGTTTATGGCTTGATTTGGTTTGCGCGTTGGATAGTTGGAGCTAGAGTTGGATATTATCATTTGAGGCAGTTGGTTGAATGATTGGGATTATGCTTGGACAGTTGGAATGATACATTGAGGCGATTGGAAATATCGGGCATATGGGCGAGCGAGCGTGCATCCTTGCATGAGTATCACTTGGTCGCTTTGTCAAGCAAAGCGAGCAGTTGCGGTTCGAAACCGAACAACTGCATCGGCGAGGGCATTGTGCCACTATTGGGGCATTGTGCCATGGGATTGCTTTGAGCATGGGTGTTGCACCATTTGGAAACACATTGTTGAGAAGAGGCATTGTGCTTATGGAATCACTTGTGATTGTGCCTTGGGCAATATGTTGGAAGAATGGTTATGGATGTTTTGGTTGGATAATTCATGGAACGAGTCTAGGATCGCTTGGTGGGGCGAGAATGTTCTATCCTCTCGTCATATCTACTTGGTGTCTGCATGTCACGGACAACCTGTCTTGCACGGGGTTTGGTCTCCTCGAACGGGAAGGCTCCGAGGCACCGGGACCGTTCGGCCATGGAGGAGACAACTGGGTAACGCGTCTTGGGCGCGGTGCCAGCGGTTGGATGCGATCCAGGTGGGTTAGCTACTTAGCGCTGTTTCGAATAGAACCGCATTTGATCAGTCCAATCAAAGTCCTTTATGGCTTGGCCAGTGACTTCATATAGATTAGTGATAGCTTGCTTTTCTTTTGTTGGTTTGGCTTTCGTGTAGGCGCGGCCACCTTGCCTAGGCAAGAGTGTGCACTTTGGGATTGGATTGTAAGTATTTTGGTTGAGGATGGATATTAAGGCTTGGTTGATGGTTCGATATGTTATCGTGTTGCTTGGACTTGAGCAGGACGGTTGCATTATAGTTTCCTTCGGTTGGGTTATATTGCTTGTCGATTGGTTTGAGATGAATGCTTGCATGCTTAAACTGCTTTACAGCTTTCCTTAACATGTCATCCCTATGCCATAAAATGAATCTAGGATTCAACTAGAAAGATCACCATATAACTGGTTGCATTCACTATTTTATTTAGTGTCGGCTTAGACGAGTGGGTTACCCCGCTCACCAGTACGGCTGTGTACTGACCCACGTTTGTGGGCATTATTTCAGGTACGCAGGCGTAGTGGCGCTGCTTGGATATACGAGACATGATGTATGAACTGTAAGTACCTTTGTGGGCTAGAGAAAAGAGCAAGAGTATTTCATCGCCTTCGTGGCATCGCCTTTGTGGCATTGCCTTCGATGCGGCATTTCATTTGGACCCTATCGTGAGCTTCGCTGCGTATTACTCTAATGTGTGCTTGGTACACAATACTTGACTTCCGCTGCAACTTGGTTGTTTTTATGATAATATTTGGTGTTTGACAACATCGCATTGTACGAGCGCAACTCCAGGCTCGTACGGCATCACGTTCCGATAAGAACGATTGTCCTGCGGGAGAGCTGCAACGTGGTGATTCACGTTCAGCGGGAACTATTGAGCTTGCGGGAGATTGGGGCATGACAAATTGGTATCAGAGCGCCTGGTTCATTTTCTCGGACTTGGTCCTTCGTTTCATCACAAACTCTAAATAGCTTCCGCATGTCGTTTAGCTCTTGACTCTACTCAGTGCCGCATTGGATGTTTCATGCAATAAGTCTATATATTGCTGGTTGTGGTTGCATGTTGTGCTTCGTTGTGTTGCTTTGGTTGGTTTTCGTTAGATCGCTTAGCCTCGTTAGGCGTTGTTGCATTCGTGCAGCAAGTTGTTGGGCGTTGTTGCATTTGTGCAACAAGTTGAGAGGTGTGTTGTTGCTTGGGTTGGCTTGGCTTGTCGTTCGGGGAGTTTCTGATTGCATCAGTGGATCAGTTAGTTGGCATATGAGATTGGTTATGCGGCATGCTGTGAGTAGAAGCCTTTGATGAGAATGGATCGTTGCACGAGTTGCTCGTGTAGCGAAAATGTTGGATAGAAGTTTAATTTTTGGCTGGGCGTATCACAGAGCGTTGCATGAGTTGCTCGTGTGGCGCATTGGTTGAGCAAGGTTTGAGTTTGGCTTGGGAATATCAAGATAATGTTGTACGAGTTGCTCGTACAGCAAATGTATGGAACAGTTGGGTATTGGGTTGGATTACTTGGAAGGAATCGTTGCACGGGTTGCTCGTGTAGCGAAAGTATCAGACGGTTTGAGAATAGCTGGAAGCATTGAGAATGGAACATAGCACAAGTTCCATAGCAAGATTGATGGAAAGATTTGGATGATTCAGGCATGGTTCAAGCGGATCTTGGATCAGTGCAAGGAATCGTAATGCGAGTAGCGACTTGATTCGGAGTGGTATATGGGATACCACATTGTGAGCAAGGCATTAAAAGTATCTTAGATATGTATCAATGGTAATTGCCTGAACGGACTCGGGTAACGGGAATGTAAGTTGGTTGGTGCATATCGGTTGAGTTGGGAAGAATGAAAAAATTGAGCAAGCGAATATTGAGTTGAGCAATCGAGAACGGACTTTTATATTTGAAAGTATCGTTGAACTTGAGAGCATGGACGAGATCGGAACAAGCATTGGGAATGAGTGTTTGGAAATTTGAAGGACTGAGGCGAACAAGTATTGGAAACAATTGTGATTGTTCGGATGGAAAGTTGAATATCGGATTTCGCTTGCACGGTTTAGAAGTTCGGTAGAGCATTCATTGATGCAAAAAGAGAGTTGTGCAATGAAACACGATCCGACTTGGAGGGACAATGCGATGGATTTGAACGAACTTAAAAGATTGTGGCGGACAGACTTTTGAAGATAGCTAAACGTGGGAGCAACGTCGGAGCAAATCACTGTGCTGTTTGAGCAAGTTGGAAGTGCATTGTGGAACGCAGCAAACAGATGAGAATCGGAGCAAGTATTTGGTTTCGAGAATCATTGCAATTGGTAGAGCGAGAAGTCGAACATGACAGTTCAGAAAATTTGATGGATTCAGGACAGAACGACGGATTGATGGAAGACGGTTTCTACGAGCGCAGTTCTCGAACTGTGGCTCGGATAGATAGCAAGACTCTAGGTGGTTAAGCGGTATTTGGTTGACAGATCATCAAGGGTAGTGCATGAAGTTCTCGGATTCAGAAGTTCGTTCGGATGAAATGGTTGGATTACGGCTCGGATTGGCAGATGAGATATAGCATGGTTCATAGTAACTGTCCATCGTGATGATTATAATTATCGAGCGTAGCTTCGGGACAGCTGACCCTAGCGACTTGACCGCCAAATCGGAGATGAATATTGTAGACCCATAGAACGACCCTTGCGGCGGCGCATTTGGGAGTGCGTCGAGGGCAGATGTGAGCGATAATATTTGGAGATTGGCCTATTAACTGAGTGTTGGATTTGAGAGATCCTTGGGATAGCCTTCAGCTGAGGAAGCAGCCAGAAGACCGAAGCGATGGTGGGATTGGCCTAAGTCAACTGATGAGATTCAGAGTCGCAGATTTTTGTAGATGGCATCGCCTCTGACTCGTCGTGCCCTGGAAGGAAATAGCATTCATATGAATTGACGACTGTGAAACTAGCTCGTAAAGTTAAAGCAGCGACTCGTTCAGATCAAATCCTTGCGAATACTGGAAGGGACAGATGTGCCTCAGATTTACAAGATGCATCGGAACTTAGTCTGGGAAGCGTGCTCGTTCGTAAGGCAAAGGTGATATCCTATGCTTCGAGGCAGTGGAAGCAGCGCGAAGAACTATTCCATGCGCAACCTAGGAATTGTGGCGAGTGTGTCCATGTTGAAATTGTGGCGACACTATCCCTTTGGCGTGGCGGCGAAATCTTCGTGGATCACACGAACCTCAATATAGATGTTCACCCAGCGAGGTATTGAGATTGAGGAAAAGGTGTTTGATTGAGCTGATAAGAGCAAAGTTGATATTTGGGTAAGTCGCCTAGTTGGGTAGTATCAGTTGAGATGATCATTCGGTGTATGAGATATATTTGGAGATGTTGCTAGTGCGGATTCATAGATAGTTGGATGGATTGAGTTGGAACACGAATTGATTGAGTCGGTAGAAAATCATCATATTTGAGTATGACGTCTGAGCGAATATGTTGGAATGGAAATCATGATTGGTTTAATTGGGAGTAAAGCAAACGGATGCCTCGGACATAAAGATACCATTGTAACTTGTCCAAATTCGCTATCGCAAAGCTCGGCTGAAATGCATGTATTTTAGGGACGCCTTAAATATGTGTACGATCCAAAACTAAGCAATACGAAGAATTCGTATTGAGCTGCAAGGAGGATGTGGGAATTCAGAAATTTGTACGAGCGTTCAGCAGAGCGACATGCTGAGTCATGGTCAGGATAATGTGAGTTGCATAGAGCAGATTTTTGGATTGGACATACGGCATGTGATAGGAATGAGTACCAGCACGGTTCGTGGACGAACCTGATTCTAAGTGGTATATTATGTAACACCCGCCACCGCACGGTGCGTTACGCTGAGTCGGATTGAATGAAATAAATGCTGGTTACATTTGATTTGTTGGATTTTGGGAAGAAGTATTGATTGAGTTGTTTGATGTGCAGATGGCTAGCGGGTTCGATGGAAATCAGGTGTTCGTTTAGAGCAGTACTGAGATAGCTGAGTTAGAATGATAATGCCATCTTCCTTAGTCTGATCGGTCGGATGATTTGTAGAGCACGGCCTGCTCGCACGGTCATACCAGTTGAGTAGATCGCGCTTGCATCGGACTACGGGTTCAAGGGATTGGCCGTATCGGCAGGACATGATGCTTAACGGGATCAAACATTGTGAGTGGGCTCTTTCTCTTCTCCTCTACTCCTTCATGCCTAATAATATGGAAAACACGTAAAGGCTTGAACACTTGGACTAAAATATTGGGAATCACTACACTGAGGCGTGCATAGTGTGTACGTCGTTTGCTTGGATAGGTTTGTGGCTTGATTTGGTTTGCGCGTTGGATAGTTGGAGCTAGAGTTGGATATTATCATTTGAGGCAGTTGGTTGAATGATTGGGATTATGCTTGGACAGTTGGAATGATACATTAAGGCGATTGGAAATATCGGGCATATGGGCGAGCGAGCGTGCATCCTTGCACGAGTATCACTTGGTCGCTTTGTCAAGCAAAGCGAGCAGTTGTATTTCAAAACCGAACAACTGCATCGGCGAGGGCATTGTGCCACTATTGGGGCATTGTGCCATGGGATTACTTTGAGCATGGGTGTTGCACCATTTGGAAACACATTGTTGAGAAGAGGCATTGTGCCTATGGAATCACTTGTGATTGTGCCTTGGGCAATATGTTGGAAGAATGGTTATGGATGTTTTGGTTGGATAATTCATGGAACGAGTCTAGGATCGCTTGGTGGGGCGAGAATGTTCGATCCTCTCGTCATACATACTTGGTGTCTGCATGTCACGGACAACCTGTCTTGTACGGGGTTTGGTCTCCTCGAACGGGAAGGCTCCGGGGCACCGGGACCGTTCGGCCATGGAGGAGACAACTGGGTAACGCGTCTTGGGCGCGGTGCCAGCGGTTGGATGCGATCCAGGTGGGTTAGCTACTTAGCGCTGTTTCGAATAGAACCGCATTTGATCAGTCCGATCAAAGTCCTTTATGGCTTGGCCAGTGACTTCATATAGATTAGTGATGTCTTGTTTTTCTTTTGTTGGTTTGGCTTTCGTGTAGGCGCGGCCACCTTGCCTCGGCAAGAGTGTGCACTTTGGGATTGGATTGTAAGTATTTTGGTTGAGGATGGATATTGAGGCTTGGTTGATGGTTCGATATGTTATCGTATTGCTTGGACTTGAGCAGGACGGTTGCATGATAGTTTCCTTCGGTTGGGTTATATTGCTTGTCGATTGGTTTGAGATGAATGCTTGCATGCTTAAACTGCTTTACAGCTTTCCTTAACATGTCATCCTTATGCCATGAAATGAATCTAGGATTCAACTAGAAAGATCACCATATAACTGGTTGCATTCACTATTTTACTTAGTGTCGGCTTAGACGAGTGGGTTACCCCGCTCACCAGTACGGCTGTGTACTGACCCACGTTTGTAAAATCCCCTTCCTAGAAAATCGTATATACCTTTTATTTATTAATTATTAATTAAATTATAGTAATTAGGGGCTAAATAGGAGAAATAAATTTTTAATAATTTTTATGTTAGGTGTTCGGGCACTTAGATGACTTATGGGACCATCAGGAATTTTTAGGAATTTATTCCATGTAGGAGACCCCTTGAGCAGTTGCTAGCCTAACAATGTGCATTACCCTAATCTATAAATTTTCCTATGAGTATATATATTACATATATATATACAAATATATATATATGCATATATTACTAGGAAAAGAAAGAAAGAAAAAAAAAAGAATTATTTAATAAGTAACTATTAATAATAATACTAATAATAATAATATAATAATAATAGTAATAATACTACTACTTAGTTACTTAGGATTCCTTTGCAGCAACTTAGCATTTCTATACTTCCTTTGCTGCATTATTCCAACTCTTCCTTCCGCCCACTTAAGACCCGCTAACAAAATTCCAGGACCGCCCCTAGTTAGCTTCAGCGGCCTTTGCCCGCGGATCCGCTCTTTCCCCCTCTCTCTTTCCTAATATATATAATATATATATATATATATATATATATATATATATATATATATATATATATATATATATATATATATTTCTCTCTCAAAAATCCTAACCTAAATTTTTAGACCTCCTCTTCCCATCTAGAGCCGTCACCGCAGCCAGAGAAGCCCCCCCCCAAGCCATACAACCATCCCGTCGACGCCGACCTCGCGAATTGCAGAATCCCACTCGAAGCACCTTCGCTCCGGCGTGATTTTCCGTCGACTCGCTCAACCAAACGTTGTTCCGTCTTCATAGGTATGATCACCCCTTAACCATCTCTAATATTTGTTTTATAGCCAACCTCGGAAAACGTGTACCCCTAGGTGAAAAACAGCGCCCAAGTTGGTGCGGACAGACTCAATTCTGGGATCGCAGAATTCCAGAATGACCACCCATATTGCCGAGTTCGTATCTCCCACCACAGAGATCCGAATTCGGTGATTCTTTTTGATACCTGTAGAATACCTGACCTAGTTTATTTTCTGTAAAATAACCCTATGCTATTAGTTGCTGTGGACAGAATTATATTCGTCACAAAACTGCACGCACCCACTTTTTCCAGATTTCCAAAAGTTGGAAAATGGAGCGCGCCCCGCCAAACGGGACCGCCCTGCCGTGTGCCAAGTATACCGAATGGTACACGCAGCATAAACGAACACGTGAAAATTCGTGGAGACTGATTCGGACGCGTGTGCGCGCCGGAATCAGGCCGTATCCGCGGACACATCCCGTGTCGCAACTTTTGTGGAACTCGTGCGTATTTTTTGCACGCTTGTCAGATTGCGACGAAACTTGCGCCACTGGACTCGTGGTAATGCGCTGGTCCTGTGACCCAATTTTCACGCATTTCTGAGACGGTTGACCAGATCGCCAATGGGCGGGCCCCACAGTTGACTTTTTGGACAAAATTCTGTTCGGCCCATGGGAATCCACATTTGGACATACCGTTGGGTTCGTATTGACATCTAGAGTTGTTTGACCCATAGTTTGTCCCATTTAGAGACTGTTACCCTCGGCACGCTTTTCGGTGCAAAGTGGCCCACACGTGGACCCCACTTTTGCCCAAAATTACCGTTTTGCCCCTGTGTCCAAATTGGACGAAGGGGAAGTGATTTTTAGCTATTTTGCTCATTCTAGAAATATTGGTGATATCTATTTCAGCATCCGGAGATATTTGTTCTGAGGCCATAGCTTCTGGTCCTGTGTATTGGACATCTGGACGTGATATTTTGCAGTTTCTTGCCAGGCAAGTATACCTTGTCATTGTACTGTTATCTATATTCCATATATTGCAAGCATCTTTATTTTCTGTCCTTAGTTCATATATTTTAATTGTTATATAAAATGCTCGCGACGGTGACGTCGCGATATATTTTTATTTATGTATTGCATTGACCTTGTTCATGAGACTACCCCATTATCATGTAGCACCATTAGGTTTCATTTGACTGTGACACATATTTTTACACGAGTTGTGAGTCTCATATAGATCACGGACGCACGTATTGACTGATCATCGGTACGTGTGGGACGTGCGTTAGGAATAACTGTTGTTAGAAACTTTGCATGCTAGTAGACTTAGCAGTTATTAGAGGTCTAGGGACATAGCCTATTATAGTACGGTGGTCCTATCCTTGTCCTTGTTTGGTTGCAGGATTGGGCTAGGGTACTAAGAATAGACTATGGACCAAATCGTGTCATGGATGTGACATGCTTAGAGCATGGGGTGGGGAGAACAACAAGTACCGCATTTGGGCTCCTTTGCACTTTCCTTGTGTAACCCGTACGCTCCGCCGGAGATACGCGGTCATGATGACCCCTATATATTATCATGGTGGGCCTCCGGCGTTCGAAAGGCGCCGTACCTTTGTAGGCCCCTGGATCTCCAAGAGAACTATGCCAATCCTATTTATGGCCAGATAGCCCACTTGTTAGAAAGTTGTTCTTAAACTGCATTCACTTTAGACGGTTAGGCGACCCCTTTGGATATTTATTTCAGTACTTTATTGGCATGTGTTTAAGTATCTTGTTATGTCCCTCTGAGGACCTGGTCCGCTGCCAGGTGTACCTGTTCTTGAGTATTTGCAGGAGCGCAGATTTGGAAGGATATAGATGCTTCGTGGATGTCTTCTCGTCGAGCCGTGATTGGTAGCTAGTACTTATATTGTGTGAGTGAGTTGTACTTATATTGTATTTACTTTTCCCCATTTGAGTTGGTAGTGGATTTGTTTCCATCCAACTATCACCCTTAGATACTTCTTATTGAGATCTAGTTTCATAGACACTGGTTATTTATTTCTATATGATTTTGGTGGATGAGATTTAGATTATACCTTGTGACTTGTATTACATTTTATACCACTTGTGGATTTGATATTCATATTACAGCGTACGTGTGGATTTGGTTTCCATATATTGGAGTTGCCATATCCATGCGGCTGTCATGCTTACGTGTCCTAGTCCTACGTATTTTTGGGACTGGGGTGTGACATGTTTTTGTGGTGGCCCATGCAGGTCAAGAGCATATTGTCTCGGTTACGTTACTGTACCGAACAAGCCTGCACATAGGACTAGAGTATAGGATCTCATCCACAATTGACTATGATTCACCTTCCTCCTCTATGATCTATTCGAACAATTGTATCCTGCTTGATTCCTGTACTTCCCTAATAAGTTCCTTGAGTATATATGGCCTTCTGCTAGAATATAGGAACCCCTGTTATTGGGATGATAATTAGAGTAGCACACCTATTAAGAATACAACGAGAATATAGACACACCACTAAGTTTAGAATACCTAGTGAACCCTAGAATTCCTTATCTTTAGAATTGATTTACCATTACCCCCTGATGTATTATGAAGACTTGAGAGTATTATAGACACTACTAGAGTTAGTTAGAAGTTTTACCATAATGTTTGACCCTAGTATTGAGGAACCAATAGAGAACCAATATTGAACATTAGGACTGAACCTAACCCTCATAATTGGATAGTATTAGAGAACTATAAAACTTATGTCATTGCCTTGTTACTGGTAGACAGCACCCTAGGAAGCCTAGAGGAATGTAATCAACACTTCTCCCTTGATCATACCCCGAACATAGCAACTAACACTCCACTCCCCTTAGAGAACCATGATGCTATCTAGAGCCCTCTATCTTTATTTTATATATTGTTTCCCTGCGACCATAGCGCTCGCTATTTTGCGACGGCTAATTACGTTTCTTCTCTTCATCTTTCAACTCGTGCCATCTGACACTTCGGATAGTAGGCCAAGTAATTTTATTCTTTGTTAAGGGCTCATAGTTTGCTAGGATTATAGTTGTAGCCTTGAATGTGAAATTTTTTATGCTTGGTAGTTAGAACTTGATAAGTTTAAGTTGTTTTGTAGATTGTGACCGATGATTAACCCTTAGTTTTTAAATCGTGTAATTTTTTTTACCCTCACCTCGATACAAGTTAGACCCCTTTCCCCCTTAACGGCTAGTAACTCTTCTATCCCTACGATTGACACATGTTCTATGAGCACTAGGATTAGGACTTAAGGTGACCCTTACCTATATAATGCAATAGGAGACCCTAATAAGTACCAAGATTTTTCCTCATACACCCTAATAAGAGTTTCTGTTCTAATTACATGTACAAGATTATTTTGTAGGATCCTCTTAAGACTGTCACAATAGTAGTTAAATTATTTTAAATTGGGTAGTATACCTCACCACCTAGTATCATATAGCCCTTGTGATCCATTGATGAAGTGTAACTGAATGGCATTAATTGTATGCTAACATAAGATGATAGTGTTTATTCAGACTATAGAACTTAGAGGCTCATACCCCTACTTTGTAGACTATCGACTTAGACAAGAAATTAATATGATAACTGTAGAGATTGTAGAGTCTTTTGTTATTGTTGCTTATGTTGTTTTATTTTTGCAACTTGAATTATTTGTAACTTCTCTCATCATAATCCAGCGTTATATTTTCTGTGCTACCTTGAATTATGCTGCTATTATAGCCTAGTTTTTGCAAGCTTATTCCTTATCGAGCTTGTTCATGACATATGTATTATTGGGGAGGCCCACAATAATACATTTCAGAATCAGTGTATGAAGGTCTAGCTAACCTTAGTGCGCTCGATTCGCCCTTCGTAATGCTACTTTACGTGGATTGAGATATGTAGTGATTAGTAGACGAATATACTTGCCCTAGGCATGTCTGACATATCGTATCAGTTACATAACTGTACTAATACGAGCAGGCAAACAAAGGATTACCAAAATAGGATTTCAATCCACAACTGCTTTGACAATTCCCAATTGAATTCTTTAAACGCCTTGATCCCAATACTTCTATTCTATTACGCTGTCCTTGAACTCTCTATTATTGATCTTCATCTTCCCTTATTTCGAAAAGACGAAACCTCGTGCTGGGTATAAAGTTTGATACACAGAGAGTACTAGATATACCCCATAGGCCGATCACATACTTGAGGATTATTCTTTCGTAATTAAGGACATATCATATGTGATATGATCGGCGTTGAAGTTTCGATGATTGAACGACATGAGTAAATAAATTAAGGGATATTTTCTTAAGGTATATAGCCTTAGTTGATAGGTGGATAAATTCTAAGTTGGGTAGTAGTGCATTGTCAACTCGAGAGAAATTTCTTTTAGATTATGATCGAGTAAGATTAGATTAGGAGAGGTTCAAGCCATTGTAATTTTGAGAAATTTAGAAGGATGACTAAGATGATGAGGATCAATGAAATGATATTGAGGACCCAATATTTATACCTTAAGTGCATGAGTTAAATTTTTGAACAATGAAGGTAGAATCACCAATTTGAATTTAGAGGATAAATATAGAATTTCAGACTTGAATATTGGTGGACTGCATTTAAATTATTTTTCAATTTGGTGATTTGAATTAAGAATTAAAATTTTGGTTGGACGACCTATTTGAAATAATGAGGATGTGAATGGAATTTAAAGAGTTGAGGCATACAAAATTTTATAAGTGAAAATGGGAATATATTGGACTCAAACCACTTCTAAAGGAGATTATGATAGTTAGAGATCGTGAGGTAAAAGTTATATGCGTATGTAAATCTTGGAGATGTTATGTGGATATGGATAATTTGTAACAAGGAGAGAAGAGATAACCATAGGTTAAATTTTGATTGGAGCAGTGGTCATCTTAACCTAGAAGTGATTGCAATGGATATGATTAGGATTTTAGTTATCGCAAGAAGATTGCGACTGACTTGCCTTATTGTACATAAAGGATTAACCGCTTCTGCCTTATTTCAATTTTGAGGACGACATTGTCTTAAGTTGGCTGAATTGTGAAACCCCCTCACCTAAGAATTTGACCTACTTGGCTGAGTTAGTGAGACTAAGGTTAGCTGAGTCCAGTTAGAGATAGAACACGATATTTTATTTAATTTTACAATAGTTATATCACTTGATGTAACGACCCGCTCCGCTCAACCCGGAGGGCCGATTCAAACGGCACAAGCGTAGCTATTCAACCGCCTTGCTCAGCGAGATGGCTCGTTCGATGCAAAGGCATTTATGCTGGGATCTTAAGTGGAGTCAGACTTAGACTATCAGAGGCGCGTCCGGAGTCTCGCTCGACCGATGCGATACATCGCTAAGGTGGGTGGCCCCGGTGAACCTGTCTCTACTTAGCTGCACACTAAGAAAATGAATGTTTCATGCTAGTGTACGGGCGATAACCTTTGCATGCTAATAAAAGAGATGAACGCATATAGCTAAGGGGATAACCCCGCCTTATCATTGTATAGAACTTGGAGGTCTTGCTTGCTATTTGCGTAGTCGGGAGTGTTGAGTTGGAATGTAGTAATTCCCTTCATATATGCTATAAAGTAGTGTGAGTTCATACTGAGGCGTTGCACCGCACGGAATATAACACAGGATGGAGTAAATTCATGTTGCATGCATAGACGAGGAAGGCTATCAAGTAGTCATTCTGAGTCAGGAGATGGAAGGAAAGGAAGGTGCTCGGGATATGTTGATCACCGAGGCAGTCTCTAAGCAGAGAGCTACGTAAAGAAGAAAAGATCCGAGTGTAGTCCTCGGCAAAAGAAAAGATCCGAGTGTAGTCCTCGGCAAAAGGATTGATCCGAGAGTTGTCCTCGGCTAGGATTGGAAGTGGGGGAGTAGTTGCATGGTCACGGACAACTGGTTGCGCACCAGGTGGAGAGAGTCCTCGACACGATTGCTGAGGCATCCGAATCGTGTCGACCCGGGAGGACAGTGCCAGTGTAGTCCTGGCAGTACGCTAGCTGATGACTAGCGGACGAGGGCGAGGCATCCAGCAAGGCTTGCTACCGACCTGGATGGGCGTCGACTCGTTAGACGGATAGGAGGCCCAGCAAGGCTAGCAACCGAGCTGGGAAGATAGCCGTCCATCGCAGATATTGTCCAATATGACTAGCAGAGCCAGTGACCTTCATATAGATAAGTTATGTTTGCATAGCGGCTATCCGCATTGAGAAAAGGAGAAACGGGAAGGAGTGCGTTGGCTCGACATTATGCATAATTAGAATGGATGCATGGTATCACACATAGTTCTAGTAAAATGGGTCTTATGAGGCAGAGGCACGACATAACACTTGGGTTTTATAGATGTTTTTGTTATTCTGTAAATCATTGTTTATATTGCTGCATATGACAGGGAAGGCCGAATGGTAAGAAATGGTAAGGCGAACTCAATTGTTCATTATTATGACACTATTGAGCTGACACGGAGATTTCATTCTTTATATTGCCATGTAACTGATCCTAAGGCAAAAGAATAGAAAGACAACGAAACCAGTCGGTGCACATAACTAATGAACGTGCTTGTTTTGTGGCGTGGGCGAGAGACCTCCCCACCAGTGCATTCAATGTACTGATACCCAACCAGTCTGCATGCAGGGTGCAGGGGAAACTCGTACGGATTCAGAGATCGCTTAACGCAATGAGGCGCCGGACCGCACTTGGCGTCTTGGAGCGTGGCGTACGGACCTGGAGCTCGCATATATGAGACATAATGTATGGAAACATCATCATCCAGATCGTTTGTATTGGTTCTAAGCCTAAGGGCATATTCATTGTAAGAGAGAGAGAGAGCATGAGCGACTTGTAATCTCGGCCTAGAGCCGCTTGTAATCTTTACTTCATATCAATAAAGATCTTGATTGGATTCAATACTGGTGTTCATTTTATGTTTCCGCTATGACGACTCTGTGAACTAGTTATCAACGGCCATTTCGGTATTTGCCTTGCACGGGCGCAATCCCAGGCTCGTGCGGCATCGCGTCCCGATGGAAACGTACGTCCCGCGGGAGCGCTGGCGCGGTGATTCGCGCCTAGCGGGGACGGCCGATTCCGGCGGGAGATCGGGGCGTGACATAGTGGTATCAAAGCACGGCTTTACGTCCTTGGAATTCGTTTCGATTCTCTCAGTTTTGAACTTGTGTATTGAAGAAGTGGTAGATGCTCTCTCTCGATGCTTCGATGGATGTTCCATACAATAAGTCTAAATATTTTTGAAAAGTGCGTGTGAGACATACGATTCCTTGAACGGGATTATGATGTGTGGGCTTTTGTCCCAACCTGTGAAAGATATTGTGAGAGTAGACTCGTGTTATAATCGGCAAGTTATATGTCTATATGAAAATACCAAGCGAGTTAAGGTACGAGATGGAATGTCGTTCAGGCAATTGCCTATGCATACGGCCTTTGGGCTAAGTTGTGTTGAGTATCGTGCACCAAGATCCTTGGTGCTAGTGAGTTGCAGCGAGATTGGGTATTGTTCGGATGAGAATAAAGTTTGACTTAGGAGGGAAATCGATAGAGATGTTATCGGAGTGCCGCTAAGGCGAGTAATGAGAATCGTGTATGGATTTTCAGATATAGTTTGGACGGTTATTCATAGCGATAAGTTATAATTTTTAGCATAATCCGTATGGAGGACTATGAATAAAGGTGTATATGAGTCTAAGATCGCTGAGGCGACAAGTATGGATCGTGTTGGAGTTCTAAGGAACGAATTGGGAATGCGAGTGAATGATGCGAATGCGATTCAGGAGTTATTAGGATGACTCGATTCCTGAGTGGTGTATGCGATAAGTCCCCTGTTCGATTATGCGGATTGTGGATATAACGAGTTGTATAGATTCATGGAGTGTAACTAGAACCCTGAGTGGTGTATTGGTCGGCTTAGAAGTGTTCGAACAATCAGAGATGTCGGAGTATTAAGCGAGTCTAGCGGCAAGCGACGAGATTGGGTAAGCCTTGGTATAAATAAACAATGTCTAGCAAGTAAGCGAACTCGGAGGAAGCATGCAATATTTGGTTCAAACAAGTTACAATGAGTTGCATAAGGGATAAGGATTACATCGAATAAGAATCCAAGGTAATTGAAATTGATTACATGGTCGGGGAAACTTAAAGGATTGTACGAGCAATTTTGAGTTGAAACAAGCGAATTAAAAACTTGAGTTGAGATTGAATAATCTGAGATGCGATCGGAGTAAGTACAATTGGAAATAATGCAGCGAACGAATGAAAGCGTGCATGGAAAATTTGGATTTGAGTAGGATATCGCTCGATAGAGTTCGGTTTGAGTACGAATGCGATAATTTCAAATTTTGGGAGATTTTTAGACCATAACAATGGTTGGAAGATAAGTATGGATTGATGCAAGTTAGAAAAATTATGGTTTTGATGGATCGAGATAAGCGGTAGCAGACTTGGTTTGGAGTTTGGAAGAACGATCTTGAAATCAAGTTCGGAAAGATAACATCCGAAATCTGTCCCAGTGAGAACGATTATTCTGCGGGAGCGCCGACGTGGTGATTTCACGTTCGGCAGGGATAATCGAACTCAAGGGAACATGTTCGGTGATTATTCCAAACGAACACGATGAATGGAACGTATAAAAATGGGATAGACTTGGGTTTGGGATTTGAACTTAGTTGTTTGAGGAATGCTAAGAGTAGACAAAGAAATGTTTAAATGGTAATATTGAAGTTGGATATTTTGGCTTGGCGAATTTTGATTGCAGTAAGAACGGTTGTTGGAAGAACATGACTTGAGGGATCAATGTACAACTTGGGATAAAACGAAAATTGATGATGAGGTGTCTGTTCGTTCGAGGATAACCATAACGATTGACCTTCTTGTCTTGTGCGGGTACAACCTCTTACTCGCACATGCGTCACGTCCGGATTGGACGATCATTCCGCGGGAGAGTTGGCGTGGTGATATCACGTCCGACGGGGATGATTGAACTTGCGGGAGACCGGAACGTGACATTTGAAGGATCATTTTGACTTGTGGTTCGATATGATAAGACAAGTTTCAGGATAAAATGAGTCTAAGGATTTTTGGTGAGGAGTAAGTCTAGAAACATAAAGTAAGAGATGTTGGATGTTTTCATGAACGGATACGTAGATTGGGCTGGACGACTTAGAGTTCATGATATACATCGATGATTTATAATAGAATTGTGGCTTGATGATACAGGTGTAGAAAGGGATGGATTGGGGAATTCTATCAAACATGATAAAAGAGATAGTGTATGCGAATCGATGGGTTGAACCTGTAACGTGGGCGTATCGTGGGTTCGGTTGAACGAACGTGTTGGTGTGATAGGATGATCTGTGCTCGATGTTTAGAAATCTGAGTGAAACGAGCTTGGGTAGAATACCCGTGTAAAGGAACAATGGTTTGACCTTAGGGTGTTTGGGGCGAGCGTTGTGCAACGCGGTTGTGCGATGAGTCGCAAACTTGAGTTGTACCTATGACTGTGTGTGCTGGCCTAGTGACTAGGCAGACGACCCTATGCCTTGAGTTAAACTGGAGTGGCTGACTTCAGAGTATCGTTCGGAAAGAATGATAGAACTGGGGCAACAAGACTTAGAGTTAGAATTTGGAATTGAGAATATACACTAGCAACGTTCGCGTTGAAACAAACGTAATGTAAGATAGGACTCGGATGATAATTGATTTGGTTGGATAGGTTATGCGACGGTAAAGGATAAGACGATAGCTGGATCGAACAAGAGTTCGGTCATTCATATAGCAGAACGATCCGCGTTTCGAAAGATTTTTACGAGTAGCTTGTCAGACTTAGCTGTCACTGAGCTTGGTTGAAATACACATATTTGGGGGACGCCTTGAATATGGGTACGATCCAGATTTAGCGATATGCATAACTCGGATGCAGCTGCAAATGAAAATATTCAAACTCGCATGGATGAGTATGGCAACTGAAATAGGTTAGCCTTAACCTAAATTTTTATAAGGAAAGATTGTATCGTTTCCCGTGCTACCAAGATAGTTCTGCGCTAAGGCGCAGTACGAGACTGAGTTGGGAATGCAATAGTTGTATGAAGGGATCATTCGGGTAAAATGATTAAGCACTCGTGCGAACGGAACGAGTAAAAACGAATAGGAAGTTAAGTTCGGTTGAACCAAAGGATACGAAGGATTAAAGGGTACCCCAGGTAGGCAATTTAGCTCTGCGCTAAGGCGCAATATAAACTGAGTCAGAAAATGTAGGTGATTGGGTACGATTTACTTAGCGAGATTGGATGGTGACTCAGAGAGAATAATGCAAACGAGATTGGAAAATTAGCCGAGATTCAAACTTTTGGGTTTAGGCGTAACGATGGGTTTCAATAGGCGACGTCAAGTAAACTGTCAAATGTGTTCAGATGCGTTGGGATCCTATGGAGATAACATAACTAGTTGGGCAAGTCCACCCAATTATAAGTTGTAAGTGCCCATTGAGTTATAGAATACTCCGTGTTTGAGTAATATAACCCTGCGCCAGGCGCAGTAGATTTTAAGTCGGGAGTGCAACGATTAAGTTGAGTATAGTGCGATAGCATTGAACGATTGAGTCGTTCAATGAGAGTTGGCTAACATTGGCGTAACGCATAGTGAGAAAATAAATAAATGATTGTAGTATTGAGACAGTCCTTGAAGGTTAGACGAGATATATAGAGTTGGTTTAGAAGTTGGGCGATAGTACGAGTTGCGCTCAGGAAGTCTCGAGGACGAGACTTGTTCTGAGTGGTGTATAATGTAACGACCCGCTCCGCTCAACCCGGAGGGCCGATTCAAACGGCACAAGCGTAGCTATTCAACCGCCTTGCTCAGCGAGATGGCTCATTCGATGCAAAGGCATTTATGCTGGGATCTTAAGTGGAGTCAGACTTAGACTATCAGAGGCGCGTCCGGAGTCTCGCTCGACCGATGCGATACATCGCTAAGGTGGGTGGCCCCGGTGAACCTGTCTCTACTTAGCTGCACACTAAGAAAATGAATGTTTCATGCTAGTGTACGGGCGATAACCTTTGTATGCTAATAAAAGAGATGAACGCATATAGCTAAGGGGATAACCCCGCCTTATCATTGTATAGAACTTGGAGGTCTTGCTTGCTATTTGCGTAGTCGGGAGTGTTGAGTTGGAATGTAGTAATTCCCTTCATATATGCTATAAAGTAGTGTGAGTTCATACTGAGGCATTGCACCGCACGGAATATGACACGGGATGGAGTAAATTCATGTTGCATGCATATACGAGGAAGGCTATCAAGTAGTCATTCTGAGTCAGGAGATGGAAGAAAAGGAAGGTGCTCGGGATATGTTGATCACCGAGGCAGTCTCTAAGCAGAGAGCTGCGTAAAGAAGAAAAGATCCGAGTGTAGTCCTCGGCAAAAGAAAAGATCCGAGTGTAGTCCTCGGCAAAAGGATTGATCCGAGAGTTGTCCTCGGCTAGGATTGGAAGTGGGGGAGTAGTTGCATGGTCACGGACAACTGGTTGCGCACCAGGTGGAGAGAGTCCTCGACACGATTGCTGAGGCATCCGAATCGTGTCGACCCGGGAGGACAGTGCCAGTGTAGTCCTGGCAGTACGCTAGCTGATGACTAGCGGACGAGGGCGAGGCATCCAGCAAGGCTTGCTACCGACCTGGATGAGCGTCGACTCGTTAGACGGATAGGAGGCCCAGCAAGGCTAGCAACCGAGCTGGGAAGATAGCCGTCCATCGCAGATATTGTCCAATATGGCTAGCAGAGCCAGTGACCTTCATATAGATAAGTTATGTTTGCATAGCGGCTATCCGCATTGAGAAAAGGAGAAACGGGAAGGAGTGCGTTGGCTCGACATTATGCATAATTAGAATGGATGCATGGTATCACACATAGTTCTAGTAAAATGGGTCTTGTGAGGCAGAGGCACGACATAACACTTGGGTTTTATAGATATTTTTGTTATTCTGTAAATCATTGTTTATATTGCTGCATATGACAGGGAAGGCCGAATGGTAAGAAATGGTAAGGCGAACTCAATTGTTCATTATTATGACACTATTGAGCTGACACGGAGATTTCATTCTTTATATTGCCATATAACTGATCCTAAGGCAAAAGAATAGAAAGACAACGAAACCAGTCGGTGCACATAACTAATGAACGTGCTTGTTTTGTGGCGTGGGCGAGAGGCCTCCCCACCAGTGCATTCAATGTACTGATACCCAACCAGTCTGCATGCAGGATGCAGGGAAAACTCATACGGATTCGGAGATCGCTTAACGCAATGAGGCGCCGGACCGCACTTGGCGTCTTGGAGCGTGGCGTACGGACCTGGAGCTCGAATATATGAGACATAATGTATGAAAACATCATCATCCAGATCGTTTGTATTGGTTCTAAGCCTAAGGGCATATTCATTGTAAGAGAGAGAGAGAGCATGAGCGACTTGTAATCTCGGCCTAGAGCCGCTTGTAATCTTTACTTCATATCAATAAAGAGCTTGATTGGATTCAATACTGGTGTTCATTTTATGTTTCCGCTATGACGACTCTGTGAACTAGTTATCAACGGCCATTTCGGTATTTGCCTTGCACGGGCGCAATCCCAGGCTCGTGCGGCATCGCGTCCCGATGGAAACGTACGTCCCGCGGGAGCGCTGGCGCGGTGATTCGCGCCTAGCGGGGACGGCCGATTCCGGCGGGAGATCGGGGCGTGACATAGTGGTATCAGAGCACGGCTTTACGTCCTTGGAATTCGTTTCGATTCTCTCAGTTTTAAACTTGTGTATTGAAGAAGTGGTAGATGCTCTCTCTCGATGCTTCGATGGATGTTCCATACAATAAGTCTAAATATTTTTAAAAAGTGCGTGTGAGACATACGATTCCTTGAACGGGATTATGATGTGTGGGCTTTTGTCCCAACCTGTGAAAGATATTGTGAGAGTAGACTCGTGTTATAATCGGCAAGTTATATGTCTATATGAAAATACCAAGCGAGTTAAGGTACGAGATGGAATGTCGTTCAGGCAATTGCCTATGCATACGGCCTTTGGGCTAAGTTGTGTTGAGTATCGTGCACCAAGATCCTTGGTGCTAGTGAGTTGCAGCGAGATTGGGTATTGTTCGGATGAGAATAAAGTTTGACTTAGGAGGGAAATCGATAGAGATGTTATCGGAGTGCCGCTAAGGCGAGTAATGGGAATCGTGTATGAATTTTCAGATATAGTTTGGACGGTTATTCATAGCGATAAGTTATGATTTTTAGCATAATCCGTATGGAGGACTATGAATAAAGGTGTATATGAGTCTAAGATCGCTGAGGCGACAAGTATGGATCGTGTTGGAGTTCTAAGGAACGAATTGGGAATACGAGTGAAGGATGCGAACGCGATTCAGGAGTTATTAGGATGACTCGATTCCTGAGTGGT
Source organism: Iris macrosiphon (assembly GCA_036927795.1). NCBI lineage: Eukaryota > Viridiplantae > Streptophyta > Magnoliopsida > Asparagales > Iridaceae > Iris > Iris macrosiphon. The sequence goes on along the minus strand of JAYESA010000008.1, from coordinate 165,623,332 downwards.
GTATGCGATAAGTCCCCTGTTCGATTATGCGGATTGTGGATATAACGAGTTGTATAGATTCATGGAGTGTAACTCGAACCCTGAGTGGTGTATTGGTCGGCTTAGAAGTGTTCGAACAATCAGAGATGTCGGAGTATTAAGCGAGTCTAGCGGCAAGCGACGAGATTGGGTAAGCCTTGGTATAAATAAACAATGCCTAGCAAGTAAGCAAACTCGGAGGAAGCATGCAATATTTGGTTCAAACAAGTTACAATGAGTTGCATAAGGGATAAGGATTACATCGAATAAGAATCCAGGGTAATTGAAATTGATTACATGGTCGGGGAAACTTAAAGGATTGTACGAGCGATTTTGAGTTGAAACAAGCGAATTAAAAACTTGAGTTGAGATTGAATAATCTGAGATGCGATCGGAGTAAGTGCAATTGGAAATAATGCAGCGAACGAATGCCTAGTCCTACGTATTTTTGGGACTGGGGCGTGACAACGTTTGTGGGCATTATTTCAGGTACGCAGGCGTAGTGGCGCTGCTTGGATATACGAGACATGATGTATGAACTGTAAGTACCTTTGTGGGCTAGAGAAAAGAGCAAGAGTATTTCATCGCCTTCGTGGCATCGCCTTTGTGGCATTGCCTTCGATGCGACATTTCATTTGGACCCTATCGTGAGCTTCGCTGCGTATTACTCTGATGTGTGCTTGGTACACAATACTTGACTTCCGCTGCAACTTGGTTGTTTCTATGATAACATTTGGTGTTTGACAATATCGCCTTGTACGAGCGCAACTCCAGGCTCGTACGATATCACGTCCCGATAAGAACGATTGTCCTGCGGGAGAGCTGCAACGTGGTGATTCACGTTCAGCGGGGACTATTGAGCTTGCGGGAGATTGGGGCGTAACAATCATGGTGGTACGACTTTCACCCGAGCTTGCGCCTCCTATCATGGGTGATGATGATTTGGGTTTTGATCCTGTGATCAACAGTACTACTAGGTGTGGTTTATCTCATACGGATGGGTCGGTCGTATCCCCTGATGGGAACGACGCGGAGGGGGCGGCTGATGGTGAGGGTGGCACGGCTGAGACCGCTATGGAGGATAAGCCGACGGAGGATGAGGCGGCATTGGGGGCGTCAGATGGTGAGGGTGTACTGGGGCGTGTAATGCGTGCCAAAATTTCGTCCGTGAAGCTCCGCGGTTTTGTTACAAATACAATACGAAAGTTGAGTCCCAGTCCTTCCTCCAAATATTCTACCACGTCCAATCACTCCTCATGTACTCCTTATCCTATAACACATTTTTTGAATTGTGATCGATTTTCTCTGGGACACAGAAATTTTCTTGCAGATGTAACTGCTGGTACAGAATCGGCCTCCTTTAAAGAGGCAGTTAAAGATGCAGGGTGGCATGAAGCTATGCAGAAAGAGATACGGGCTTTGGAGGATAATGATACCTGGACAATGGAGACGCTTCCGGCTGGAAAACGTGCTCTGGGGAGCCGGTGAGTGTATAAGATAAAGTATAATTCTGATGGGAGTGTTGAGCGGCTTAAAGCCCGTTTGGTGGTTTTCGACAATCATCAGGTTGAAGGGATTGATTACACTGATACTTTTACTCTGGTTGCGAAAATGGTTACTGTTCGTGCTTTTCTAGCTGTAGCTGCAACAAAGAATTAAAAACTACATCAGATGGATGTTCACAATGCTTTCCTGTATGAAGATCTTACCGAAGAAGTGTATATGAAACTACCACATGGTTTTCGAACCACACGCCCTGATCAGATATATCGGCTTCGAAAACCTCTGTATAGGCTTAAACAGGCGCCTCGTTGTTGGTTTCAAAGTTGGCGTCTTCTTTGTGGGAGTACGGATTTTGCCAATCGTACTCTGACTACTTGTTTTTTACTTTTCATAAGGGTGATATTCAGATGAATGTTCTTGTGTATGTCGACGATTTGATTCTCTCTGACAATAATTCTGCTGCTCTTACCGCCTTTAAGAATTATTTGAGTACTTGCTTTCATATGAAGGACCTTGGGGTGTTGAAGTTTATTCTTGGAGTTGAGGTAGCTCGAAGTACGAAGAAATTTTTTTTTTGCCAACGAAAATATACACATGATTGTCGGGGGCGAAACCCACAAGCTTTTTCATGTAACAATATCATCAACTGGCACGCTCTACAAGTTCACTATTGTCAGATGGGAAAGCATATCGGCGACTCGTGGGACGGTTGATCTATATTTCATTTACTCGGTCGGATTTGGCTTACATTGTTCACATCTTTTCGCAGTTTATGCATGAGCCCCGGCGTGATCATTGGGATGCGGCTTTGAGGGTTGTTAGATATCTGAAGGGTTGTCCTGGTCAAGGCATTCTCCTTCGCTCTGACTGTGATTTGTAGCTCCGGGATGGTATGATTCTGATTGGGCGAGTTGTCCTATCACGAGACGTTCTTTGTCTGGTTGGTTAGTTTTTCTTGGTGATTCGCCTATCTCTTGGAAGACGAAGAAACATGTGACAGTGTCCCGCTCTTCGGTCGAAGCAGAATATCGTGTGATAGCGGCGATCACGTGTGAGCTTAAATGGCTCAAAGGGTTGCTTGACAGTTTGGGGGTGCAACATTCGTGTGCTATGAATTTGTTTTGTGATAGCCAATTTGTTTTACATCTTGCGCAGAATCCAGTTTTCTATGAGCGCACAAAACATATTGAGGTGGATTGTCACTTTTTGAGGGATGTTGTTCTTGATGGAGTTATTCGTCCATCTCATGTGCCGGCAAATGGACAATTGACGGATGTTTTCACCAAAGCTTTGGACAAACGACAATTTGAGTTTCTTTTGCGCAAGTTGGACATTTGTGACTTGCATGCTCCAACTTGAGGGGGGGGGGGTATTAGAATTAAATTGTATGATTAAATTGTATATATGTTGATTGGTCCATGTGGCTTAGGTCCAAGTTGATAAAAATCTAGATTATTCTCTCCTACTACTACTTCACAGTAATGTTCTAGAAATGAAAGCCGGAGGAGGAGATAGGGTGGCTAGTGGCGAGTGAAGCTGTGGAGGAATTTTGTTGGAGACCAGACAACAACCTGCAACCAGCAGGGAGCATAGTTGGAGAGCAAGCAACGACGGCCAGGTAGAGTGTTGGCCGTTGATTTTTGTTGGAGACAGATATCAGACAAGTTTGAAATTAAGAGATGCTTAATAAACGGAAGGAGGGAGTGCCGTCTGCTAGACCGGGAGGCCTGGAGGAGGGTAGGTTGCCCTAAGAGGCGGGAATTGCCTAGCCCATGAACTTGTATGGCTTGCCTCTGGGTCAACTCTAGTAATGATTATTCATTTTCTCGAGTTGCAATCCAAATGAAATCTTAAATTGGGAACCTATTTTAAGCAATTATAGAATCCATGAATAGTTTTCCAAACCTACCGATCCTTATTCCGTTCGACTCGGTTGTTGGTCCAAAATACCCGACCCAATAAATTATCGGATCCAACCGAATTTTTCATATGGATCCACCACCACATGGCTACTATTTAAAGCCCACTTCCTAACATCTCATTCGCTCCTCTCGGCGGCTAGGGTTTTTCTTCGTCTTCGAACAAGAGGTAAAAATGGAATCCTAACCCTAATTTTATCCCTCTTTGGTTTCGAAACCCCAATGTACTCTCTTTTTCCCCCCTCTGATTGTGTTCTACTATTGAGAAATTTGTGATTTTTGGTGAATAGAGAGGTAAGAAATGGCTCCACCGCAGCCGAACAGTGGGCTCGCAGTCGGTCTGAACAAAGGGCACATTGTCACCAAGAGGGAGTTGGCTCCTCGTCCTTCCAGTAGGAAGGGGGTATGATTCTCTGACCTTTTATTTGCTAAAAATGGAACATATTTGAATTTATTTGGTATTGATTCGTTGTTTTATGCATCGATTTGTGAAATTTTACTATATTATGATGTGAACTTTTTTTTTTTTATAGCAAACAATGTATAGATCTTATGAATTAGGTGCCGTGTCCTCAAATTGATCCCTTTTTTGTTACCTCAAATTGATCCCTTTTTTGTAATATGCCTATCATGATAAACTTATAAATTAGGTGCCGTGTCCGTGTCAAACACACTCAAAAATCTTTTAGGATACGTTAATATCAGTGTTGGATTCCTTTTGTTAACATATGGACTGAAACGAGGCTTGTATGCATGAAGTTTTAGCTTATTTGTAGAGAAAGGAATGCTTCAGTAGAATAGATGACTTTGTACTTGTTAGATTATTGGTTATTTACCTTCTACCGTGTTTTTTGTAATTTGTTTGATCATCACATTGAATCCGAAATTTTTATTTCCATTCAGGATTTGGCTTTGACTTGAATTTTTATGCATGACTAGTGCTTCTTCCATCAATCATCCGGATTTACGGTGTATATCAACAGATCATGGTTGAGTGATCTTAAACATATTTTTTAAAATGGTAGATATTGGACTATAATGTTTTCGGTATTGTTTAGGTATGCTTGGTAATGGTGTTTTAACTTGCTGTGAGTGTTTTTGAACCGACCATTTATGGAAACCCTTGCTTGTTATTTATTTTGAGTCACTAGTTTTGGTCTCCTAATTTTTTTTTCCAAAATCGGTTTAATGTATTTTTGAGGGTCTGCTTGGTAACGGTGTTTTCACCAGTTTTGGGGTCTTTTTGAACCGAACATTTATGGAGTATTTTAAAAACAGCTGTTTGTTAATTTTTTTGAGGCACTTGTTTTGGTCGGCTCAAAAATCTTCCAAAATCGGTGTAATAGAATTTTGGGTGTATTTATAAACACCACAAATTGACGGATTTTGAGGGGTTTTATTATTCTATTACATTTATATTCTTACCAAAAAAATATAATTATAACTACTAATATCCTACTTTATTTTTTTTTCTTTTTCATCTGTATTTTCTTTTCTTCTACTGCTTCCAAATTACGACTACTTTTTCCAATAAGTTCTTATAATCCTTCTCTCCTACTTTAATCCAATCGTTTCTATTATTTCATGTGTTTCTATTATTTTGATCAAATGTGCCTTCTATTTCTTCCAAACTATAGCTATTTTTTTCGGTAAGTTCTTAAAATCTCTCTCATACTTTCATTCAGACCTTTATATTGTTTCATGTGTTTTTATTACTTTATTTATATATGGGCATGTATGTAATTTTATTCGTGTAACCGCTAGTTTATGAATTACCATTACCAAGCAAGGGTTGGACTAGTTTAAAAGTCGCTACTTAAAACAATCCAAAACAGGACCCCTCAAAAAATACCTCATAACCGGTACTCAAAAAATACCTCATAACCGCTAACCCTAAAATTGCGAAGCAGACCCCGAGTGTCTTTATAAACACCAAAAATCGGTGAAATTTGAGGAGTTTTATTATTTTATTTATATCCTCACCAAAAATATATCATTGTAACTAATAATATTGTACCATATTTATTCTTTCTCATATGTGTTTCACTTCTATTTCTTCTATTTTTTCTGGTAAGTTTTAAAATCTCTTTCCTACTTTCATCTACGTGTTTCTATTATTTCATGTGTTTCTATTATATCAAATATGGACTTTTACCTCCTGATCGAGGCATGTACTGGACGGCAGTTCCCGTGCTAGGGTGATAGTTCCCATGCTCGGGTGGCAGTTCTTGCCCTCGAGACCGTTTTGTTTATGTATGGACATGTAGGTAATTTTATGCATGTAAAAAACTTTCAGAACCGCTTGTTAATGAATTACCAAGCATGGGTTGGACTGACGCTAGTTAAAATCACCAAAAATCGGACCCCTCATAACCGCCCATAACCAATAATCTAAAAACATCTCATAACTGCCACCCCTACAAGTGCCAAGCAGACCCTTAGTATGTTATATAAATTAATGCTGTTCTTTTTCTTATTTTTTGGTAACACCAGCTTATTTTATACGCTAAATCATTTATCGGGAAGCTTTTGAAAGGAGGGAGGTTGCCTTCAGAAGCTGCATCGGCTTCTTGAACAGCAGCAACAGTACCAAACCAGGCTTTAGAGTTCTTAATTTATGATTCATTAGAATATCGTGCACCCTAGATATATTGCATACAGTTCCTCCTTTTTATGTTTATAAAATATAGAAGGAAATTGATGCATGTTTAAATCTGAATGGGGTGGAAATAAAAACATTTTCACATGTCCACATCTTACATGACATAATTCCTTGTTTTTATGTGTATAAATAATAAATATACAAGGAAATAAATGCACGTTTCAAATCTAAATGTGGTATAAATTAAAGCATTTACTCATGTCCGTCTTAATCTTACAATGTAATTTTGTTGTAAAAATTTTGATTGATTAATTTTGTCCTTTATTGTTATTTCACTCCATTGTTTGTTATTTTCTCATGCCACTATATATTGTTAGGAAAACTGTGCTCTTTACTAGCGTTTTAGAGTTTTCACATCCATGAGTAGTAGTTTAATATTCATTAAGTGCTCACTGTACAAAGGGGAGTAAAACTTTGATACAGATGAGAAAATAATATGTATTGTGATTGTATCAATTTTTTGATACAGCCATCTGTATCAAAGTTTTACTCGTACAAAGGGTGTGAATCATTATGTAATTTTGAAGATCTTTGATTTATTTGTTTATTACATAATATTTATTGTGATTTGTAATATACAGCTGGTAGAGTGGTGCTTAGAGGGCTCTATTAGAGGATGCAAGTAAATATATATGATGTATTACTACATGTAACATTAAAACATGACAGGAGTTTGATATTTATAAGAATGAATAATATAGGACATTGTCACATCGTGTCTTCATGAACAAGAGCCTCATCTTGTCTCCCATCTTTTTGTGCATCAAACAGGACCCTTTTGACACCAATACACATGGTGGGACTACTTCCCTCTGTTTCTTTGGCCGGACTCGTAGCATGAGTATGGTTTGGGATAGGTTGGATGTCTAGACTAGGAGGTTAGAATTGGATTGAAGATGAGGGACTAGGGCTAGGCTATGGCAGTGGGATGGACAATTTGGGAAGGCAAAAGAGCTAGACCAAAGATAGACCACGCCCTATTACCATGTTAAGAAGTCGGCTCAACACAATTGACTTCATTAAGGAAAAAGTCTGCACAATATTTGAGAGAGTATACCTCCCTTCCTAATTTCCTGTTTTCCAACATGGGACTAAACAGGACTACACTACGGCTAATAAAGGCAAAAAAGATAGGGACGAAAAATATTAAAGTAATGCTTTCTCTTGCAATATTACATGTTAATTAAGCATATTAGTCACTAAAATCTAAATTTTCGAGATGATATGGTTAGCTCAAGTATTTTAATTGTGGAGATCTCTTGGTATCTTTTCTTTGGTTCTGTCAAGCTCCTTTCCTTTTTCTAATTATCAGAAATAACTTTCTTTATGGGAATATGTTCTTATGCCTAAGAAGTATCATGCAACAGTATATTAGGCCATTGTTACGAGCGACTCATTGCAATCTTAAGCCCAACATGAAGTTTTAAACCTTGTTGGTTGGAGACTACTTAATGTCACAATGCCTAATACTTGGGGCTGCAACTCGGGCGGGTTGGGTCGGGCTTTAGCTCAACCCGAGCCCAACCCGACGAATCATAAGCCTAGCCCGAGTCCAAGCCCGACTGGATCTCGGGTTCAATATATGTAGCCCACGACCAAGCCCGGAGGATCGGTTTGGGCTCAGGTTGGATCGGGTCAATCGAGTTTATCGGGCTCTAATATGATATTTAAAATAATTTAAAACAAGAGTAATATTAAACACAATCAAATAGCAATCAAGTCTCAATCATTACAAAATACAAAGTGAAATGAGATTTATGATAAACAGTTGAAGAGTTTGAGTTAAATTTTATTATTATTTAATATATATATATATATATATATCGGGTTCTTTGGGTAACCGACACATGAACCAGAGATTAACCCGATCGGGCTCGGGTTTAGCCCGCCCAAGTTGCACCCCTACTATTACTTCATCTAGAGGTGATCTTGACTACTTTGATTAATGGAAGCGCCTCTTCTGCTGAATCCAATATACCACTTGTTTGGTGCATAACAAAAGTTAATATGGATATTTAATTGGCAGATGTGATTGTTGATCATAATGCTATTTTACACACACTGGATGAATATTACTGATTTTTTTTTGGAGATCTTGTAATTATATTACACGTGGTTCTTCAATTGTATTACTTGTAAGCTTGAGAATATTCTCTCTCTACATATATGTCGACCTGAGGATCAACTTGTATTTCTGCTGTTTTAGAAAACCAGCAAAAGGATCCATTTAGTCAAGAACTTAATCAGGGAAGTTGCTGGATTTGCTCCTTACGAGAAAAGGATCACTGAGCTTTTGAAAGTTGGCAAGGACAAGAGAGCGCTAAAGGTGGCGAAAAGAAAGTTGGGAACACACAAGAGGGCAAAGAAGAAGAGAGAGGAGATGGCCAATGTCCTCAGGAAGATGAGGTTAGTTCTAAATTTTTTCTGTTCCTTGTATTTGTGAAGTTATGTATATGATAATAACTCAAGATTGGCAGACCTACTAGTTTAGCACACGATGAATATTTGAGTTATAAATAACCCTATGAAACACGGGTACTTGGGTTATGATACACTTTGGGTACTCCCGAGTACTTACCACATACACAATTCAAATATTAGTTATTTGTACTTTCAATTTTAATTTTGGTTAGTTGGTATTTCTATGGTACTTTGTGGGTAGTTTCTATTGCAAGTCATTGGATATGACCTTATCTTTTAAAATATAGATTTGTTACTTTTATTTATGAAATACTTTCTTAGTTTTTGATTCTTATCCACCACAGATGATCAATAAAGCTGTATGCATTACATGGCAGTCCTATGTGCTGTCAATTATCTAATGATAGTAGTTAAACCACACATTCATATCACTATTACATTTAAGTAACTTGATTGATTGATTTATTTATTTATACTTTTAGTTTAAAACAAACAAGGCAAACATCTCATGGCACAGAATTTACTTAGTCATTATGGTTTGAACTTAAGATGCATGGAAACTCCAAACAGGTTGCACTATCCTTGTGTTTCTGTTAGGACATTATTTGGCATTGGATTTACTCTCTAGTCTGTTTTTGACTTGATATTTCCTTGTTGGCCTTTTGGTTTAGTTTCAGTAATGTTTTGTTCCCAATTTATTTCCTTAAAACTATAAAGTATTCGTAAGTTTAAAATGAGAAGCAACAAATTAAAAATATATGATGATACTGAGAGGCAATTGAATTGTGTACCTACATTCTTTTGGATGTTGGAATGTTGGAATAGGAAGGCCTGTCCATAAAGTTTTTCCACCCATCACAACTTGTGTCGTGGTTCCTCTCACCTTTTATGATTAATTAAAATTATCTTTCATATTACATCGAATCTGTGATAGATGAGGTATATGAGTGACAGACATTTTAGTGTAAGCCTGCTCAGAAGAACTAACCATTTCTTATGGTGGTACAATTCGCAGGTCTGCTGGTGTGACAGACAAGAAGAAATGAAGTTATCATCCTGAGTAGTTTATGTGGGCAATTTATGTTTTTGTCCTACTGTTATTTTCTTTGTTGGAATTTAGAGATTATGAGTGAGACACCTTGTTTGTATTACTAATATTTGGGACATATTTGGACCTAGCATATGCACCTTATTGCCTTACTTATGTTGGCTTTTATTCCATGTTTTTGTTGCCAGTTACATCCTTAAAATTAAAAAGGGGGGGGGGGGGGGGGGGGGGGGTGCTCAACTTGTTTTCTGTTTCTGGGATTGCACCTCTTGGCTTGATTTGATTTTTACTGCAGTTGCAATTTAGTGGTTCACTTTGGAAGTATTGGTAGTCGAACAGATTCATGCCATTCAATGCAGATCTCAATTTTTATGTATCTGGAAGGCTGGAACATCAAAATGGTTTTTTGACTTTCTTCCTATACTTGGAAGTTAAGAGGAATGGCTTACCAGTATGTCTTGGGTTTTGATTAGAAAACATCATGCTGCATGATTTCGAAGTTCTGGTTATAATCTATAAGAATAACGGATCAATAAATAATTCCCGATCAGAAGTTGTGCAGCCTGGAGAAATAATTCAAATTTGACTAAAAATATTTCAAAAGAAAAGAACTAGATCTTCAGGCTTGTAAAAAAATTATATTAAAGCATCCAAAAACATACACCCAAAAATGTAAAGGGCTATGCTATGACTACAACCAAATGCCTACGACCCTGCCGTCCGTCCATTGGAGGAAGGGGGAGAGATGGGATTCGGTGGCTGTCCGGATGGTCGTTATGTGGCAGAAACGTCATGTGGTAGCCGTTCATTGGAGGGAGAGGTGGGGCCGGATGTGGCTCACATAGCTGGGGGGAGAGAGGGTTGTAAGAAGGTTGTAAGCATTTGATAGTAAACTTAGCATTATTGAAATGTAAAACCGACGGGTTGATTTGAGACAAAAATGTTGCAGTTCTCAAGGTATCTTAGATCAATTAGTTGGTGAACACGGAGACTTCTTCTGGTCGGTTCGGATTGTTCATATCTCAAAAACAAAATCTAAAAGAAAATTCAACAAAAAATGAGGGGCATAAGTGGAATAACAAGGCTGCATTCCGTTTTGTCGATGTAAGGGTCTATTTAGTTGCTTGAAAGTGTAAGAAAGTGTGAAACTAATATTTTGTTTGGTGAAAATTAAATGCGTATGCTTTTGAGTGTCACGTCCCAGTCCCAAAATACACGGAACCAGGCCACGTGGCAATGCCAGCTGACACGTCTCCGAGGATATTCCAATTTAATGGATCCCAACGAAGAGTGCTACGTTGTCCTAATACTAACATGTCACATATATATGTATCAACAACAAGTAATCTAGTCTCATCCACAATATAAACAGCAAGAAGTACTAAATAAACTGCTGGAAGATAAACACCAGTCTCAAGATATCATAGTACAACCAAGAATGTCTGGTGGGAACAAACCCACTACTATGATGAAATAAAAGTACTGAAATGATAGATAAAAGAGTGATGACTAGGGCATCGGCTATCTAGATAGTGATGCTCCCAATCATAGGCAGAAGGCCTACCAAGTGATCACGGAAACTCTGACGGTAGCACCTCTAGCTCCTCTGCGGTAGCGAACCTCGTCTCATGTCCTGGGCCGTACACTGTGGGGTAATATGCCCCGTCCAAATCTGAAAAGGTACCAGGTCCTCAGAGGGACGTAACAAGATACATAGAAGCATGCCATATATAAATACTGAATAAAGTAAATATAATAAAAGGGTGTGCTAACCATCTAAGTGAATGCAATGTGAGGACAACTGTGAGTATATGGGAATGTGTAGGCTAGACATATGCTGACGTAATTCACCAGTCGTGCCAACCGGCTAGTATATGCCACACATGCCCCCTATAACACGGGCGCAGGAATACAATAACGTCCAACGTTCTATAGAGTGTGGTATCCGTAAAGTCACCAAGTACGTCCAACACTCTAAAGCACGTGGTATCTGTAATATATATATATACGTCCGTATCACTCCGTCGAGTGCGGTATCTGCATAAGGGTGGTGGGTGTCCCATACGCCTAATAGTCGTCCTCCCCGCCCAATGTAGATATACAAGTCAAATACTCGACGTGCATACCCCGTATCTAAATGCCAAGTCTATACACTGAAATAACCCTGAATTACTTGCTAACCGTGATGCATGTCACACGCGGCGATAGCTAGTCGAGCACGCGAACCCGCATCCCAACATGAGATTGTCACTATGAATACGTGTAAAAGTGTCAGGTCTTGGAAGATATCAACGCATCCTCCTAACTGGGGTGAGTCTACTAGTGACTAGGTCAATGATACTAAATCATCGACGTATCCGTCGACTGCACCCGAGTCAATCTCGGACGCACACAATTGTATAAAAGGAAACAACAAGATCTCAATACAACATATGCATAATTTAAATTAAACAGTAATACATGGCAAGGTATCTTGCCTGAGTCCTCAAGCTGTGAATGCCAAAAGTCTGCTCCTGCGGTATCTCCTGGCTGATCCAATGATCCTAAACACACCAATATAATATAGCAATCTAACGTCAGACACTAAGGGAAATACATGCTTAATTATGACGCTATTCTAGGTACTATCATGAAATCATGGTTGGTCGACTACAGTGACGCGTGTGCACGTAGCTAGGGTGTATACGTGTTCTGTCCTCGGCTACTATGTATTTTATGACAATAAATTACCACGTTATGGGTTACGAAGCTGGTTGCGTTTTAGTACAAATATGTCCTTATTTCCATGCTTGAGTATACATGTAAATGCCCAAGTTTTTAGGTGGAAAACAAGTCTTTATATTCGAGTCTATCATTAAGGAAATTGTTGGTTATTAATGAATGCTAAACCTTGTTAATCATCACCATTCATATATGTAGGGTTTATGTAAGTTTAGGGTTGTGTCCGGGATTCCGACACTCGACACGACGTCACAATGCGAGTATATATAACACGATACAAGGAAGAAGGAAAAATAGTTGGGTGGACCTGTGCTTGCGGACGGGGGACCTGTGCTTGCTGACGGTTCTCCTCCGGCGGGGCGGATCTCCGGCCGGCATTTAGTCAACCACGGCAGCAGCGGCAGCGGCAGTATGTGCAGCAGCGGCGGCAACAGTTGGGTGGTCAGGCGGCTGGGTTGTCCGGTCGGGGATGGCGGTGCCGGCGTACAGGTGGCGTTGGGGGCGGTCGTCAGGGCCGGGGCTGCCGAGTTTCTGATCGGAATAGGGAGTAGGGTTGCTCGGCTAGGTATGGGGGTGGTGGTGGTATTCTAGGGTTTTCAATATGAGGGAAAGGCATATTTATATAGGTGATATGGATTCGTGGGCTGTCCTCGGGGCTTGGGCCGGCCAGGGCTCGAGGGAGTGGGGGCTGGTCCACATGGAAGTGTTCATGGGCTGGGTCAGGTCCTGTTTGAGGTGAAATTGGCCCCCAAACTAATTAAATTAATAATTAATGCACAGGGTGAAATTACGGCCATTGCGTAGCTAAGGTGAGACGCAATGACGAGTATCTAATGTTGCACAATGGTCAGGGGGTAGTCTGGCATGTCTAAGAGATGTTCGTGACCTTGGGTGGAAGATGACTACTGGTGTGGTGCTCCAACCTCGAAGCAACGTCAAGGTATATTAAGACGTATAATTGACGCTCAATAATCCTACTTAATTCCCGATAAATCCTAGTCTCGTGATTTAATTAAAAATATAAATCCTAAATTGGTCGAGGGGGTTTACAATCTACCCTCCTTAGAGCATTTTGTCCTCGAAATTAAAACATACGCATGGTAAGAAATACTGACTGAATTTAAAATGCTAATACGTACCTAGTCCTTCGAAGAGATGGGGATAACGCTGTCTAATATCCTCCTCGCGTTCCCAAGTCGACTCTCCTGGTGCATGATGTCTCCATGCGACGCGGACTAGGGGAATAGTCTGACCTCGCAGTACCTTCTCGCTCCTGTCCAGGATCTCAATAGGCTCCTCTTGGTAGGATAAACTCGGGCCGACTGTGATCTCTGAGTGGTCCAGTACATGACTCGGATCTGATATGTACCTCCTCAACTGAGATACATGGAAGACGTCATGGACTCCCTCCAAGGTCTGCGGCAAGGCTAATCTATACGCAACTTCTCCGACGCGTTCTAACACATCTAATGGTCCGATGTATCTCGGACTCAACTTTCCTCTGCCTCCGAATCTGATAGTCCCTCGAGTAGGCGAAATCTTTAGGAATACGTGATCTCCAACCTGGAACTCTAGGGTCGGCGATGCGCATTTGCCCAATGCTTCTGTCTGTCCTGTGCTGCTCGTAGGTGTCCTTGGATCTTCTTCACCTTTTCCACTGTACAAACAACCAACTCGGGGCCAAGAATCTGTCGCTCGCCTATATCGCTCCAGCATACTGGGGAACGACACTTCCTTCCATACAATGCTTCATAGGGAGCCATTTGGATGCTCACTTGATAGCTGTTATTGTAGGAAAACTCGACCAAATGCAAATGGTCCTCCCATGATCCTCCGAAATCAAGAATACACGCTCTTAACATGTCTTCCAATGTCTGAATGGTGCGCTCCGACTGGCCATCTGTTTGTGGGTGATACACTGTGCCAAACTTCAGGCAAGTACCGAGACTCTCTTGCATACTCCGCCAAAAGTAAGATGTAAACCTCGTATCCCTGTCAGACATGATGCTCACTGGCACTCCGTACAATCGCACAATATCTCTCATGTACATGTCTGCTAAGACCTCTGTAGACTGTCCAACTCTGAAGGATAAAAATTGTGTGGACTTGGTGAGTCTATCTACGATTACCCATACTGTATTTCGATCACTAGGACTCCTCGGAAAGCCCGTAACAAAGTCCATAGTGATATGCTCCCATTTCCATTCCGGTATAGGGAGCGGTTGAAGCAATCCTGCAGATCTCTGATGCTCAGCTTTGACTTGCTGCAGGCACTTGGCCACAAAGCGTGCTATCTCTCTCTTTATTCCATGCCACCAGTAGTACTGTCTCAAGTCTCTGTACATCTTCGTGCCTCCTGGACGAATAGAGTAGGTTGAACTGTGTGCTTCTGCCATCAACTCCTGTCGAAGCTCTCCATTTGGAACATAGAGACGATCTCCACATCTCAAAGTTCCGTCTTCATGTATACGCAGTCATGTCTGTATTCCAGCCTCTGTCCTCTGTCTAAGCCTCTGGAATCTGGCGTCTGTTGGCAAAGCAGCCTTGATCCTCTCCACTAATGTCGACTGTAATTGAAAACTCGACAATTGTCCGTCTATTCCGGGCATGACGACTTCTATACCCATCTGCTCTAGATCTCTCAACAGATGTTGTTGGGTAGTCAAGAAGAATGCCATGGGTCTCCTGTTCAATGCGTCAGCTACTACGTTAGCCTTTCCCGGATGGTACTGCAGCTCAATCTCGAAGTCTGTCATCACCTCGAGCCAACGTCTTTGCCTCTGATTAAGGTCCTTCTGGGTGTAGACGTATTTCAGGCTCTTATGATCAGTGAATATCTCTACTCTTTTTCCATATAGGTAGTACCTCCAGAGCTTCAAAGCAAATATCACTGCTGCAAGCTCCAAGTCGTGAGTGGGATAGTTCTTCTCATGGGTCCTCAACTGTCTAGAAGCATAGGCTACAACCTTTCCGTGCTGCATCAAGACACATCCTAATCTTTTCCCGGATGCATCGCTATAGATCACGAATCCTCTGGGTCCAGAAGGTATGGTCAAGATAGGTGCCATAGTCAAACGCTTCTTCAGCTCATCGAATGCCTTCTGACACTCCTCTGTCCAGGTGAACTCCTGCTACTTACGGGTCAAACGGGTCATCGGCTCTGCAATCTTTGCGAAGTTCTCTACGAACCTCCGGTAATATCCGACAAGTCTTAGGAAACTTCTCACTTCCGAGACATTGGTATGGGTTGGCCATGTCTCTACTGATGAAATCTTCGCCGGGTCTACTGTAATACCATCTCCTGAGATGACGTATCCAAGAAAAGCGACACAATCTAGAAGAAACTCGCACTTGCCCAGGTTGGCATAAAGCCTCTCTCTCCGCAGCGTCTCTAACACTAGTCTCAAGTGCTCCTCGTGGCTCTTCGAATACACTAAGATATCGTCGATGAAGACTACCACTAACCGGTCCAAGTATTGGTGGAATACTCTGTTCATCAAGTTCATAAATATAGCTGGCGCATTCGTTAGCCTAAAAGGCATCACTAAGAACTCGTAGCGACCATAACTAGTCCTGAATGCTGACTTTTGAATATCTTCTCTTCGCACCTTCACTTGATGATAACCCGATCTCAAGTCAATCTTTGTGAACACCACTGCTCCTGTCAATTGGTCAAATAAATCATCAATCCGCGACAGGGGTACTTGTTCTTAATAGTCAAAGCATTAAGGGCTCTGTAATCAATGCACATGCATACTGTTCCATCATTCTTAGGTACAAACAACACTGGTGCTCCCCAGGGTGATGCACTAGGATGGATAAACCCCTTGCTCTGCAACTCCTCTATTTGTAGCTTTAGCTCACCTAACTCTTTTTTCGCCAATCGGTACACATTAGAAGATACCGGTGCTGCTCCGGGTACTAGTTCAATGGTGAACTCCACATCTCTATCTGGTGGTAAGCCAGGCAATTCCTCCGAAAAAACATCCTCAAATTCTGCAACTATGGGTGGGGGTACCATCTCCATAGCCATGCAAGTTCCAGCTATCTTTCCTACTCCTTGTTCGACGGTCCCTCGCATGTACTCGAACTCCGGTTGATCTGCCGGTCTAAAGGTGACGCTACCCTTCCGGCAATTCAGTACGACATTATACTGGCTTAACCAGTCCATGCCAAGCACAACACCAAAGTACGGCATGGGTAATACCAAGAATTGCGCTCTCATCTCTCTACCACATACGACTACCGAACACGTTCTAATAGTGCTGGTAACCGGCACGATACCTCCTCCGGTAAGAATCTTCCAACTCTTAGGTAAGGGGAAAGTCGCTACTCTATGCATTGCTACAAATCTACTAGATTTAAACGATAATGTAGCTCCAGAATCAAACAGTACAGTTGCAGGTAATGATGCAACTAAAATGGTACATGTGATAGCTTCCCCTTCTGTTTCCTCCTCAGTAGCTGCTAATGCAAAGGCATGTCCGTGCCTCTATCCTCCTGTCTGCTGTCGGGTCCGGTCGAACTGTACCTCCTGTGGGGCCAAGGGTGGTCCCCTTTGAAATCCTCCGGGTGCTGGTGGGCGCTGGCCTCCTGGTGGTGGTAGTATCCTCGGGACTGGTGCTGCTGGTCTCTGCCCTGTCTGCGGTGCTACGTCTCTGCGCTGTAGGCAGTCTCAGGCAAGGTGCTGGCTCGTTCCATATATCATGCATAATCACAGCTTCTTCCGACAATCTTTAATGATGTGTCCCTTCTTGCCACAATGGTGACAAGTCGGGAGCTCCTTCTGCTGGTATGGTGCTGCCCTCTGCTGTGTCTGTGCTCCGGGACGTCGGATCGGTCCTCTTGCTCCGGGCTGGGCTCTGGCTGGTGTAGTCGTGCTGGAACGTCTAGCTTCTCTGACGATGGCCTACTGGATCCTCGCCTCTGCAAGAACCTCTCCATAAGAAATCCTTGCCTGTGTGGTGGTATACCTCTGTAGCTCGAAATTGAGGCCGTGATGAAATCTCTGGGCTTTCTCGAGATCATTGGGTATCAGGACGGCACCAAATCTGCTAAGGCGGCTGAATTCCGCGTTATAGGCATCAACAGTCATATTTCCCTGCTCTAGATGTAGGAACTGGGAGTACAGAGCATTTTTGACTGTAGCCGGGAAATATTTTGCATTGAAGTATTCTAGGAACTGTTCCCATGTCTGGTTCTTGCCTACACTGCGCTCAATAGAATCCCACCAGTGATGGGCGCTGCCTTTTAGTTGGGCCCTCACTGCGGTCATCCAAAGGTCTGGATGCAGTTGTGAGCCTCTAGTAGCATCTCCGTGTTGGCAACCCAATCGAAGATCTGTTCTGCAGTCTCATTGCCCGAGAAAGTATCCGGTCCCATCTGTCGGAACCATCTTACAGTGCCACCTGTCTGGGCTGGTGCAGGTGCTGGCACTGGTGTTGTGACAGGTGTCCTCTCTAGTACTGCCATCAAACTCTGCCTTAACGTCTCGGTCTGATGCCACTGTGCTTGCATCATAGTCTGGAAGAACTGTAGCATCTGTGGCTGTCCATCAAGTTGTGGCAGCTGGGGTGGATAAGGTGGAGGTGGTGGTAATGGAACCTCTGGCTGTGCGGTAGGGGTCTCCTGTGGCATCGGTGTAGCTCCTGAAGTCTGATCCTCACAATGCTGCGTGGGGATCGTCTGTGAAGTCTGTCCCTCGTACTGTGGCATCGGATCGCCTTGAGAAGGCTCATGCCAATGTATCAGCGGGGTCGGTGGCAGTGGTTGCCCTCCAGGTAGTCTCTGGGGTGTCTCCCCTCCCTGAGTGGTGTTGGCTGGTACCACGGCGCTGGGTGCTCCTCGTCCGCTGCGCAAGTTCATCTTGCTGCAAGAGACATAATTTCATTAAAAAAAGGACGGGATTAACCAAACATGATGCAAATATTTAGAAGTAACACGAAGGAAGTTCAAAAACGTAATCAGAGTGGATGAGACCTAGTAATTTTTGTCTTATTGCAGGCTCGCTGGGCATGTTACCATACCACAAGCGATAAAGTCGACCTGCATGGGCCACCACTAAAACCATGTCATGCCCTAGTCCCAAAATACACGAAACCAGGCCACGTGGCAATAGCCAGCTGACATATCTCCGAGGATATTCCAATTTAATGGATCCTAACGAAGAGTGCTACGCTGTCCTAAAATACTAACATGTCCCATATATATGTATCAGCAACAAGTAATCTAGTCTCATCCACAATATAAACAATAAGAAGTACTAAATAAACTGCTGGAAGATAAACACCAGTCTCAATATATCATAGTACAACCAAGAATGTCTGGTGGAAACAATCCCACTACTATGATGAAATAAAAGTACTGAAATGATAGATAAAAGAGTGATGACTAGGGCATCGGCTATCTAGATAATGATGCTCCCAATCCTAGGCAGAAGGCCTACCAAGTGATCACGGAAACTCTGACGGTAGCACCTCTAGCTCCTCTGCGGTAGCGAACCTCGTCTCATGTCCTGGGCCGTACACTGTGGGGTAATATGCCCCGTCCAAATCTGAAAAGGTACCAGGTCCTCAGAGGGACGTAACAAGATACATAGAAGCATGCCATATATAAATACTGAATAAAGTAAATATAATAAAAGGGTGTGCTAACCATCTAAGTGAATGCAATGTGAGGACAACTGTGAGTATATGGGAATGTGTAGGCTAGACATATGCTGACGTAATTCACCAGTCGTGCCAACCGGCTAGTATATGCCACACATGCCCCCTATAACACGGGCGCAGGAATACAATAACGTCCAACGTTCTATAGAGTGTGGTATCCGTAAAGTCACCAAGTACGTCCAACACTCTAAAGCACGTGGTATCTGTAATATATATATATACGTCCGTATCACTCCGTCGAGTGCGGTATCTGCATAAGGGTGGTGGGTGTCCCATACGCCTAATAGTCGTCCTCCCCGCCCAATGTAGATATACAAGTCAAATACTCGACGTGCATACCCCGTATCTAAATGCCAAGTCTATACACTGAAATAACCCTGAATTACTTGCTAACCGTGATGCATGTCACACGCGGCGATAGCTAGTCGAGCACGCGAACCCGCATCCCAACATGAGATTGTCACTATGAATACGTGTAAAAGTGTCAGGTCTTGGAAGATATCAACGCATCCTCCTAACTGGGGTGAGTCTACTAGTGACTAGGTCAATGATACTAAATCATCGACGTATCCGTCGACTGCACCCGAGTCAATCTCGGACGCACACAATTGTATAAAAGGAAACAACAAGATCTCAATACAACATATGCATAATTTAAATTAAACAGTAATACATGGCAAGGTATCTTGCCTGAGTCCTCAAGCTGTGAATGCCAAAAGTCTGCTCCTGCGGTATCTCCTGGCTGATCCAATGATCCTAAATACACCAATATAATATAGCAATCTAACGTCAGACACTAAGGGAAATACATGCTTAATTATGACGCTATTCTAGGTACTATCATGAAATCATGGTTGGTCGACTACAGTGACGCGTGTGCACGTAGCTAGGGTGTACACGTGTTCTGTCCTCGGCTACTATGTATTTTATGACAATAAATTACCACGTTATGGGTTACGAAGCTGGTTGCGTTTTAGTACAAATATGTCCTTATTTCCATGCTTGAGTATACATGTAAATGCCCAAGTTTTTAGGTGGAAAACAAGTCTTTATATTCGAGTCTATCATTAAGGAAATTGTTGGTTATTAATGAATGCTAAACCTTGTTAATCATCACCATTCATATATGTAGGGTTTATGTAAGTTTAGGGTTGTGTCCGGGATTCCGACACTCGACACGACGTCACAATGCGAGTATATATAACACGATACAAGGAAGAAGGAAAAATAGTTGGGTGGACCTGTGCTTGCGGACGGGGGACCTGTGCTTGCTGACGGTTCTCCTCCGGCGGGGCGGATCTCCGGCCGGCATTTAGTCAACCACGGCAGCAGCGGCAGCGGCAGTATGTGCAGCAGCGGCGGCAACAGTTGGGTGGTCAGGCGGCTGGGTTGTCCGGTCGGGGATGGCGGTGCCGGCGTACAGGTGGCGTTGGGGGCGGTCGTCAGGGCCGGGGCTGCCGAGTTTCTGATCGAAATAGGGAGTAGGGTTGCTCGGCTAGGTATGGGGGTGGTGGTGGTATTCTAGGGTTTTCAATATGAGGGAAAGGCATATTTATATAGGTGATATGGATTCGTGGGCTGTCCTCGGGGCTTGGGCCGGCCAGGGCTCGAGGGAGTGGGGGCTGGTCCACATGGAAGTGTTCATGGGCTGGGTCAGGTCCTGTTTGAGGTGAAATTGGCCCCCAAACTAATTAAATTAATAATTAATGCACAGGGTGAAATTACGGCCATTGCGTAGCTAAGGTGAGACGCAATGACGAGTATCTAATGTTGCACAATGGTCAGGGGGTAGTCTGGCATGTCTAAGAGATGTTCGTGACCTTGGGTGGAAGATGACTACTGGTGTGGTGCTCCAACCTCGAAGCAACGTCAAGGTATATTAAGACGTATAATTGACGCTCAATAATCCTACTTAATTCCCGATAAATCCTAGTCTCGTGATTTAATTAAAAATATAAATCCTAAATTGGTCGAGGGGGTTTACAATCTACCCTCCTTAGAGCATTTTGTCCTCGAAATTAAAACATACGCATGGTAAGAAATACTGACTGAATTTAAAATGCTAATACGTACCTAGTCCTTCGAAGAGATGGGGATAACGCTGTCTAATATCCTCCTCGCGTTCCCAAGTCGACTCTCCTGGTGCATGATGTCTCCATGCGACGCGGACTAGGGGAATAGTCTGACCTCGCAGTACCTTCTCGCTCCTGTCCAGGATCTCAATAGGCTCCTCTTGGTAGGATAAACTCGGGCCGACTGTGATCTCTGAGTGGTCCAGTACATGACTCGGATCTGATATGTACCTCCTCAACTGAGATACATGGAAGACGTCATGGACTCCCTCCAAGGTCTGCGGCAAGGCTAATCTATACGCAACTTCTCCGACGCGTTCTAACACATCTAATGGTCCGATGTATCTCGGACTCAACTTTCCTCTGCCTCCGAATCTGATAGTCCCTCGAGTAGGCGAAATCTTTAGGAATACGTGATCTCCAACCTGGAACTCTAGGGTCGGCGATGCGCATTTGCCCAATGCTTCTGTCTGTCCTGTGCTGCTCGTAGGTGTCCTTGGATCTTCTTCACCTTTTCCACTGTACAAACAACCAACTCGGGGCCAAGAATCTGTCGCTCGCCTATATCGCTCCAGCATACTGGGAAACGACACTTCCTTCCATACAATGCTTCATAGGGAGCCATTTGGATGCTCACTTGATAGCTGTTATTGTAGGAAAACTCGACCAAATGCAAATGGTCCTCCCATGATCCTCCGAAATCAAGAATACACGCTCTTAACATGTCTTCCAATGTCTGAATGGTGCGCTCCGACTGGCCATCTGTTTGTGGGTGATACACTGTGCCAAACTTCAGGCAAGTACCGAGACTCTCTTGCATACTCCGCCAAAAGTAAGATGTAAACCTCGTATCCCTGTCAGACATGATGCTCACTGGCACTCCGTACAATCGCACAATATCTCTCATGTACATGTCTGCTAAGACCTCTGTAGACTGTCCAACTCTGAAGGATAAAAATTGTGTGGACTTGGTGAGTCTATCTACGATTACCCATACTGTATTTCGATCACTAGGACTCCTCGGAAAGCCCGTAACAAAGTCCATAGTGATATGCTCCCATTTCCATTCCGGTATAGGGAGCGGTTGAAGCAATCCTGCAGATCTCTGATGCTCAGCTTTGACTTGCTGCAGGCACTTGGCCACAAAGCGTGCTATCTCTCTCTTTATTCCATGCCACCAGTAGTACTGTCTCAAGTCTCTGTACATCTTCGTGCCTCCTGGACGAATAGAGTAGGTTGAACTGTGTGCTTCTGCCATCAACTCCTGTCGAAGCTCTCCATTTGGAACATAGAGACGATCTCCACATCTCAAAGTTCCGTCTTCATGTATACGCAGTCATGTCTGTATTCCAGCCTCTGTCCTCTGTCTAAGCCTCTGGAATCTGGCGTCTGTTGGCAAAGCAGCCTTGATCCTCTCCACTAATGTCGACTGTAATTGAAAACTCGACAATTGTCCGTCTATTCCGGGCATGACGACTTCTATACCCATCTGCTCTAGATCTCTCAACAGATGTTGTTGGGTAGTCAAGAAGAATGCCATGGGTCTCCTGTTCAATGCGTCAGCTACTACGTTAGCCTTTCCCGGATGGTACTGCAGCTCAATCTCGAAGTCTGTCATCACCTCGAGCCAACGTCTTTGCCTCTGATTAAGGTCCTTCTGGGTGTAGACGTATTTCAGGCTCTTATGATCAGTGAATATCTCTACTCTTTTTCCATATAGGTAGTACCTCCAGAGCTTCAAAGCAAATATCACTGCTGCAAGCTCCAAGTCGTGAGTGGGATAGTTCTTCTCATGGGTCCTCAACTGTCTAGAAGCATAGGCTACAACCTTTCCGTGCTGCATCAAGACACATCCTAATCTTTTCCCGGATGCATCGCTATAGATCACGAATCCTCCGGGTCCAGAAGGTATGGTCAAGATAGGTGCCATAGTCAAACGCTTCTTCAGCTCATCGAATGCCTTCTGACACTCCTCTGTCCAGGTGAACTCCTGCTACTTACGGGTCAAACGGGTCATCGGCTCTGCAATCTTTGCGAAGTTCTCTACGAACCTCCGGTAATATCCGACAAGTCTTAGGAAACTTCTCACTTCCGAGACATTGGTATGGGTTGGCCATGTCTCTACTGATGAAATCTTCGCCGGGTCTACTGTAATACCATCTCCTGAGATGACGTATCCAAGAAAAGCGACACAATCTAGAAGAAACTCGCACTTGCCCAGGTTGGCATAAAGCCTCTCTCTCCGCAGCGTCTCTAACACTAGTCTCAAGTGCTCCTCGTGGCTCTTCGAATACACTAAGATATCGTCGATGAAGACTACCACTAACCGGTCCAAGTATTGGTGGAATACTCTGTTCATCAAGTTCATAAATATAGCTGGCGCATTCGTTAGCCTAAAAGGCATCACTAAGAACTCGTAGCGACCATAACTAGTCCTGAATGCTGACTTTTGAATATCTTCTCTTCGCACCTTCACTTGATGATAACCCGATCTCAAGTCAATCTTTGTGAACACCACTGCTCCTGTCAATTGGTCAAATAAATCATCAATCCGCGACAGGGGTACTTGTTCTTAATAGTCAAAGCATTAAGGGCTCTGTAATCAATGCACATGCATACTGTTCCATCCTTCTTAGGTACAAACAACACTGGTGCTCCCCAGGGTGATGCACTAGGATGGATAAACCCCTTGCTCTGCAACTCCTCTATTTGTAGCTTTAGCTCACCTAACTCTTTTTTCGCCAATCGGTACACATTAGAAGATACCGGTGCTGCTCCGGGTACTAGTTCAATGGTGAACTCCACATCTCTATCTGGTGGTAAGCCAGGCAATTCCTCCGAAAAAACATCCTCAAATTCTGCAACTATGGGTGGGGGTACCATCTCCATAGCCATGCAAGTTCCAGCTATCTTTCCTACTCCTTGTTCGACGGTCCCTCGCATGTACTCGAACTCCGGTTGATCTGCCGGTCTAAAGGTGACGCTACCCTTCCGGCAATTCAGTACGACATTATACTGGCTTAACCAGTCCATGCCAAGCACAACACCAAAGTACGGCATGGGTAATACCAAGAATTACGCTCTCATCTCTCTACCACATACGACTACCGAACACGTTCTAATAGTGCTGGTAACCGGCACGATACCTCCTCCGGTAAGAATCTTCCAACTCTTAGGTAAGGGGAAAGTCGCTACTCTATGCATTGCTACAAATCTACTAGATTTAAACGATAATGTAGCTCCAGAATCAAACAGTACAGTTGCAGGTAATGATGCAACTAAAATGGTACATGTGATAGCTTCCCCTTCTGTTTCCTCCTCAGTAGCTGCTAATGCAAAGGCATGTCCGTGCCTCTATCCTCCTGTCTGCTGTCGGGTCCGGTCGAACTGTACCTCCTGTGGGGCCAAGGGTGGTCCCCTTTGAAATCCTCCGGGTGCTGGTGGGCGCTGGCCTCCTGGTGGTGGTAGTATCCTCGGGACTGGTGCTGCTGGTCTCTGCCCTGTCTGCGGTGCTACGTCTCTGCGCTGTAGGCAGTCTCAGGCAAGGTGCTGGCTCGTTCCATATATCATGCATAATCACAGCTTCTTCCGACAATCTTTAATGATGTGTCCCTTCTTGCCACAATGGTGACAAGTCGGGAGCTCCTTCTGCTGGTATGGTGCTGCCCTCTGCTGTGTCTGTGCTCCGGGACGTCGGATCGGTCCTCTTGCTCCGGGCTGGGCTCTGGCTGGTGTAGTCGTGCTGGAACGTCTAGCTTCTCTGACGATGGCCTACTGGATCCTCGCCTCTGCAAGAACCTCTTCATAAGAAATCCTTGCCTGTGTGGTGGTATACCTCTGTAGCTCGAAATTGAGGCCGTGATGAAATCTCTGGGCTTTCTCGAGATCATTGGGTATCAGGACGGCACCAAATCTGCTAAGGCGGCTGAATTCCGCGTTATAGGCATCAACAGTCATATTTTCCTGCTCTAGATGTAGGAACTGGGAGTACAGAGCATTTTTGACTGTAGCCGGGAAATATTTTGCATTGAAGTATTCTAGGAACTGTTCCCATGTCTGGTTCTTGCCTACACTGCGCTCAATAGAATCCCACCAGTGATGGGCGCTGCCTTTTAGTTGGGCCCTCACTGCGGTCATCCAAAGGTCTGGATGCAGTTGTGAGCCTCTAGTAGCATCTCCGTGTTGGCAACCCAATCGAAGATCTGTTCTGCAGTCTCATTGCCCGAGAAAGTATCCGGTCCTATCTGTCGGAACCATCTTACAGTGCCACCTGTCTGGGCTGGTGCAGGTGCTGGCACTGGTGTTGTGACAGGTGTCCTCTCTAGTACTGCCATCAAACTCTGCCTCAACGTCTCGGTCTGATGCCACTGTGCTTGCATCATAGTCTGGAAGAACTGTAGCATCTGTGGCTGTCCATCAAGTTGTGGCAGCTGGGGTGGATAAGGTGGAGGTGGTGGTAATGGAACCTCTGGCTGTGCGGTAGGGGTCTCCTGTGGCATCGGTGTAGCTCCTGAAGTCTGACCCTCACAATACTGCGTGGGGATCGTCTGTGAAGTCTGTCCCTCGTACTGTGGCATCGGATCGCCTTGAGAAGGCTCATGCCAATGTATCAGCGGGGTCGGTGGCAGTGGTTGCCCTCCAGGTAGTCTCTGGGGTGTCTCCCCTCCCTGAGTGGTGTTGGCTGGTACCACGGTGCTGGGTGCTCCTCGTCCGCTGCGCAAGTTCATCTTGCTGCAAGAGACATAATTTTATTAAAAAAAGGACGGGATTAACCAAACATGATGCAAATATTTAGAAGTAACACGAAGGAAGTTCAAAAACGTAATCAGAGTGGATGAGACCTAGTAATTTTTGTCTTATTGCAGGCTCGCTGGGCATGTTACCATACCACAAGCGATAAAGTCGACCTGCATGGGCCACCACTAAAACCATGTCATGCCCTAGTCCCAAAATACACGAAACCAGGCCACGTGGCAATAGCCAGCTGACATATCTCCGAGGATATTCCAATTTAATGGATCCTAACGAAGAGTGCTACGCTGTCCTAAAATACTAACATGTCCCATATATATGTATCAGCAACAAGTAATCTAGTCTCATCCACAATATAAACAATAAGAAGTACTAAATAAACTGCTGGAAGATAAACACCAGTCTCAATATATCATAGTACAACCAAGAATGTCTGGTGGAAACAAACCCACTACTATGATGAAATAAAAGTACTGAAATGATAGATAAAAGAGTGATGACTAGGGCATCGGCTATCTAGATAATGATGCTCCCAATCCTAGGCAGAAGGCCTACCAAGTGATCACGGAAACTCTGACGGTAGCACCTCTAGCTCCTCTGCGGTAGCGAACCTCTTCTCCTGTCCTGGGACGTACACTGTGGGGTAATATGCCTCATCCAAATCTGAAAAGGTACCAGGTCCTCAGAGGGACGTAGCAAGATACATAGAAGCATGCCACACATAAATACTGAATAAAGTAAATATAATAAAAGGGTGTGCTAACCATCTAAGTGAATGCAATGTGAGGACAACTGTGAGTATATGGGAAGGTGTAGGCTAGACATATTCTGACGTAATTCACCAGTCTTGCCAACCGGCTAGTATATGCCACACATGCCCCCTATAACACGGGCGCAGAAATACAATAACGTCCAACGTTCTATAGAGTGTGGTATCCGTAAAGTCACCAAGTACGTCCAACACTCTAAAGCACGTGGTATCTGTAATATATATATATATATACACGTCCGTATCACTCCGTCGAGTGCGGTATCTGCATAAGGGTGGTGGGTGTCCCATATGCCTACTAGTCGTCCTCCCCGCCCAATGTAGATATACAAGTCAAATACTCGACGTGCATACCCCGTATCTAAATGCCAAGTCTATACACTGAAATAACCCTGAATTACTTGCTAACCGTGATGCATGTCACACGCGGCGATAGCTAGTCGAGCACGCGAACCCGCATCCCAACATGAGATTGTCACTATGAATACGTGTAAAAGTGTCAGGTCTTGGAAGATATCAACGCATCCTCCTAACTGGGGTGAGTCTACTAGTGACTAGGTCAATGATACTAAATCATCGACGTATCCGTCGACTGCACCCGAGTCAATCTCGGACGCACACAATTGTATAAAAGGAAACAACAAGATCTCAATACAACATATGCATAATTTAAATTAAACAGTAATACATGGCAAGGTATCTTGCCTGAGTCCTCAAGCTGTGAATGCCAAAAGTCTGCTCCTGCGGTATCTCCTGGCTGATCCAATGATCCTAAACACACCAATATAATATAGCAATCTAACGTCAGACACTAAGGGAAATACATGCTTAATTATGACGCTATTCTAGGTACTATCATGAAATCATGGTTGGTCGACTACAGTGACGCGTGTGCACGTAGCTAGGGTGTACACGTGTTCTGTCCTCGGCTACTATGTATTTTATGACAATAAATTACCACGTTATGGGTTACGAAGCTGGTTGCGTTTTAGTACAAATATGTCCTTATTTCCATGCTTGAGTATACATGTAAATGCCCAAGTTTTTAGGTGGAAAACAAGTCTTTATATTCGAGTCTATCATTAAGGAAATTGTTGGTTATTAATGAATGCTAAACCTTGTTAATCATCACCATTCATATATGTAGGGTTTATGTAAGTTTAGGGTTGTGTCCGGGATTCCGACACTCGACACGACGTCACAATGCGAGTATATATAACACGATACAAGGAAGAAGGAAAAATAGTTGGGTGGACCTGTGCTTGCGGACGGGGGACCTGTGCTTGCTGACGGTTCTCCTCCGGCGGGGCGGATCTCCGGCCGGCATTTAGTCAACCACGGCAGCAGCGGCAGCGGCAGTATGTGCAGCAGCGGCGGCAACAGTTGGGTGGTCAGGCGGCTGGGTTGTCCGGTCGGGGATGGCGGTGCCGGCGTACAGGTGGCGCTGGGGGCGGTCGTCAGGGCCGGGGCTGCCGAGTTTCTGATCGGAATAGGGAGTAGGGTTGCTCGGCTAGGTATGGGGGTGGTGGTGGTATTCTAGGGTTTTCAATATGAGGGAAAGGCATATTTATATAGGTGATGTGGATTCGTGGGCTGTCCTCGGGGCTTGGGCCGGCCAGGGCTCGAGGGAGTGGGGGCTGGTCCACATGGAAGTGTTCATGGGCTGGGTCAGGTCCTGTTTGAGGTAAAATTGGCCCCCAAACTAATTAAATTAATAATTAATGCACAGGGTGAAATTACGGCCATTGCGTAGCTAAGGTGAGACGCAATGACGAGTATCTAATGTTGCACAATGGTCAGGGGGTAGTCTGGCATGTCTAAGAGATGTTCGTGACCTTGGGTGGAAGATGACTACTGGTGTGGTGCTCCAACCTCGAAGCAACGTCAAGGTATATTAAGACGTATAATTGACGCTCAATAATCCTACTTAATTCCCGATAAATCCTAGTCTCGTGATTTAATTAAAAATATAAATCCTAAATTGGTCGAGGGGGTTTACAATCTACCCTCCTTAGAGCATTTTGTCCTCGAAATTAAAACATACGCATGGTAAGAAATACTGACTGAATTTAAAATGCTAATACGTACCTAGTCCTTCGAAGAGATGGGGATAACGCTGTCTAATATCCTCCTCGCGTTCCCAAGTCGACTCTCCTGGTGCATGATGTCTCCATGCGACGCGGACTAGGGGAATAGTCTGACCTCGCAGTACCTTCTCGCTCCTGTCCAGGATCTCAATAGGCTCCTCTTGGTAGGATAAACTCGGGCCGACTGTGATCTCTGAGTGGTCCAGTACATGACTCGGATCTGATATGTACCTCCTCAACTGAGATACATGGAAGACGTCATGGACTCCCTCCAAGGTATGCGGCAAGGCTAATCTATACGCAACTTCTCCGACGCGTTCTAACACATCTAATGGTCCGATGTATCTCGGACTCAACTTTCCTCTGCCTCCGAATCTGATAGTCCCTCGAGTAGGCAAAATCTTTAGGAATACGTGATCTCCAACCTGGAACTCTAGGGTCGGCGATGCGCATTTGCCCAATGCTTCTGTCTGTCCTGTGCTGCTCGTAGGTGTCCTTGGATCTTCTTCACCTTTTCCACTGTACAAACAACCAACTCGGGGCCAAGAATCTGTCGCTCGCCTATATCGCTCCAGCATACTGGGGAACGACACTTCCTTCCATACAATGCTTCATAGGGAGCCATTTGGATGCTCACTTGATAGCTGTTATTGTAGGAAAACTCGACCAAATGCAAATGGTCCTCCCATGATCCTCCGAAATCAAGAATACACGCTCTTAACATGTCTTCCAATGTCTGAATGGTGCGCTCCGACTGGCCATCTGTTTGTGGGTGATACACTGTGCCAAACTTCAGGCAAGTACCGAGACTCTCTTGCATACTCCGCCAAAAGTAAGATGTAAACCTCGTATCCCTGTCAGACATGATGCTCACTGGCACTCCGTACAATCGCACAATATCTCTCATGTACATGTCTGCTAAGACCTCTGTAGACTGTCCAACTCTGAAGGATAAAAATTGTGTGGACTTGGTGAGTCTATCTACGATTACCCATACTGTATTTCGATCACTAGGACTCCTCGGAAAGCCCGTAACAAAGTCCATAGTGATATGCTCCCATTTCCATTCCGGTATAGGGAGCGGTTGAAGCAATCCTGCAGATCTCTGATGCTCAGCTTTGACTTGCTGCAGGCACTTGGCCACAAAGCGTGCTATCTCTCTCTTTATTCCATGCCACCAGTAGTACTGTCTCAAGTCTCTGTACATCTTCGTGCCTCCTGGACGAATAGAGTAGGTTGAACTGTGTGCTTCTGCCATCAACTCCTGTCGAAGCTCTCCATTTGGAACATAGAGACGATCTCCACATCTCAAAGTTCCGTCTTCATGTATACGCAGTCATGTCTGTATTCCAGCCTCTGTCCTCTGTCTAAGCCTCTGGAATCTGGCGTCTGTTGGCAAAGCAGCCTTGATCCTCTCCACTAATGTCGACTGTAATTGAAAACTCGACAATTGTCCGTCTATTCCGGGCATGACGACTTCTATACCCATCTGCTCTAGATCTCTCAACAGATGTTGTTGGGTAGTCAAGAAGAATGCCATGGGTCTCCTGTTCAATGCGTCAGCTACTACGTTAGCCTTTCCCGGATGGTACTGCAGCTCAATCTCGAAGTCTGTCATCACCTCGAGCCAACGTCTTTGCCTCTGATTAAGGTCCTTCTGGGTGTAGACGTATTTCAGGCTCTTATGATCAGTGAATATCTCTACTCTTTTTCCATATAGGTAGTACCTCCAGAGCTTCAAAGCAAATATCACTGCTGCAAGCTCCAAGTCGTGAGTGGGATAGTTCTTCTCATGGGTCCTCAACTGTCTAGAAGCATAGGCTACAACCTTTCCGTGCTGCATCAAGACACATCCTAATCTTTTCCCGGATGCATCGCTATAGATCACGAATCCTCCGGGTCCAGAAGGTATGGTCAAGATAGGTGCCATAGTCAAACGCTTCTTCAGCTCATCGAATGCCTTCTGACACTCCTCTGTCCAGGTGAACTCCTGCTACTTACGGGTCAAACGGGTCATCGGCTCTGCAATCTTTGCGAAGTTCTCTACGAACCTCCGGTAATATCCGACAAGTCTTAGGAAACTTCTCACTTCCGAGACATTGGTATGGGTTGGCCATGTCTCTACTGATGAAATCTTCGCCGGGTCTACTGTAATACCATCTCCTGAGATGACGTATCCAAGAAAAGCGACACAATCTAGAAGAAACTCGCACTTGCCCAGGTTGGCATAAAGCCTCTCTCTCCGCAGCGTCTCTAACACTAGTCTCAAGTGCTCCTCGTGGCTCTTCGAATACACTAAGATATCGTCGATGAAGACTACCACTAACCGGTCCAAGTATTGGTGGAATACTCTGTTCATCAAGTTCATAAATATAGCTGGCGCATTCGTTAGCCTAAAAGGCATCACTAAGAACTCGTAGCGACCATAACTAGTCCTGAATGCTGACTTTTGAATATCTTCTCTTCGCACCTTCACTTGATGATAACCCGATCTCAAGTCAATCTTTGTGAACACCACTGCTCCTGTCAATTGGTCAAATAAATCATCAATCCGCGACAGGGGTACTTGTTCTTAATAGTCAAAGCATTAAGGGCTCTGTAATCAATGCACATGCATACTGTTCCATCCTTCTTAGGTACAAACAACACTGGTGCTCCCCAGGGTGATGCACTAGGATGGATAAACCCCTTGCTCTGCAACTCCTCTATTTGTAGCTTTAGCTCACCTAACTCTTTTTTCGCCAATCGGTACACATTAGAAGATACCGGTGCTGCTCCGGGTACTAGTTCAATGGTGAACTCCACATCTCTATCTGGTGGTAAGCCAGGCAATTCCTCCGAAAAAACATCCTCAAATTCTGCAACTATGGGTGGGGGTACCATCTCCATAGCCATGCAAGTTCCAGCTATCTTTCCTACTCCTTGTTCGACGGTCCCTCGCATGTACTCGAACTCCGGTTGATCTGCCGGTCTAAAGGTGACGCTACCCTTCCGGCAATTCAGTACGACATTATACTGGCTTAACCAGTCCATGCCAAGCACAACACCAAAGTACGGCATGGGTAATACCAAGAATTACGCTCTCATCTCTCTACCACATACGACTACCGAACACGTTCTAATAGTGCTGGTAACCGGCACGATACCTCCTCCGGTAAGAATCTTCCAACTCTTAGGTAAGGGGAAAGTCGCTACTCTATGCATTGCTACAAATCTACTAGATTTAAACGATAATGTAGCTCCAGAATCAAACAGTACAGTTGCAGGTAATGATGCAACTAAAATGGTACATGTGATAGCTTCCCCTTCTGTTTCCTCCTCAGTAGCTGCTAATGCAAAGGCATGTCCGTGCCTCTATCCTCCTGTCTGCTGTCGGGTCCGGTCGAACTGTACCTCCTGTGGGGCCAAGGGTGGTCCCCTTTGAAATCCTCCGGGTGCTGGTGGGCGCTGGCCTCCTGGTGGTGGTAGTATCCTCGGGACTGGTGCTGCTGGTCTCTGCCCTGTCTGCGGTGCTACGTCTCTGCGCTGTAGGCAGTCTCAGGCAAGGTGCTGGCTCGTTCCATATATCATGCATAATCACAGCTTCTTCCGACAATCTTTAATGATGTGTCCCTTCTTGCCACAATGGTGACAAGTCGGGAGCTCCTTCTGCTGGTATGGTGCTGCCCTCTGCTGTGTCTGTGCTCCGGGACGTCGGATCGGTCCTCTTGCTCCGGGCTGGGCTCTGGCTGGTGTAGTCGTGCTGGAACGTCTAGCTTCTCTGACGATGGCCTACTGGATCCTCGCCTCTGCAAGAACCTCTTCATAAGAAATCCTTGCCTGTGTGGTGGTATACCTCTGTAGCTCGAAATTGAGGCCGTGATGAAATCTCTGGGCTTTCTCGAGATCATTGGGTATCAGGACGGCACCAAATCTGCTAAGGCGGCTGAATTCCGCGTTATAGGCATCAACAGTCATATTTTCCTGCTCTAGATGTAGGAACTGGGAGTACAGAGCATTTTTGACTGTAGCCGGGAAATATTTTGCATTGAAGTATTCTAGGAACTGTTCCCATGTCTGGTTCTTGCCTACACTGCGCTCAATAGAATCCCACCAGTGATGGGCGCTGCCTTTTAGTTGGGCCCTCACTGCGGTCATCCAAAGGTCTGGATGCAGTTGTGAGCCTCTAGTAGCATCTCCGTGTTGGCAACCCAATCGAAGATCTGTTCTGCAGTCTCATTGCCCGAGAAAGTATCCGGTCCTATCTGTCGGAACCATCTTACAGTGCCACCTGTCTGGGCTGGTGCAGGTGCTGGCACTGGTGTTGTGACAGGTGTCCTCTCTAGTACTGCCATCAAACTCTGCCTCAACGTCTCGGTCTGATGCCACTGTGCTTGCATCATAGTCTGGAAGAACTGTAGCATCTGTGGCTGTCCATCAAGTTGTGGCAGCTGGGGTGGATAAGGTGGAGGTGGTGGTAATGGAACCTCTGGCTGTGCGGTAGGGGTCTCCTGTGGCATCGGTGTAGCTCCTGAAGTCTGACCCTCACAATACTGCGTGGGGATCGTCTGTGAAGTCTGTCCCTCGTACTGTGGCATCGGATCGCCTTGAGAAGGCTCATGCCAATGTATCAGCGGGGTCGGTGGCAGTGGTTGCCCTCCAGGTAGTCTCTGGGGTGTCTCCCCTCCCTGAGTGGTGTTGGCTGGTACCACGGTGCTGGGTGCTCCTCGTCCGCTGCGCAAGTTCATCTTGCTGCAAGAGACATAATTTCATTAAAAAAAGGACGGGATTAACCAAACATGATGCAAATATTTAGAAGTAACACGAAGGAAGTTCAAAAACGTAATCAGAGTGGATGAGACCTAGTAATTTTTGTCTTATTGCAGGCTCGCTGGGCATGTTACCATACCACAAGCGATAAAGTCGACCTGCATGGGCCACCACTAAAACCATGTCATGCCCTAGTCCCAAAATACACGAAACCAGGCCACGTGGCAATAGCCAGCTGACATATCTCCGAGGATATTCCAATTTAATGGATCCTAACGAAGAGTGCTACGCTGTCCTAAAATACTAACATGTCCCATATATATGTATCAGCAACAAGTAATCTAGTCTCATCCACAATATAAACAATAAGAAGTACTAAATAAACTGCTGGAAGATAAACACCAGTCTCAATATATCATAGTACAACCAAGAATGTCTGGTGGAAACAAACCCACTACTATGATGAAATAAAAGTACTGAAATGATAGATAAAAGAGTGATGACTAGGGCATCGGCTATCTAGATAATGATGCTCCCAATCCTAGGCAGAAGGCCTACCAAGTGATCACGGAAACTCTGACGGTAGCACCTCTAGCTCCTCTGCGGTAGCGAACCTCTTCTCCTGTCCTGGGACGTACACTGTGGGGTAATATGCCTCATCCAAATCTGAAAAGGTACCAGGTCCTCAGAGGGACGTAGCAAGATACATAGAAGCATGCCACACATAAATACTGAATAAAGTAAATATAATAAAAGGGTGTGCTAACCATCTAAGTGAATGCAATGTGAGGACAACTGTGAGTATATGGGAAGGTGTAGGCTAGACATATTCTGACGTAATTCACCAGTCTTGCCAACCGGCTAGTATATGCCACACATGCCCCCTATAACACGGGCGCAGAAATACAATAACGTCCAACGTTCTATAGAGTGTGGTATCCGTAAAGTCACCAAGTACGTCCAACACTCTAAAGCACGTGGTATCTGTAATATATATATATATATACACGTCCGTATCACTCCGTCGAGTGCGGTATCTGCATAAGGGTGGTGGGTGTCCCATATGCCTACTAGTCGTCCTCCCCGCCCAATGTAGATATACAAGTCAAATACTCGACGTGCATACCCCGTATCTAAATGCCAAGTCTATACACTGAAATAACCCTGAATTACTTGCTAACCGTGATGCATGTCACACGCGGCGATAGCTAGTCGAGCACGCGAACCCGCATCCCAACATGAGATTGTCACTATGAATACGTGTAAAAGTGTCAGGTCTTGGAAGATATCAACGCATCCTCCTAACTGGGGTGAGTCTACTAGTGACTAGGTCAATGATACTAAATCATCGACGTATCCGTCGACTGCACCCGAGTCAATCTCGGACGCACACAATTGTATAAAAGGAAACAACAAGATCTCAATACAACATATGCATAATTTAAATTAAACAGTAATACATGGCAAGGTATCTTGCCTGAGTCCTCAAGCTGTGAATGCCAAAAGTCTGCTCCTGCGGTATCTCCTGGCTGATCCAATGATCCTAAACACACCAATATAATATAGCAATCTAACGTCAGACACTAAGGGAAATACATGCTTAATTATGACGCTATTCTAGGTACTATCATGAAATCATGGTTGGTCGACTACAGTGACGCGTGTGCACGTAGCTAGGGTGTACACGTGTTCTGTCCTCGGCTACTATGTATTTTATGACAATAAATTACCACGTTATGGGTTACGAAGCTGGTTGCGTTTTAGTACAAATATGTCCTTATTTCCATGCTTGAGTATACATGTAAATGCCCAAGTTTTTAGGTGGAAAACAAGTCTTTATATTCGAGTCTATCATTAAGGAAATTGTTGGTTATTAATGAATGCTAAACCTTGTTAATCATCACCATTCATATATGTAGGGTTTATGTAAGTTTAGGGTTGTGTCCGGGATTCCGACACTCGACACGACGTCACAATGCGAGTATATATAACACGATACAAGGAAGAAGGAAAAATAGTTGGGTGGACCTGTGCTTGCGGACGGGGGACCTGTGCTTGCTGACGGTTCTCCTCCGGCGGGGCGGATCTCCGGCCGGCATTTAGTCAACCACGGCAGCAGCGGCAGCGGCAGTATGTGCAGCAGCGGCGGCAACAGTTGGGTGGTCAGGCGGCTGGGTTGTCCGGTCGGGGATGGCGGTGCCGGCGTACAGGTGGCGCTGGGGGCGGTCGTCAGGGCCGGGGCTGCCGAGTTTCTGATCGGAATAGGGAGTAGGGTTGCTCGGCTAGGTATGGGGGTGGTGGTGGTATTCTAGGGTTTTCAATATGAGGGAAAGGCATATTTATATAGGTGATGTGGATTCGTGGGCTGTCCTCGGGGCTTGGGCCGGCCAGGGCTCGAGGGAGTGGGGGCTGGTCCACATGGAAGTGTTCATGGGCTGGGTCAGGTCCTGTTTGAGGTAAAATTGGCCCCCAAACTAATTAAATTAATAATTAATGCACAGGGTGAAATTACGGCCATTGCGTAGCTAAGGTGAGACGCAATGACGAGTATCTAATGTTGCACAATGGTCAGG
Source organism: Iris macrosiphon (assembly GCA_036927795.1). Lineage (NCBI taxonomy): Eukaryota > Viridiplantae > Streptophyta > Magnoliopsida > Asparagales > Iridaceae > Iris > Iris macrosiphon. Next base: position 165,587,370 of record JAYESA010000008.1, on the reverse strand, counting down.
GGGTAGTCTGGCATGTCTAAGAGATGTTCGTGACCTTGGGTGGAAGATGACTACTGGTGTGGTGCTCCAACCTCGAAGCAACGTCAAGGTATATTAAGACGTATAATTGACGCTCAATAATCCTACTTAATTCCCGATAAATCCTAGTCTCGTGATTTAATTAAAAATATAAATCCTAAATTGGTCGAGGGGGTTTACAATCTACCCTCCTTAGAGCATTTTGTCCTCGAAATTAAAACATACGCATGGTAAGAAATACTGACTGAATTTAAAATGCTAATACGTACCTAGTCCTTCGAAGAGATGGGGATAATGCTGTCTAATATCCTCCTCGCGTTCCCAAGTCGACTCTCCTGGTGCATGATGTCTCCATGCGACGCGGACTAGGGGAATAGTCTGACCTCGCAGTACCTTCTCGCTCCTGTCCAGGATCTCAATAGGCTCCTCTTGGTAGGATAAACTCGGGCCGACTGTGATCTCTGAGTGGTCCAGTACATGACTCGGATCTGATATGTACCTCCTCAACTGAGATACATGGAAGACGTCATGGACTCCCTCCAAGGTCTGCGGCAAGGCTAATCTATACGCAACTTCTCCGACGCGTTCTAACACATCTAATGGTCCGATGTATCTCGGACTCAACTTTCCTCTGCCTCCGAATCTGATAGTCCCTCGAGTAGGCAAAATCTTTAGGAATACGTGATCTCCAACCTGGAACTCTAGGGTCGGCGATGCGCATTTGCCCAATGCTTCTGTCTGTCCTGTGCTGCTCGTAGGTGTCCTTGGATCTTCTTCACCTTTTCCACTGTACAAACAACCAACTCGGGGCCAAGAATCTGTCGCTCGCCTATATCGCTCCAGCATACTGGGGAACGACACTTCCTTCCATACAATGCTTCATAGGGAGCCATTTGGATGCTCACTTGATAGCTGTTATTGTAGGAAAACTCGACCAAATGCAAATGGTCCTCCCATGATCCTCCGAAATCAAGAATACACGCTCTTAACATGTCTTCCAATGTCTGAATGGTGCGCTCCGACTGGCCATCTGTTTGTGGGTGATACACTGTGCCAAACTTCAGGCAAGTACCGAGACTCTCTTGCATACTCCGCCAAAAGTAAGATGTAAACCTCGTATCCCTGTCAGACATGATGCTCACTGGCACTCCGTACAATCGCACAATATCTCTCATGTACATGTCTGCTAAGACCTCTGTAGACTGTCCAACTCTGAAGGATAAAAATTGTGTGGACTTGGTGAGTCTATCTACGATTACCCATACTGTATTTCGATCACTAGGACTCCTCGGAAAGCCCGTAACAAAGTCCATAGTGATATGCTCCCATTTCCATTCCGGTATAGGGAGCGGTTGAAGCAATCCTGCAGATCTCTGATGCTCAGCTTTGACTTGCTGCAGGCACTTGGCCACAAAGCGTGCTATCTCTCTCTTTATTCCATGCCACCAGTAGTACTGTCTCAAGTCTCTGTACATCTTCGTGCCTCCTGGACGAATAGAGTAGGTTGAACTGTGTGCTTCTGCCATCAACTCCTGTCGAAGCTCTCCATTTGGAACATAGAGACGATCTCCACATCTCAAAGTTCCGTCTTCATGTATACGCAGTCATGTCTGTATTCCAGCCTCTGTCCTCTGTCTAAGCCTCTGGAATCTGGCGTCTGTTGGCAAAGCAGCCTTGATCCTCTCCACTAATGTCGACTGTAATTGAAAACTCGACAATTGTCCGTCTATTCCGGGCATGACGACTTCTATACCCATCTGCTCTAGATCTCTCAACAGATGTTGTTGGGTAGTCAAGAAGAATGCCATGGGTCTCCTGTTCAATGCGTCAGCTACTACGTTAGCCTTTCCCGGATGGTACTGCAGCTCAATCTCGAAGTCTGTCATCACCTCGAGCCAACGTCTTTGCCTCTGATTAAGGTCCTTCTGGGTGTAGACGTATTTCAGGCTCTTATGATCAGTGAATATCTCTACTCTTTTTCCATATAGGTAGTACCTCCAGAGCTTCAAAGCAAATATCACTGCTGCAAGCTCCAAGTCGTGAGTGGGATAGTTCTTCTCATGGGTCCTCAACTGTCTAGAAGCATAGGCTACAACCTTTCCGTGCTGCATCAAGACACATCCTAATCTTTTCCCGGATGCATCGCTATAGATCACGAATCCTCCGGGTCCAGAAGGTATGGTCAAGATAGGTGCCATAGTCAAACGCTTCTTCAGCTCATCGAATGCCTTCTGACACTCCTCTGTCCAGGTGAACTCCTGCTACTTACGGGTCAAACGG